>BSYO01000006.1:14667605-14686227 GCA_033239525.1 Nepenthes gracilis
TGTAATTGAAAGCCTTTTTTGTGTCATACTTGTTGTGTGAGTATTTGGATTATTGGATTCTTACAGTCAAGGTTAAGGAGAGTATATAAAAACAATATGGTAACTAGTCAAATAGGAGGCTACGATATCTTAAAGTGGTCGATACTTATCCAATACTGATTTCCATATCATGGTGGTGTTGAGGTATATTGTTTTGTGTGACGGGATATTCATGGACATGTGACCATCGTAGATCATGATATTGAGGATATCATGGCAAGAGATGCCAGGTTTGATTTATAGTGATGCCTTTCGTATCATGTTGAGTCGAAAGATGAGCATGTTGATGAGATCATCAATACCTGGTTGAGTTGGATGATAAGTGTGTGAGTGAGATCTTCTGTACCTAGTTGAGTCGAAGGATGAGCACGCTGGTGAGACGTCTGTACTTTGTTGGGTAGAATCTCCGTGAACCATGGATTTTATTTAGAGGTCAAACTTGTGAGCATCGATTAGCCTGTACAAATGCCTAGATGTCAGGGGATATAAGCGGCCATTGGTTCACAGTAGTGGAATAAGGTCCAGGGGTGTTCTTTTTATATTTGGTTGTCATTAATATCTCATGAGTTTGGGATTTAATGGAATCCAAGAGTTACCTTCAATAAAATCTATGTGATGGAATTTGTGATAGTCTGAACAGTGGAATCCGTGTTGTTTGGGGTACAGGTCATTCATGCTGACATTTAGATCAGGGAATCCGGGCTTTTGCTACCTTCCCGTGATAGGCTTAGGTTAAGATGGGTGGTGCCCGTTTAGGCACCCAAAGTTTATGGGACGTGAGACTTTTATATATCTCCTAGTTCCTTCCTTCAAACGAAAACCAAGATCGTAGACTTTTAGGATATGGAGTAGCTTGTCGGACGTAGTCTGAGGAGGTGTCAGTACTATGGCTGCCATGTATCTTGATGGTTCAACCAAGTTCGGGTAGCAGACCAAAAGACGTAAAGAACGCAGAGCATGAAGTGCAATTAAATCCTTTTTTGGATGAGTTTCCGGCAGAATGGAGGGTTCCTACCCGGTTGTAGTCCGCCATGTTGATGAGCCTGAAGCAAAGAGGCCTCATACGCGAGTATGTGAAGGTCCTCTTTCGTAGTTCTCCCTGGACATTTTTTATATGACGGAAGAAGACCGGCTCTTCGATTTCATGGAAAGGCTCCAACCTACGCCAAAATGTCCAAGACTTAGGGGCAACATAGGTAGCTAGCCTACTTTTTGTTGAGGAGAATTAGTTATCAGTAGTCATTTTGTCGTTTTTGTTGTTGACACTATCATTTATCTATAGCGGTGAGATTGCTAAAGAGAAATTATGACAAAGATCTCATATGTGTAACGGACCATGAACACACTGCTTGAGACCCTTCTTTTGTGAGACAATTGTGATTCCGCTTTCACTAATAGAAAGGTGGGACAACTTTCACTACAACATAGAGCTCTGCCCTTTTTTACCCTCTCTAGACAAACTTTCTACCCCTGCGTGCTTGGGAATGCACTATAGCCCATAAATACGGAAATAAGAAGAGGCAATATAAAGGTGTGTAAACTATAAAAACGAGTCAAAGTGGATTGTCCCACACTAGCACTTCCGCGTAAAAAAATTTTCATGGTCTTTATAGTAGGATATATCTTTCAACACAATCATTATATGACAAGTATATCTTTTTAACACATAACTACATCCTCGAGCTCAAGGTTTTAATTTTTTCATGGTAGTTCCCTTAAATTAGCAGTACTTCTAGAGTCCACCTCTTCCCCATACGACGAGTGAAAGGGAAAATGTAAAGACTACCATTAAAGCAACCCAAGTAAGACTTACTATGTCCATATCCATATGAATTATGTTCCCTATCTCTATGATGATGAAGGAATTATTCCATCATTGTTCACTAATAATAGTGAAATCAATGGTGGATCTTGTAGGATTCCCAAGAAGTTCTTCGATTTCTTCAGAAGCAGATGAATAATCATCTGCTTCTCATGTTCCGTGAATAGCTGAGACATTGAGGAATATTCAGAAAAGCATTTTGGGAATTGGAGCAACTACATCAATAACTTCTATTCCTTACGTGAACGGCCCCTTTCTTAGAACTCATTCATAGGCTATTTCAATTAGTTATACTTCACACACTAGAATTTAAAAAAATAGAACAACTGTGCGATACAAAGCATCAACCTTGTTCATCTTTTGATATTGGATTCTTAGTGATTTTGATTAGTTTATTGGCACTCTTAATATCCTTGTAATACGTGGGTCTGGGGCGAGCTATCTTATTTTTGAGTCATGTCTACGATGTGTTGTGGTTCCTCGGATATAGTAGATATAATATATAAATGTTGTGACCATAAGATTTAGATATTCATGATATTTATTGTTTATTAAGCATTTTTAAATATTATCACTTGCTGAACTTTGGCTCATCCTTGTGTTTTTTTTTGTTCCAAATTGAATGACATATTTACCTTGGTCGGGGTAAAACATCAGTTACTAAAAAGAAAGTCAAGTAGAGAAGAAGGGTCCAGTGGCCAGTAGATTTTATTCTATTAAGATAGTTGGTTTTAAAATTGTCATAGGATGTGATGTATTTTCTTTTATTGTTATTTCTCTTGGGCTGCGACCCAGTTATTTTCTTTTTCTTTAGTTGTGTTCTATGCATGATTGATGAGTTTATCACTTAATAGTTAAAAATTACTTTATGCTTGGATTTTACTTTCTGCCTGAGCAGTTCGAGTCGTGTTCAATTGTTAGGGCTCGAGTCGTCACACATTGACCGCATGTGAGATCCTGATCCCGAAACATGATAATTATGGAATAATTAAGTTGATGATAATCATAAATAGGATTTGGATTAATAGACAAATTGTTATCAGGAGTATAAGAGGCCAAACAGGAGGGGCGCTCGTTGGACGCTCGAGCACTGCAGCAAGCGCCATTTTACGAGAGTAGCGGTAGATTGGGCGTTTGCTGGGCACAGCAGCAAGGCGGGAGCGTAGAATCTTATGAGAATTGTACTGCAGTGAGCGCAATTTTAGAGAGCAGGGGCAGATCGGGAGCTCGCTCGGCGCCGCGGCCAGGTAGGAGCACAGAATCTTACGAGAAGTACGCTTGCTGGGCGTTTGAGCACTGCAACGAGCACCATTTTACAAACCTAAAGAATGATGGGCGCTTGAGCGCTAGTCACGGGTTCTGCACATAACCTACTTTTCATTTATTGTTTAAAGGGATTTTTGGTGGATTTCCTGGGCAGAGCAGCTCGACATGAACGAGAGGAGGAGGAGGAAGGAGGGAAAGAGAAGGAAAGGGGAGAAATCATCTAATCTGATCCGATCCGAGTAAGAATAATTGTAGATCGATCTCAAGCAAGTGTATTTTGGACGTTATTTATCATTTTTACAGTGTTTTAGTATTTCAAAATTTGTGTTTTTACTCTAAGTCCATGTTTCTCCGTGTTTAGTGTAAATAATCCATGTTTTTCTTGATTAATTGGACAGAATTCATGTTTACTTATATATACTGTAATATTTAGCTTCGATTTCATGCATAAATATGAATTTGGTGTTCGTTTTACATCCAGAAGGTTAGGTGAAACCCTAAGCACGAAAATGAAGGGATTTGGTGTTTCAAATCCTCAAAGTTTGACTTGTAAATGTTGATTTGTAACGAGGTATTGCCCATGTTGTGATTTGTATCTGAAAAAATTTACATGAAAATGCACTGTTAAATTATTGTGGAAGCTTAATAAGTTATCAGTTAAGAAATAAAAAGAAAAATATTTCTGATTCTATTAATTAGGACCTAGAATTGATGTATAGTCAAGTAAGGTTCTTTGACATGCCTTAGAACATTATTGTGGTAATCGAGGATGACTTATCCACGAAGTTATATGTGGTCCACCCTTCTTTAGGGCGTTAACCTAGAGGCTAGTTCCCTTTCCTGGCATGCCTTCGGGAGGCATTCCCATACAAATCCCACGAGAAGGAATATCCTGTTTCTGGCCTTGGATTGTGTGAAGTGAATACAATCTTTCTTCGATTACTCACCCCCTCGACTAGTAGGGTCTACTAGTTTGGTCCTCTCTGATAATCAAAAGGGATTTTTAGAACTTATAGCGGTTTCCAAAACTTTTAGATTTTGATATCAGCATCTGATTTCTAAGGCTCGTCACACTAATTCATGATTTTTTGAGGCATATTTTATATTGTTTATGATTTTCTATGCTTTTATGACACTACTTCCATGATTCTACATATTTGTACTTCTGTTATGCATAACGAGATTTACACTGCATTTTTTAACTGTTCCTTACTGGGCTTCGGCTCACTATTTTGTTTTTTCCTCCCCTCCAGAGATACAGTAGAACTAGTGCCCGACGAGGAGTAGTTAAAGCCTAACCTGTAAACTTTGGAAGACTTGAAGTCATTTTGGAGATCTTGGAAAGAAGTAGCTTGGATGTAAATACCTGATTTTGTATATAGTTCTTTTGTATATGGATCTTATATGTGAAATGTATGTTATGTATGTGATGAAACAGGGATGTATGCTTTTGCAAGTATATAGTTTAGCTTCTGCTATATGTTTCTAGATTCATACGGGTCCTAGATGGATCTCCTATTTTAAATTTTCTGAATTTTCAGTATAGTGGATAGGATTGATTAATTGAAGCCATGGGAGAAGACATGGCGTCTGATGATTTTGTGTTATGGATGAGATGTTTGTAGATGGATATTATTTTGTATATTTGTAGGTTTTATGCAAGGTTCTATATTTTAATTTAGCCCAATTTTAGGAAAAACTCTGTCCATTTTTCCTTAGGACCTTAAATTGTATTAGGGCTTCAGTTTCTGTATCTGAAATGACGGAATTATCCGAGGATAAAAAAAATTTATTCCGTCACACCGCACAACCTTGGAGTGGAGCTAGGCTCATATGTGCTGCCATTCCATTAACAGACATGATACTTTGGCTAAGTCTTTTCCAAGTACCAGCTCATCTTATTCTGCCCCCGGCCCCTCTAAGCCACCCTTGTCCTCCTCGACCTTCTCTTTGATAATCATGGAGTAGCGCTCTTGGATGTTTAACCAACATGTCACCAACTTTGCTATTAATCTTAGCTTATTGTCAATCTTGACCAATTAGAGTCCTATGTTCTCGTGGAATTTCGGTGTATTAATGCTAGATTGGATGACCAGGATGTTTATGTGAGGGTGATTTTGGACTGCATCCTTGATAAGTTACATTCGATGTAGGATTGTGACTACTCTGGTGCTGATTGCCCTTCCTTTAGGTAATTTTGACAAAAAGAAGGTGTAGTTTTGACTACAAATATTTTTTATTGCTCTACTACTGTATTGTTAGATTTATTTCTAAACATATTATCCTCATCAATTGCTACTCATTGATGCTCATTGATAAATTAGAATTACCTATTAATGTAATATCCTGGATTTCCATTTGGATTATTTTAATATTTATTTAAAATTTTGGATTAATTGGATATGTTGTAAAATTACTTATATATTGTGAAATTTTGAAAAAAAATTGAATTTGCAGTGTGGCACCCGAAGCATGCCCAAGAGGTACCCGAGTGCTGGTGGAATAATTTACACATATATTTGTGTAAAAAGAGGAAGGAGGTTCGGCACACAATAGCAGAAAGCAGCGTAGGGAAAAGAAAGGAAGAGAGAGAGCGGAGAGAAGAGGAATCCATAATGTGACGGACCATATTCTAATTGGGATCCGGTGAGGTCCCGCCTGTACAATGTCTGTCAAACTAACACAAACTTGTACTATTTACCTGCATAACTATATACATATCATACTAACAAACACACAGGTTCCAAAAATGCCACAATCCATTCGTGGCCCCAATGTCATATCTCTGGATATAACATCGTTGCATAGAGATACCACTAGGTACCTAAAATCAAGTTATAATGAGCTGCGGAAGCATACAAAATTATCCATATATAGCAGAAACTAAACTCATTGGAATATCATCAATAAAATAAAAATACATCTGCATATCCATCCAGCATATACATAAACCCTCCATATATATGCACAAAACAACAAAAATATCCTCCAAGCCTAGCTTAATTCTCGAGCTCTACTCCTCTACATTGGGTATAAGTTTGTGCTCATTTGAAGACAAGAAAATAGCAAGGAGTGAGTCGAATGCTCAGTAAGGTACAAATATAATAAAGATAATGCATTATAGTTTAAAATAAATCAAGGGAATAGGATAGGATCATAATGCAGATATAGAAACGTAAACATGGTCAAATACATTTTCAGAGTACGTTTAACTTTCATATCTTGTTTATGATTTCCTTTGGATACAAATATTGCATTTAAGTTTCTTATTTTACTTCTGAGTCCTTAGTTCTAAAACATGAAAAAAACTTCACTCATATTTAGGGACTAGGGCTAGTAGGCTGTGACGAACCACATTCCTAATTGGAAACCATTAAGGTTCCGACTGTAAAATGGCCATCAAACTAAATACAAATATGTACATTATCATGTACAACATACATATCACAACAACAATCATACAAATAGGATCCAAAAGTGCCACCAAATTTACATGGCTCTAACATCGTGTCTCCGGACACTATGTTGAAATAGAGAGATGTCACTAAGTACTTGAATACACATCACAATAACCTGTGAAAACATATGAAATCATCCATATACAATAGAAGCTATTCCCATCAAAAGGTTATCACTAATAATCAAAATACATCATCATATCCATCAACGTATACACAATCCTCCATACATATACATAAAACCACAAGAATCATCCTCCAAGCCTTGCTTAGACCACGGACTGTACTCCTCCTCATCGGGTATGAGATCGTACTCATTTGAAGGCAATAAAACAGTAAGGAGTGAGCCAATTACTAAGCAATATACAAAATAATCAAAGACCTAAGCAATATACCTCAAATAAATCAAGAGAAGGGATTATGAACATAATATAAATGCATAAACATGAAATATGAAGAAATATATTTTCAGAACACATTTGTCTTTTCCATTTTATTCTTGATTCCTTTAGGTCCTAAAACATGTAGAAATTTTATTGTCTTTACGAACCAGGGCCAGTATGACTTATTAGCTAATGGAGTAGTCGAATGAGGAATGGAATGTATATGCATTTACACATTCTAAGATTCTACCAATGATACCTCAAACTTTAATGTCTTGTGGCGGACGGTATATCTTTCAACTGATATACGAAGCCAAAAAACAAATATGCCACCATAGTATCTCCCGTGGCGCAGAAGCATCTATCGGTCTACCATTATAATATTCTAAGATATGTCAAAAATACTACCATTTGAAATACAAATCCTTTGTCCAGATTTGTAATTACTTATTCTTAAGAGAAGATTCTACCATAATTCTTATACAAAGTACTCACTCCCTGGAGAACATATCATCACACATATCAAATTTTGGAGCTTCCTTCATATACTTTGCATAGCTTACATAATTCTTGGATACAAATACAGATAATCATATTCTTCAGCATACTGATATACATTTTTATATTCTTGTGAGTTTAAGTCTTCATATGTATTTAAATTCATGCACATATTAACATAAAGCTCAGAGAATTTAGGAAATTCTTACCACAATGAGTCAAACATAACTTTAGATTTTTCGGACGATAAATCCCTTCATAAAAGGTTCACAATATAATTTTTGGAACACACAAATTATCATGTACAATTTACATGTAAATAAATATCAAATAATCAAAGTAAAACGTTCACAAAGCTAGGGTTTTAATTATATAAAGCCAAAACATGTAAAAATCTCAAAATAAGTGGGTAAAAGCATCCGGTCACAGGGTTAGGGTTTTCACGTGCGAAATACCGAATAAAACTTAGAAATTGGACATGAAATCAACATATATACATACCTAACCCTGTGCCCAATATATACATACTTAATACATGGGTTTTACAAAATATAAACTTGGATGGGTATCGAAATGAAAATACCCGAAGAGAACGGAACAAATAATGCAACGAGAGAACGAAACATATACGGGTACACTTGCCTCAACCCGATCTATGACTTCTTCAACTAGCTCCAAGCCAAAAACGAACCTAAGAGCCTCATTCTTCCCCTCTCTCTCTCTTCTCCATGTTCGCTCTCTCTCCTCTCTCACAAATCTACTAACAAATGACGGGGAGAGAAGCCGCACGCGCTTGGGCAGCCCTCCCATGGATTCGGCACTCAAGCGCACGTTGGGTGAGCTTCAGGCACCCTTCCCCTGGACCCGCTCGTCGGGCATGGGTTAGCCCAAGGGTAGGCCTACAATGAGCTAACTTCGCACACACATCATCTGGGTCCCGTTCAACCCTTCCAACCCAATATTTTATATTCTTGAACAATTTTGATTATATTAACTTAATAAATCATGATTATCATAATTTAAAATTTGAATCTTATTTACGGATTAACAATTCAAGGTTTACAATGCGGGTTTTCGATTTTGCCATTTCTGGGTTTTTGGGCTTTTAAATCCAATTTCTTCCATGTTCTTTGACCTTGATTCACTTGTATTAACTTAATTGCTCATAATTATTATGTTTTAGAAATTAATACTTTACAATTCTCTTCCACTTATAAAAATTTCATCCTCAAAATTTAGCAAACCTCAAAGTTGAATAGTAGAGGATAATCCTTCCGGATTTCATTTTTAGGTTCCTAAGTCACTTCCTTGATGATATTATTTTTGCCAAAGAACTTTAACCATTTGAATTGTCCTAACTCTCAATACCTAATGCTTCTTATCTAAAATCTAAATTGAAACCTTATCATAAGGCAAATTCTTAATCTCCTACAACGGCTTGGACTTGACTGTATACCTACATCTACAATCGTCGATACATGATAGATTTCATGATAATCCACAAAATTTCATCTCTGATACCAACTATGACAAACCACATTTCTAACATGAAACCGACAAGGTTCCGGCTATAAACTAGCTACAAACTAAACACAAATATATACAATATCCTATACAACATACATATCACAACAACAATCACACACACAAGATGCAAAAGTGACGCCAAATTTGAAGGCAAACCAAATTTATTAATTACCTCTCCGAGATAATTTAAAACCCCAAATGGACAATAAACTCTTACTTCAGTTCACCCTAATCCTTGAAAATGATTATTCACTTGGAACCTCAATCTTATTTCGAAATCTTTGGGCCATGGTCCACATGCTCCCATTGCGCTACTCTGATTGATTATTTATTTGTACACTAAAATCAATATGCAATTCTTATCCATTGATTCATATCAAACATTTAGGTTATACGATAGCTATAAACCAAAGAAAATTTCAAAGATATTGATATATCTAAGGCAAAACCCATAATTCTCAAATTACAATCAACTTAGGAAACACAATTGAAGCACTTATCCATAATTTTCAAAAATTTCGGTACAGCTTCAAGTTACCACCAAAACCTCAAAACTCGAATATTTAGCAACTTATCATTTCATTGGCATACTGACAAGCCAACTTATTTAATTTGATAGTACCATCCAAATTCACAATAAATGGACCATCCTTGTTAACTAATCCATAAATATCTAAACACCCAAAATCCTTACCGTTCTAACAATCCCGAAGTAAAACCACAAAGACTTATTATCTCATAATTTCATAACTTCAATACTTTGAATACAATTCTTCTTTCCAAAGTCATAAACAAAGCACCCCATTTGCTTAGATATTGGGATCTGCTCGCGGTTCACCCTTCAACATCCCTATGAAGCATCAAAGACATATCCAATTTGAAGATTCTCGATATCAAATTATCAGCAATAATATTCACTTTTCTCGAAAAATGTCAAGATTCACCTTCACAGTCCTTAAGCAGATTTACCCACTTGTACTGTCATGTAATCATATCCTCTTTATGACACAACTCCTCAAACCTTTAGGGTCAATTAGACAATAACTATCTCCATAAGCAACATCTATAAATCCTTAAAGTGAAAATCTCAACTGCTGACTATGATTTGGAGATATTTTGGTCATAGAGTTCTCATCGACCTAACCCAAAGAAAACCACCATACACGTTGTGGGAAAGCACAATACTAAATCTTCTTCAAAAGCAGCATATTCTACTGCAATTCACTTGATCCATTAGGGATTAGCGCAGATGACATGGTCGATAATTTACCCTTCATTCCTTGAAAACTATCCTCACATACCTCATTCCAACGGATACCAATTGTTTCCAGGCTAAATGCCCCATGGACACTATAGTCCTCGAGGAAAACATAAAGGATATCTTACCTGATTTAGCTAGATCCAAGAAAACCACACATTTTTGCGTCATCAATCAGTCTTTTCCAAATTAGCCATTGCTCGAATATCTACAAAACTACACTCATGCTATCGAAGAAACCACATGTCCAACAAAACACTTCCCCTAACCAAACTCACCTTATTTTCTCAGCTGAGTACATGGTTAATTACCTTTCACAATCAATAATGCAGTCCTCAGACAGAGTTCATACACCCCTATGATTCTTTAAATTTATCGATAAGGCCCTCACAAAATTAACCTAAATATGGCATAAAGATCCAATACATACAATCCATAGAAATACCAATGAACCTACAAACCCAAACGGTATTACCAGAACTTGTAATGGCTGTATCTTTATCCTGAATGCTGCCACGGGCACAACTTTCAATTATCCACAATTAACAATACTAATAATATAGATCGACCCTAGAAAATATTGTAATAGAACAAATAAATCATCTATTAATTCACAATGGTTACTTATCAAACCATTCATTTTCTGAACAATCTAAATTTTTAGTCATCCACAAGTAACCTCATTACTTCATCTTACCTATCTCAAATGTTCTAAAGCATTTCACAGTGGGCACTAAATTGATAATTCCTCAATTCTATATGGAAATTCTTAAAAATCGATGTTGATTTCGATACAACCTCAAATTATCGATCCAAAGATAAAGCAGCCAAATTTTTTCTTCTAAGAAACATTCTCAAATACTTACACAACCAATTCTTCTTAATGACCATAAGATTGTTTCCAGATGTGGTCTTATATGCTAAATAAACTTGGCACAGATCCTCATTAAACGATTTGCAGGCAAAATGATACTAAGTTCATCGCTACTTGATCAATTCTATCTCATACTCAAAATTTTACAACCCGATTATAAAGTATAATATTCTTACCAGCCACAATTCATTCTAGTATAGCGACTCACCAATCAAATCACCCCTAATATCATATCAAACCTTGACACCATGAAGCAAATCAAATCAGCCTAACCAATCATATCTATAGACCTAAGAAAATGTCGTAGACCTCGATACAAGTATAAGGTCTATGATCCTCGAATAAACGAATAAACTTAGGAAACATAAATAAATATATAAATTTAGAATCCAAAATAATACATATTTTGAAATGTCAAAATTGAAAAATCTTACCTTCTCCCACAGTAGATGACACCTCTGCACCTTGTACCATCATCGCAAAACCTCGACACAAGACACTAGACTTCTTCGCTGTCCGACCTATGGGATAAGGACAATCCTTGATCATGTGGTCAAATTGTCCACAATTTAAAACATGCTCCCAAAAACTCGTCAAAAAATATTTATCCATAAAAGTATCTACGAACATATTCCATGATATATCTTTATCTTCCCGACCTATGACTCTTTTCTCATTAATCATCCTTGGTTGGCTTCACCTTCTAACTTATATGAGGAAAATATTACCTTATCTCCTCCCGGACATTGGGTCACCGCAAACACCATTTCAATTGTTAGGATCCATATTTCAATTTCTACAAGATCCGTGCCACCAAAAAATTAAGACAGCTTGATTATTATTAAATCGATCATAAATCGACATCCTTGGATTCACTTGTGACATCCCCACTTATCCTAACCGAATACCGGTAAGGTTCTGGCTATAAAACTATGAGATTTTGATTCCAAAATATGGCAATTAGAAGGTAATTAAATTAATAACAATCAAAATTGGGCTTATAAAATGAGAAAAAATTTAATCAGAAGCAAAAATGGGTCAAAGGGTTTGGCACCTGATTAGCGCCCGAGGCGCCAACCAGGCACAGCTTGGCAGAATCGACCACCTAAGGGTTGCTTAAGTGCCACCAGGCTGTGAAAAAGCAGAATGACTTGCTTTAAGAGCGCTTGAGGTGTGGCATTGGTAAAACGGTGCTCCTGATTACTGCCCGTCTAGTGCTCGAGTGCCAGTTGGGCTTTTTAAAGCGCAAGGGTTTCGTCTGAGGCTATTTTTGGCCATTTCTAAGAAATAGAGACAGAGAAAATGAAGGCTAGAGAGAGAAAGCAGGAGATCGAAGCCTTGGAGTCTGAATCCATCCGATAGCTTGTAATGACCCGAGTTTCAAAACATAATAATTAAGAGAAAGTTGGGCTCCATAAGGGTACCGGTTCCCAAAATATAGTAAAATATGAGTAATTAAGATAAAAGAGGTCAATTAAGGCCAAGGGGTATGGGAGGAATCGGATTGAAAAGCCTAAAGATCCGGAATTGGTAAATTGGGAACTGTAGTTGTAAAACTGTAAAATGTTAATCCATAAATAAGATTTTGGGCTTTAAATTATGATAATCATGACTTATTAAGGTATAATCAAAATTAGGGTCCTAGGATTTGAAAAGTTGAGTCAAAATGGTAGAAATGGGTCCCGGAGGGCGAAACGACAAAGTTGGCATACTGTAGGCCCGATGCGGGCCAGACCAGGGCTCAACAAGCGCCTGAGGCACCACTCAGGCACAAAAAACAGAACCTCTACGCCCAATGCACCAACTTGGCAAGAAAAACAGAATGGCGCGCTCGATGATTGCCCGATGAGCACTAGAGCATGGCTCTTTGGTTATCCCCGCACCCGCTGAGCGCTCGAGCGTGGCCCTTTGGTTACCCTGACACCAGATGAGTGCTCGAGCACCATTACGCATATAAAAGCACACGAGGGTTTTCCCCCGTCATTATTTGGGCTATTTTTGGTTTAGAGAGAGAGAGAGCAAAAAGAGATAGAGAGATAAGAAGATGGAGGCCTATGAGTTCGAATGCATTTGAGACTAGTTAAAAAGGTGATAAATAGGGTCGAGGCAAGTTCACTAATGCCATCATCTTTTGTTTTCTTAAACTTTTATTCCGTTTTCTCCGGATATCCTCATTCGATAACCTGGTAAGGTTTATATTTTGTATTTTCCAAGACCCAAGCATGCATATATGTGAATCCCATTCTCAAATATGTAAATTTTGATCAGTTTCCGACAAGGAAACCCCTAACCCCATGCCCGGACGATTTTACCCATGAATTTTTGGGGCTTTTTGTGATGGAGTAGGTCATATTTCCTCAAATGACCATTCATCAATAATCATACATACATACATACGTGCATAATACCAGGGACCATACACTTTCTACAAGGCATAAATATATATAAGAAAACTTGAAGTTTCATACTTTTATTTTCTTTCTTTGCTTTTTCTTTTCTCTTTTGTTCATGCACAGGATCAATGGCCAAACTTCTTAAGTTGGCCCCCATGTTGGCCGGTCAAGGTTTTTGGTCAACCTTATCTTGACCGGCTAAAAAACTTGGTCGGTCAGCTATTATGCAGAACAAAAAATAAGTATGATGCTACTAAAGACCAAATTTCACAAACCATAAATACTCGTTTTATTTACATAGCAAGCTCATAATACAAAGATTGCTAAAACATCCAAAATACATCAAGCCCGCTCATAATTTTGCTACATCAATCTTTTTTTTTTGGTAAGTAATGAAATTGTATTAAAAATAAAGGAAAGAGAATACAACACCTATGTTCTATCCCAAGTGTTTTGCCGACTTGAAGATAGAATATAGTAACAAGGATAGCCCAAAGCACCTTGACTCAAGTTCAGAAAGCAAGAATACATTCAAAACATCATAGAGCATGTGACACGATTGTAATGTCTCCAACTCAGTCATCTAAACATCAGATCGCCACATATATCAACACAGGATCAATCAGCTACATCAATCTAACACCACCGTCCAGCCTAGCTAGTCCATCCGGTCCTATTCTTTCTCGTCTGGCATAAACTCATCATCGTTTAAAAGTTAGAAAACAGAAGAGGAGTGAGCAGTAGTCTAACAAGGTACCCATAAACGAAAACATGCATATATAATTATATATATTCACCGAACTAAAAAAATAGAATAATAACTTTATGCAGGCAGAACATGATCATGGCCCAAGTCTTTTTCATGAAAACAAAATACATGAGCCGAAGTCATTTGCATGAGAAATGGTTGCCAAAGCATGTTTCACTTCCAAAACCAGTTTCTATAAAAAATCGATCCAAACCAAATGTTGAAAACCCGTTACATTTAAGGTCCGTAGCTCTTGACCAACCAAACCGCTACATTTAAGGCCTGCAACTCTCGACCATCTAAACCGCAATATTTAAGGTCCGTAGCTCTTAACTAACCAAAACCACTACATTTAAAGCCTGCAGCTCTCAGCCATCCAAGACCGCTACATTTAAGGTCCATAACTCTTGACCAACAAAACCGCTACATTTAAGGCCTACAGCTCTCAGCCCGTCCAGAACTCTACATTTAAGGTCCATAGCTCTTGACCAACAAAATTTCTACATTTAAGGCTGCAGCTCTCGACCGTCCAAAACTATTTCCATAAATCATGATCTTTCAAAAATGTGAAGTCATAAGGAGCATCGTCTAAAGTTTTTTTTTTTTGGTAAGTAAGTATTTTGGATTAAAGGGAGAAAAAATTACAAAATTTATGTTTTATCTCCAAGTATTTTGACTTGAGGATAAAACATAAACCGCTAGGGCATACCCCGAGCAACTAGTACATCGAAAAATATATAAAAAACCTCTAGGAGGCCAACGTTCTACAGAACCAACAGAATATGAAAAATATTACAACATATGATAGAAGGAAACCGCATTCCCCCTGCTGCCCGAATTAGCCAATAGCTATAATACAATAGCAACAGGATCAGTTGCACCACCCGAATTAGCCAACATGTTTAGCAATCTAGCAGCAGCAAAAGAATAACCACCAATCCAGCATCGTCCAAAGTTCACCATGCACAGATGTATGAAGATCTTAAACATGCAAAAGACCGTAGTTCTTTTGTGATGCATGTAACCGAAGTTCTTCATTGATGCATATAACCAGAGTTCATACAAATAAGCAAATAATTGGACTTCTTAAAACATGTAAATGCAAGACTTCTTTAGTCATGCAATTACCGGACTTGTTTTATATGCAAATAACTGAAGTTCATAAGAGAGCATGCTTACGTTCATGAATGTCACCAATGATGCAAATGAATAAGTGTTCGATATTTGCTAGCCAAACTCAAACATATAGAAAGCATTTAATATAACATAATTCTTATAGAAACTTACTAGGTAGAACATGAAAACACTAATGCGTAAAATCATAGGGTACACTTGCCTGAAATTTAGATCTGTGAACTCCCTTATTTAGATCTAGTCGGAAATCTTTTACTTAGATCTGGCCGAAACTCTTTCTCTCCTTCTCCTTCATGCTTCCCTTAAGCTAGCCCAACACCTATCATAACTCCCAAGTTTAGTATTTAGAGACGTTAGGGTTGGTGGGAGTTGGTGGGAGCAAGTTACCTACTTAGTACTTCTTTTCTTTCCTGCTTCTCCTTCTAGAAGGTCAACAGAGTAGGTGGGAGTAGGGTATGGCTTACACTGATTCTAATGATCATCATACTAACTCCCATTTACCCTCAAAGTCCTTGGTCTTATTATGAGTCCTCAGACTCTTTTCAAACATATCTTTTTTTGGTAAGTAAGTAAATTACATTAAGATAGAAAAGAAAATTACAACACCTATGTTCTAGTCCAAGTGTTTTGCTGACTTGAAGGTAGAGCATAGCAACTAGGGCAGACCCTGAACAAACATGATATAAGTCATGAAAACAATAATCGGGCATAGAAGGCTAATTACTTAGGAAATCAAAACAGAGCTAAATCAACATGCCTCTACATTTGGCAACAAACACGCCCATATGGCATCACGGATCTTAATCGGCTACCTCAACTAGGGCATGTCGCCCCAACAGCATCTCTAAAAGAACCAACTCGGATGAAGGCTATTGAAGACCTCGGTCTTCACTGTAGCACAAACCGTTCACCTCGGAGGAGAATCATCCAAATGCATCTCAGAACTTACCCGACTCCTCAACCCATCTCTCGGTCATTTGGCAACAGCTCGGTCATTAACCAGAAACAGCCATGGCCTTGCAGGCATCCCGGCCAAAGGCATTCTCGGGACCTGCCCACATCAGCACTTTGGCGATTTGGCAACTCGAATCCTATCCACCCGACTTATCAACCCAGAAATCGGCATCTTTCTACTAGCATCACCATGCCCATTTGGCATCTCGATTCTTTACCGACTACTCAATGAAGACACCTCAACATCGTTCTGCAACTACACCTTGCCCATTCATGGAGAATCAAGAAGGTTTGGCAAGTAGGACAACCGGGTAGAGCACCAAAAAGATCACTAGGGAGACAACCCACTTACCAACCGGATCGGTGGCACCAAACCCACCAAGGATGTACAAACATAACCCAAACATCACCAACCCAGCAGCACAAACACTGGTCCACGTAGGTAGCTTGCAGGCATCAGGGAGCAGCTTGGTCGGCTCAGTAGTAACCGCCATTACTATCACCATGGGCCTTTATGTGAGGCCCTAGTCTTGCGGAACTCCCAATTCACCATCTCCTTTTCATTAATCAATCGAGGGTTGTACTGAACTAATTCCCTAAAATAAGGTTTTTTGAGAATGGATTTGTTCGCCTTTAGGGATGTGTCCTGCAGCCTTGGACTTAGAAAGTCTGCCCATGAGGATACCCGACATGGAAGAGCCTCATCCCGGTGCATAGATTTGTCTTCAGACAGAGGAGGACTTTAATCTTAGCGGCAACTTCACGAGCAAGAGGGGAAAAATTCTTCAACTTGCTCTCCTGTGAAACTATAGACACTCCATCAGAAGTGGATTTGGCAATAAGAGCTTCATCTCCGTGGACATCTCTAGGAGGAGAAGAAGGATCAACTCGGGTATTTACACCGGGCGTGATGTCTTCAATCGACGCAAGTATAGCAATCAGAGCTTGTTCACATATATTTGTCTTCAAGTCGCCACAGGAATCCTCCAACTCAACTAGATCATTTAAGGGTCTAGGGGAAGCAATACTAGGGGACTGCATTGTCTTAGCAAGAGAGTGACCAAGACCACGTTTTAGCATTGCAGCATATGAAACTGGAGGCACACCAACTACTCCTTGGTTTATCTCCATGTTTCCATCGTGCTGGTGGGGAGACAACTTAACCTGATACAATGCATCCCCTTGATCCACATGCGGCATATTATCTGCTTTAGCAGTCAATCTTCCAACACATAACACCCCCCTCTGATTATTGCTGGATTATAGGGGGTTGTTTGTGCTTTTGTTTTTGCTTTTTTTTTTCGTTTCTATTTTTTTTGAACCCGCAGCTTTAGATGGGTCAGGAGTCAATGGAGTGGCAAGATCAGGAAGGGAACACCCATTAGGATCAGCATCACAAAGATTTGTTGGAAGTCCTGCCAAACCCTTGCTTGCCTGCTGCACAAAACCCTACTGCCTATCATGCATCAAAGGAGAGGACGATGGAGGATTAGATGGAGGATGATTTCTATCAATCCAAAAGGGAGTCTGCTATTGTTGATTCCAGCCTTCAACATTCGAAACCTCTGCATCTCCAGGTTCTCTAATCCCTGTAGACATCAAAAAGGAAACTCCATGGTAAGAATCACATGCTGTCCAAGACTCTGGCCCATCAGTACACGAGCAAACCTTGGGAAGTTTGACAGCTACCTCCAACTGAAGGTTCACATCATCAATCAATGTGGGCAAAGCAGGATCAGGCTTCAGTTGCTTCTGAGGCTCCACAGAACCTGGATGAACAATCGATGTTGATGGGAGAGACAACAGCCTACCTTCAACATGTCGATCGATTTCCTTTCTCTCCGGTTTCCATTGGTAGCATACATCCACCTCAATTGTTGGCTCAATTGTTGAAGTATTATTCAGCCCCGTTCAAAGCCTATTTTAGAGGGGAATGCAAAACCGATTTCCACCTCAACACAAACATGGGCATATTTCATTCACTCAATTTTGGTGGTGTTGGAATCCAACTGGGATGGGTTTTCCAATGGTACTGCAATCCAACTAAGCCCCAACGGAGTCCAATATTCCACAGGCACGTTTTGCAGGCTTATCCACAATGGAATAGCTTTATGCTGCTCTCTAAATAGGGGGATTCCCAATTTCCATCTTCTAAGTAGCAATAAGCATCCCGAAAGGGTCCATGGGCCTCTTTCCAAACACATTTCCATCAAAGTTACAGAGCAAAACTGGAACAAAAAAAAGCCCTTATCAATATCTACAACATGA
>BSYO01000006.1:14686327-14710624 GCA_033239525.1 Nepenthes gracilis
ACTTTCATTTTCCCCTGCCAGCTCCTGCCTTAAACGGGGCTGCGATAATCGTTTGTTATCTTTATTTAATTTTAAACCCGTAAGAGGAGGATGAACTGATATAACTTGTTGTCCATTAGTTGTATTCCAAGTAGTAGTAGTTCTAGTATTGTCATTAATGTTTTTTTGTATTTCGAGATGGCTGTATAGTATTTTGAATATACGGAAGAAACCATTCGAAAAATGGTAAATTTCTTTTTAATGTCATCATTTGTTGTTTCCATAATACTTTAAATTTGTGACGGAACGGATTTTTTTTTTTTTTTTTACATCCGTCATTCATAACACTAATGGAAACCCAAACTAAACCAATTATGCACAAACACAGGATCTCAGATGCCAGTTAGGACCCATATACTTTTAACCATAACAAGTATAGCGAAAGTTATTCTAACATTGGTGGAAGCATTCATATTCATTCCAAAATATTCATTTCTAAGTACACGGCCAAAATGTTTAGTCATAGAAGTCCATCAAGTCATTACAATAATATTTCTCCAAAATAAGCTTCCGAGGTCTTTAATCCTTCGAGACAAGCCCTAGTCACTCCAACTCGTCGCACTGGCTCTAAAGCCTCATCCGTAGGGGGAAAATATAAAGCAGTTGAGCCGAGGCCCAGCAAGGTACATGCATATGAGTAGTAAAGCGATGATGCGAGCGGTCATGTAGCTGTGCATAAACAGATCGGTTAAATGAATGCAGTCCAAGAAAACTAGAGAAAACATACCTTGACACTATACTTCCGAAAATGGCAAACGGTAAACGATGAGAACGTAACATGCTCGTGTCGGTATGATAAACGGTGAAATGAGAACATATCATATCGGTAACAGTATTTTTCATATTCGATAATCGGTACTTCATATTCGGTAATCGGTACTTCATATTCGGTAATCGGTACAGTAACATAACATATCCGTAAAACAGTAAACGGAATGGTACTTCATATCATATCGGTAACATAACATGTCGGAAAAGCGATGGCGATTACTTCATATCGGTACGGGCCCTGCCAGTATTCCCTACTAGTTGAGGGGGGGCGAATAATCGAGGATAGATTGTGTTCACTCCACACAATCTAAGGCCAGTAACTGTCATGTGGGTATCCCATCTTACGGGATCGGTACGATATGCCACCCGAAGGTAGGCGTAACGGTATCCCTCACGGGATCGGTGCTATGCCACCCGAAGGTAGGCCCGTGTGAACGTATCCCTCACGGGATCGGGTGCGGTATGCCACCCGAAGGTAGGCCGCAATGTGGTATCCCATCTCAAGGGATCAGAACAGAATGCCACCCGAAGGTAGGCCGTAATAGAAGTATCCCATCTCAAGGGATCAGAACAGAGTGCCACCCGAAGGTAGGCCGGTAACAGAAGTATCCCTTCTGGCGGGATCGGTACGGTATGCCACCCGAAGGTAAGCCGGTAACGGTAGTTCCCTCTGTCCATAACGCCCCGAGGGCAGGGCGGACCATAAATAACTCCATGGACAGAGTTATCCTCGATTACCACCGAAAGGTCCTAAGGCATGCCGGAGAATCTTTCCGGACTGTAGTTAGTCCAGGAACCAAAATAACACAGAAACAGAAATACTTCCTTCATATTGTTTACTGAAAACCATTTTCAAATCGTATAACTTAATCCGAGAATCATATCCTTAAATACACTTGAGGCCTGTTGAGATGGCATAAAATATACTTGGGCCGGTTGAGTTTCATATGAGGGCCTGTTTCGATTTTGGTAAAAAGGGGGCCGATTTCCATTTCCTTTGAAGGGCTGGTTTGATTCTATGCAAAAGGGGCGGTTGGATTGTTCATATGGGGACCGGCTTTGATTTTCTAATCAGAAGGCCGTTTTCAAATGCCCAAGGGGCCGGTTTCGATTTTTCCATGAAAGAGGCCGATTTCGACTTTTACATACAAGGGGCCGATCTTGAACCCAACCTGTCAGGGCCGGTTTCGATGAAGGGACCGGTTACGATATCAAGGCCGGTTTTGATTTTAGCATTCAAAGCTGACTTCGAATCTGAACATGCAAAGGCCGATTCTGATTTTATACTTGCCAAGGCCGGTTTCATTGCAAAGGCCGATTCCGACATCAAACCTGCCAAGGCCGGTTTCCATGCAAAGGCCGGTTCCGATTTTTAAACCTATCGAGGCCGGATTCAAATGCAAGGGCTGATTCCGATTTTAAGGGTATAAGGGCCGATTCCGATTTTAAGAGTACAAGGCCGATTCCGATTTCAATGCAAAGGGGCCGATTTATATTTTTATAGCAAAGGGCCGATATCGACTTTGATGCCCAAAGCCGATTCTGATTTCAATGTAAAAGGGGGCCGGTTCTGATTCTCTTAATGGTTGGCCGGTTTCGATTTCCACCCGTAAGAGGCCGATTTTGATTTTCATCACATAAGGGCCATTTTCGATTTTCATCACGAGGGCGATTTCGATTTTCTTTACCGCAGGCCGATTTCGATTTTATCACACAAGGGCCGATTTCGATTTTCATTACACAAAAGCCGATTTCGATATTCATCACACAAGGGCGATTTCGATTTTATCACACAAGGGCGATTTCGATTTTCATTACACAAAGGCCGATTTCGATTTTTATAACACAAAGGCCGATTTCGATTTTCATCACTCCAGGGCCATTTTCGATTTTCATCACCAGGGGCCGATTTCGATTTTCTTTACACAAAGGCCGATTTCGATTCTTATCACACAAGGGCCGATTTCGATTTTTATCACACAAGGGCCGATTTCGATTTTCATTACACAAAGGCCGATTTCGATTTTTATAACACAAAGGCCGATTTCGATTTTCATCACTCAAGGGCCGATTTCGATTTTCATCACACAACGGCCGATTTCGATTTTTATAACACAAAGGCCGATTTCGATTTTCATCACTCCAGGGCCATTTTCGATTTTCTTTACACAAAGGCCGATTTCGATTCTTATCACACAAGGGCCGATTTCGATTTTCATTACACGAAGGCCGATTTCGATTTTCATCACACAACGGTAGATTTCGATTTTCATCACACAAAGGCCGATTTCAATTTTTATCTTGCAAAGGTCGGTTACGGTTCTCAAAGGCAAGGGAAGATTTGGAGTTTTCATGTGAAAAGGGGCGACTCTGATTTTCATAAGATGGAAGGCCGATTCTTGACAAGAGTCGGCCGGATCTAATTTTTGTGATGCAAAAAGGGTGTTCCAGTATATGCGTCAAGCAGGATTCAAATACACTCAGTGCGGCTTCGTTCTTTGTTAAAATTGAGTTCAATTTACATGCAGTAAATCGAGTTCAAACTGATGCTGATTTCATGCCAAAAGCCGGTTTCATATCAGTTTGGATTTCATGCAAGTTCATAAGGCAGGAAAACAGGAGTCATGAAAACGAAACTAAAAGACGCTTGCAGTATAAAAACAAGTGCAACATAAATGAACTTTAGAAGATAGGCGTCCGAAGTATCTTGCCTGGGAGCCGGGTTGCCTAATTTCAACGTCCGAAGCGTTCCTCTTTCCTTCGCACCAGCTGAATTCTCCTTCCCCTTCTCCTTCGCATCGATCGATTTATATAGAGGAAGGAGTTGGTGGGGCAAATCGGGTAGGTCACCTGCCCCGTACTTATTTTCAGGGGCAACGAGGTTGTTTTACCAACTTCCTTTGGTCGTCGCCGCTTCGTTGGATTCCAACGAGTTAGGTTTCTCCCACGCTGTGCGTGCTTGGCCGAACTTGAGGGGCGAGCTTCATCGTTGGGCTGAATCTACTTGAGGGCCGGTTTCAACTGAAGCAAAAGGGGCGAAGTGTAAGGGTTGGGCCGTTTCGTTTTGCATAAGGCGCTTTTTCACGCTACTTAAGGGCTGGTTCTGATTTAAGCCCATAGAGCCGATTCCTCTTGACGTAAAAAGGGGCAAGACATTGTAGCTTGGTTTTCACAGTACACGGGCAGATCCTCATGGGCCGATTTCATTTGCATAAGGAGGCGAATCCTCTTTTAATCAGTAGAGTTTGATTATGCCCACTTAAGGGCCGGTTTCATAGTTTTAGGGTTCGAAATTTTGGATCTCACAAAATTCTTCAAGTTGTTCTTTATTATATGTTTTAAAGTACCAGTCCCTAACATTTTTATTTTTATCAGACATGAATTCTTTTCTTAACATATCTATATTGGGAATGAATTCAGACTTATTGAGTTCTGGATATTTTTTCTGCCATTTACCATACATTTCTTCATATTGTATATCATAGCTCATTTGTTCTATACAATCTCGATTAGATATTTTCTTTTCATTATCTCTAAAAAGTAATCCAATTCCAATTTTATAAACTTCATCATTAGATAGATTCCACAAAGGAGGATTTGGATCTCGAGATATAACATTAATAGTTTGCATATCTGAAAACGTAGGAGAATCGGGACTTGTTTGAGTGATTATGGCTGGAATAGGCATTCTACTTTCAATGTGTCGATTTTCTGATTTTCATGTGTAGATTGATAATGTGTACTAACTGACGGTCTAACACTTTCATAATCAGATAAAAGTGTTTGTGATCTATTGGAGTTAAAGCTTAATGATTGTGGTATTTGTGGAGTCCGAAAGTTAAAAATGATATTTCCTTCAGGGGTTTCTGTAATTTCAAAAAATTCTCTTCTAGTTAAATGTCTAGGTGGTTGGGTAAGATTAACTTGCCATTGTGGTGGCAACGTGATTTCATCCCATTTTAATAATTTTGGCGTAAACGTAGTAGCATAATCTGCTTCTACATGCAAGACTATTGTTTCACTAGGAGGAGTCTGGATTAGACATTTTGGGTTAAATTGTGTTGTTAATGTGACGGAACGGATTTTTTTTTCCCTCAAAAGCTTCCGTCAAACAGATAACATAATTAACGATCTAATTAAGGCAAGACTTTTGCAGAAATTTCGGCAGAGTCTCCTTTGTAACTGGGTGAAAACCCAAAAATACAAACCTGTAATATTCATCCATAACAAGCAGGCAACTATCCATCATTCACAATTCCTACAACAATCATTCACAGGATCCTATGTGCCATCCATGGCACAAATCCATCAAAGCAATTACTATTCCAACAGATAAATAACGAGATGCCATCTAGGACCTGCATAAGAAATCCAGAGTATAGCGGAAGCACACTACAACCTGCAGAAGCATAGCTTTTTCTTTTTCTTTTACAGACATACATTTCATATGGTTGTTATACAAAATTCCACATGTTCTGTAACATCGGGGGCAAAAGAGAGCAGTATATAAAGGTCATGTTCTAGCTAAGCCTTTACATCAACAGGCTCCTCCAAAATAGCTCCAATATGCGGCGGTCCTCAAAAGTCTTCAAGCAACTCCTCTCTGTTTACTCTTTCTCATCAGGCAGTAGCTCTACTGTCTCATCTGGAGGGGGGAAAACACAAAAACAGTGAGCCGAGGCCCAGCAAGGTACATGCATGTGAACTGTAAAACGATCATGCCAAAACGATCATATAACCATAATGTTTAATCAACATCATCTGAAAAGGAACTGTAAAGACATGCTATAACGATATTAAATCTCATACTTCATAAATCATATCACTATGGGTTATAAAACTATAACTATAAACTTTACTGATGCATGGTAAAAACCGAAAATCGTACTTTATACTCGCTTTGTCATCTTTCACATGTATACGTTTCATTGTCATCTTTTTACCCGATGATACTCTATCATATTTTCACTGTACAATACATTTCATCTTTTTCGTGATATATCTTAACACTTTCGAGACCACACGGTGTACCCTACTAGCGGAAGGGGCGAATGATCGAGATAGATTGTGTTGATCCACACAATCCAAGGCCTATCATGTCATATCATATCATGTATATCCCATCCCGAGGGATATCTATCTTTGTGTGCCTCCCGAAGGTCGGCCTATGTTCCTCTGACTTAACGCCCTTGAGGACAGGGCGGACCATGAATCACTCCATGCACGTAGCTATCCTCGATTACCACCGTAAGTTCTTAGGCCTCACCCCGAGAACTTACCTGGACCCATAGTCGACCTCGGGTCCCAAAATAACTGTAGAATCTGAAATCATCTATTATCATCTTTTTATTGTAGTATAGCATATCGGTAAAACATTAGTCGGTACTTCATATTATTTTCCTCCTTGTACCAAGCCCCGAGGACGGCTATCGTTACCTCATTGTACCAAGCCCCGAGGACGGCTATCGTTACCTCATTGTACCAAGCCTCGAGGACGGCTATCGTTACCTCCTTGTACCAAGCCCCGAGGACGGCTATCGTTATCTCCTTGTACCAAGCCCCGAGGACGGCTATCGTTACCTCCTTGTACCAAGCCCCGAGGACGGCTATCGTTACCTCCTTGTACCAAGCCCCGAGGACGGCTATCGTTATATTTTTATTAAAAACCCTTTTTTCACAATTAGACTTATACAATACATTTTCAGCTAACTTTAAATCCACATGGAAATTTTGTCGGTATACGTTCATACATATTTTCGAAAACAAACTATACGGGAAGCTTCATTTCGATGTCAATTAACTTTCATATAATAGAAGCTACGGTTAAAACTCATCAAAACCTCTTCATTTTCGTACATGGGGATTCGCCAAGACCTTCGAACTCAAATCGGTCTCTTACTTGCACATATTTCATGAAATTAATGTCATAGATGCCATGCATATACATTAAATCATGCAATTTACTCAAACTATACAATATTTTCGAGCTAGGGTTTCATCATATACTTTTCAAGAGAAATTGAACACCATTTTCATGCTCCTTCACGAAATCGAAGCCAAATTTTGCAATAAACATGGATAAACACAAATCTAACCGAGTAATCGAAGTAAACATGCTTCATGTACTTTAAACATGCATCATCAACATTTAGAGCATTTCCAACGGTTTTAAAGCACAAGAAATCAGTAAGAAAAAAAAATGGCGTCCAAGTACACTTGCACGAGCTCGCTCTACAATTATTTTACCGGATCGGATCGGAATGGTGGTCTCTCCCCTTTCTTCCTCTTCGTGCTTGCTGTTGTGCCTCAACTTTCTCTCTCTACAAACACATATCCTTTAATCGGCATTTAAACAAGGAAGTATTACACAATATCATCCGATATTTTCGGAAGAGTAGTACCCATGTATAAAGTGCACCGCGACAAGCACACGTCTGCGCGAATCGGTTGATTCTCGGAATTTCGGACATCTAATAGGTGATTTATCAAACCCAAGGCATGGGTAACTATAATCCCAAGTCAATTTACACATTAAACCCCAAATCGAAGATCAAACGGTGTCCGGGCGCGGGTCAAGGGCTTCGCGAACGAATTTCTATTAAATTCCACAATTTCGGATAAACAATTATGGAATTATTTCAAGACTCCGGATGCCACGAGCGGGTCAAATCTTGCGAGATTCGCATCCGGTCGATATATACGCACAATTGGGACATGGGGATTCATATTCTAGGATCATTTCATCATTTCATGAAGGTGACAACACGCAAAATCCACCTTCGGTCTCGGGTGAACGAAAGAATGAGGCGCCCTTTAACGGGCTCGGGACGCCGCGAACGGGTCCAAACGCGTGCAAGATCGACCCACGGCCGACATAGATACATCATTGGGACGTGGGAATTCCAATTTTGGGGTCAATTTCATGATACGAGGCCGGGAAATAGGGAACCCCCAAAATCCCGTAGGTTAGGGTTTCGGTAAAACCCACCCGGGCGAATCGGACACGAATCGGACAACTAACCACATTTTCATGGACCTCAAGGCATGGGTTTTCAATATCCTAACATTCCCCGTGGGTATCAACACAAAATACCCAATGAAAATACACAAAACATCGAAAGAGAACGAGAAGTGGGTATGAGAACACTTGCCTCGACGCGTGCTTTCACCTTTTTAACTGGCTCGAGGTTGGATTCGGGATCCCGGGTCTCGTTCTCCCTTCTTCTCTCTCTAAATCAGCGCTCTCTCTCTCTCCTCAAACCCTAAAATCACGTGGAAATGAGAAAGAGAGAGCCGCGCGGGTTCTTATATATCGCGCGGCCGCTCGAGCGGGCTCGGCGCGGCGGCGGCAAGGCCGGCGAGCTCGGCGGGCTCGAGCATGCATTGAGCGGGCTTGCTACTGGTTTTGTGCTCGATAGGACAGCTCGAGCGTGCGGAGGGCGCTCGTCGGCCTGCGTCAAGCCTGCAGCAAGCCTACGTTGTGTTTTCGCCATTCGGGACCCGTTTTGACCATTCTAACCCAATCTTTCACATCCTTGGACCTTATTTTTGATTATATAACCTCAATAAGTCATTATTATCACAATTTAAAACCCGAATCTTGTCAACGAATCAACATTTCACCACTTACGATTTCGGTTCCCTATTTACTAGTTCCGGTCCTTTGAGCTTTCCAATCCATTCCTCCCGTACCTTTTGAATACAATTTACCTATTTTAACTTAATTATCTTCCAATTATCATATTCAGGAACTCGGGTCGTCACAGTTAACAATTTAAAATAGATGCGATAGAGAATTAAGAATCCTCTACGCTCTTCTTGATGAGATAATCCAGGTAAATGGACATTTAGGACAAGTGTGTTTAAGATAGTTGGATCTTTTAGATCAACAGTAAAGTTTGGAGCACAATTAAAATAAATTGGACCATTACAAAGATTTGATTGGACAATAGCTAGAATAGAATCTTTGTACTTGAGTAAAGTTTGATCTCTAAGACATAATAGAACAGGAGTATCAATTCCTAATTTAATTAAAGGTTTGATAGCTATTTGTATTAGACCATAATGGATATAATTATACCCTTTACTTTTGAATTTTTCTATTGATAAATTTGATAATAACTTAACTTCTTCATATTCATTTTGGATAGATATTGTTTGTTCATGATCTTTAATGGCTAAAGCGGTTTTAAAATCAAAAGTTCCTATTCTATAAATCTCTTCTACTTGTTGTGTAGGTATCGTCCATTTAGTAAAATCTTTACTACTAGGTATAATTAATGACTCTCTAGAATTTGTTGTCATACTTGAAGATGAACTACTTTCCCTGATCATTCTTCTTAGTCGAGTTGCCATAGTTTAATTTCTTTACTACTTAATACATAATTTTCTCTATACGGTTCTACAAGACACAATTCCTCACAAACCCTTTGCAGAATCAGTTGACGGGACCACCCCCGGGACCACCCAATCGCACTCTTTGCTTAAACGGGCTAAACCAATGGTTAAACAGGCTAAACCAACGTTGTTCCGACTCAATGCAAAAGATAGCGAATTTACTGTGTATGCAGAAATATGTAGATAGATTATGCAAAAGCAATGCCGAGATTAAACAAGAACAAACCAACTCTTGGTCTGTGGTCTGAGTTCTGTGTTCTTCCTCAAGCTTGAGTACCCTTATATAGATGCGAGGATTTGATCGTAGCCGTTGATGATGATTTGATCTGGGCCGTTGAAGTGTAATGCTTTGGTTTGGTAAATGTCATGTCATTCCTTTAAGCATCTTTTCTTTTTGCTTTAGCATCAAATGTCTTGTCAGTCCTTTAAGCATCTTTTCTTTTTGCTTTAGCATCTTCTTTTGGTTGGTATCCATCTTGTCGATGCTTTTTGGAAAAGTAGAGTGGTTAGATATCTCTTTGTGAATAGTAATGTCACGGGAATTACTATTCATTTTTTGACGATAATTTGCTGAAGTAGAAAATATTGAGAGTAGCATTTCTCCTTCTTGTCCCTGCATAAAATTTTGTTAGAAATAAATTTTTTTTTTATATATGAAAGGAGCTGATGAATGGTCAGCAGGGAAGACAGAATATTTCAGTCCTTTGAACATTTGATGAGGTCCTAGATCTTCAATAGATGCCATATCTCGTGCCAAAAGATTATACCGATAGAGCTTTGTGGCAGAAGTAAATATAAGCCATATTCCATTGCTGATAGTAAACCCAGATATGATTGGTCGAATTTTCTTAATAAGTTTGAACACAGTAATCATTCGAAGATAATTCCACTCTGTTTGTCTTCGAATCCAGATCATCAGTTGATATCTACACCCATAGCATACATGTTTTGTTCTTATATCAACAATTTCATAAAAAGATTTACATAAAACAAAAGGTATTCAAAGCATGTTTTCATCCATCATCAAAATTTATTTATTGGACGAATTTATTTATCAAAGCAAGTTTTAACAAAGATTTATTAAGTTTTAAGCCTTCATACAGGACCAGTATGCCTCCTAAAAAGGAAAAAGGTAAGCAAGTACAGCATTCTTCCACTCCAGCCAAACAAACTGCTCGTGACTATGTCATGACTCCTTCACAAATTATATCCGCTATTTCTGTTAATCAAACATCAGCCTCTTCATCTTCTTCCTCTCAGATGTCTAACTATTATATCAAACCTACCAAACTGCACATTACCATGACAGGCCTAGACAAGCTTTTATCTCTACCTGAATCTGAGTCTTCTGCTCTTCTTTTTACTTATGATAATTTATTTGAAATATTTTCTTGGCTTCCTGTCAAAACTCTTCTTAAATTTACCACTATCTCAAAATCTTGCTTACAATTCCTATCAGTTGACGGGACCACCCCCGGGACCACCCAATCGCACTCTTTGTTTAAAATGGTTCAAAACTTCAAAATATGCAAGAAATCAAAGAGAGAAGAAGACTATACCAGCAGTTTTAGAAAACTTCAAAGCTTTATAGAACGAAAACCATACAGGACTTCAGTACAGGTAGACAGAGGTAGCACACAAGCCTCTTGAACAAAAACTCACAAACACTCTGAAAGAAATACAACACTCAAAGGAAACACTCTGAAAGAAAACACTCTGAAAGAAAACTAAAATATTTACAAGGATAGATTGAGAAGAGAAGAAGAGTTTCTTCTTGCTTCTCGTGGATGGAGCTCTCAAACTAGCTCGTAGCTCTTGAGTTCTCAACTCTTGGTCTGTGGTCTGAGTTCTGTGTTCTCTTCAAACTTGAGTACCCTTATATAGATGCGAGGATTTGATCATAGTCGTTGATGATGAATTGATATGAACCGTTGAAGTATAATGCTTTAGTTTGGTAAATGTCTTGTCATTCCTTTAAGCATCTTTTTTCTTTTTGCTTTAGCATCAAATGTCTTGTCATTCCTTTAGCATCTTTTCTTTTTACTTTAGCATCTTCTTTCTGCTTTTGGTTGGTATCCATCTTGTCGATGATTTTGAAAAAGTAGGGTGGTTAGATATCGCATCGTGAATAGTAATGTCACGGGAATTACTATTTATTTTTTGTTGATAATTTGCTGAAGTAGAGAAAATATCGAGAGTAGCATTTCTTCTGCTTATGGGATGTTCCTGCATGAAATTTTGTTAGAAAATATTTTTTTTTTTATATACGAAAGGAGCTGATAAATGGTCGTATGAGGACAGTATCAGCAGGGAAAACTGTATATTTCAAGCCTTTGAACATTTGATGTGGTCCTAGATCTTCAATAGATGCCATATCTCGTGCCAAAAGATTATACCGATAGAGCTTTGTGGCAGAAGTAAAGATAAGCCATGTTCCATTGCTGATAGTAAACCCAGATATGATTGGTCGAATTTCCTTAATAAGTTTGAACACAGTAATCTTTCGAAGATAATTCCACTATGTTTGTCTTCGAATCCATATCATCAGTTGATATCTTTGTTCAAATTTAATGAGAGCAATAGTGGCCTTCTGAGAAGTATGTGTTTGCCACTTAAATAGATGTAGATCCCAGCTAAATACTTCAGTAGGGTTCCATGCATCGGCTGGTAATTGTAATGTTGTAGAACTTCCCGTAGATAGAGAGATATGTTGGATAGAAGGAGCCCGATGAAATATATCGCAAAGGAAATAAAGTGCATCTGGAGGCAGAAACACATAATTATCTTGTCGTGGTATCCACGATCTCTTAAATGGTTTAAATAGCTTCCAGAGACTTGTCGTTGAAGAATATGCCCATAAGCCATTACTTTCCAATGCAATTAAATATTCACCAGCTGTTGTAGGAGTAAGTCCACTTTCAAAGATCATACCATGTCCATAATCTGGCGCAACTTCATATTGAATAAGTTGCCGTAATTCTGCTGTGATAGGAATATTTCGACTTGTTTGAAGAACAGGGTTGATAATATAAAGAAATTCAGGAACAAAGGTGGCAATGGGAAAACAAAGAAATAGGCCATTGCTGCATACTAGGACTTGAAGATAATGAGCATGGAGAAAATTGAAGAAAAAGGGATGTAATATTGAGTCATTAATAGAGATAAATTGACATTTGGGGTCATATTTGCCTTGAAGATAGTAACCTTCATCATCCTTTTTTAATGTTTGATAAGCATGGTGTTGGATAAAAGCGGTGTTTGATAGGAATTGTAAGCAAGATTTTGAGATAGTGGTAAATTTAAGAAGAGTTTTGACAGGAAGCCAAGAAAATATTTCAAATAAATTATCATAAGTAAAAAGAAGAGCAGAAGACTTAGATTCAGGTAGAGATAAAAGCTTATCTAAGTCTGTCATGGTGATATGTCGTTTGATAGGTTTGTCATAATAGTCGGACAATGGAGAGGAAGAAGATGAAGAGGCTGATGTTTGATGTGGAGAAGTCGTAGGTAAAATTTGTGGAGGAGTCATGACATAGTCACAAGCAGTTTGTTTGGCTGGAGTGGAAGAAGGCTGTACTTGCTTACCTTTGTCTTTAGAAGGCATACTGGTCCTGTATGAAGGTGTGAAACTCAATAAATTTTTGTTAAAACTTGCTTTGATAAATTTGTAAAATAAATTCGTCCAAAAAACAGATATTGATGATTGATGAAAACATGCTTTGAAAAGATTTCGTTTTATGAGAATTCTTTTAAGAAAATGTTGATAAAAATGTTGATATCGGAATAAAACATGTATGCTATGGGTGTAGTATAAATATGCGTATTTGATACTATAACATATACTATCCCTTATGGTATAGGTTTTTCTATAAATTTTTAAAATTTGATTAGACCATTCAAATATACTTTTCCAGTATTGCTGATATTTTCTAATGTTTTGATAAAAATGTGGATATTGATATCGAGGCAAAATATTTTTTTATTTCTTTTTAGCTTATATGGTTGAGTTTTATGATAGATCTTTTGATATTGATTTTGCAAAGAAAAATATTTATATTGTTTTTTGATATAATGCCTATTAATATATTTTTCTTGATATCTAAGGTTTTTATAATTGATATATTTATTTCTTTCTTTGATAGAGCGTAAATTATTTACGAATCTTCTTAGTAATTTCTTTTTCTTACTAAGTAATTTGATATTATTTTGAAGAGTCATTTGACTATAAATTTTTAAGAGTGATTGGGTTATGTAAAGGAAAATGAAGGAGTCAAATATTAGTATAAATTTGTCAAATAATAATATTCGAAATTTTCTATAGTCTAAAGCAGATATCGTTGATTTAGAAGAGTTAAATGTTTTCTTTAAGTTAATCGTAAAATTAAGATTATTTTTAGAATAAAATTTAGAATTATATTTATAGTTATCTTTAGAATGAAAATTATATTTAAAGTTAAAGTTAGAATTAGAGTTAGACTCAGACCCTATTCCTCCCCCAAACACATCGTGTTTGAATATGGAAGAGCAAGGCTGAAAAGGCTTGAAAGGAGCTAAAAAGGGATCGTTATAGGGTAAGTATTTGAATATATGAGAAAAAGGATGGAAAGGATCAAGAAATAGATCATTGCAGAGTAATGGATTAATCAGTTGGTCTATTTTGATAATCATCTTGTATGAGATGATTGATTGGTTGTATGAAGAATTGAGGATAACTTGATCTATTGGATAACTAGATGAAGCCCTTGGTTCGTCTTCAAAAGTTGTAATGGAAGATAAATTTCTAGGAGGATTAGGAGTATTAGATAGAAACAGAGTTTCTTTAAAAGATTCAACTGGTCTAGGTTGATGATTAAAGATAAATAAGTCTTTTGTTATACTAAAGGTAAAGGATTGATTTTGTATTAGTATTTCATTTGATGTTATTTGGATATAAAAAACAGAAGGTTGTCTTAAAATATAGGTGTTTGGGATAGAAGATTTTTCATAATTTAATGTTGATTTGTTATTAGGTATTTTTATAATATCATTGGTTGATAAATTTTTACTTATAGGTTGTTGTAGAGGTATTGGATTTAAATTGTTTAAATCTGTAGTGACAATATTTGTTTTTGTAGAAATATTCTTAGTAGGTGAAATAATAGTTTCTTTTGGAACTAGTGGAGATAGTACATATTTTACTAAGTATGTTAGTGCTTTATGTTTTGCTAATGGGAGTTCTACTAGGCTAGTATTATGTGAGAAAGAAGAAAGTGATAATTTTATTTTCTTTTGTAGTGGAGATGGAAAAAGTGGTGGAGAGTGTACTAAGCTATGTTTTTTCTTTCTCCTTTTCTTCTTCTTTTGTTTTTCTATATTTTGAATCCTTTGATATTTTTTCTTAACAAATTGGATATCATTTAATCTTTTATGATTATTATGACTAGGTTTTTTGGTTAATATTTTAGATAGTAGATGACCTAATGTTTGAATTGTTTTAAGATATGATGTTAATATTGAAGGTAATTTATCAAGACGTTTTGATATTTGTTTTAATAATATATCCGATTGTTTTTGTGAAAATTGGACATCAGTGATAATAGGTAAAGGAAAACTTAGTAAAGGAGCTATACTATATGGAAATTGATATGGATTTCCTTCTTTCGTTTGAAGTATATGTTCAATTCTATTTACTTGTTGGGTAATCATATGGAGTTTTTGATTATTTTGTCTATATATATCTCTTACCATTGTCTCATTTTTAATTTTCTTATTAGTATCTTTCTTAAATGGAGTTGTAATGATAATTTTACTATCAATATTTAATTTTAAGTTTGTAAGAGGAGAATGGTTAGATATAACTTGTTGTCCACTACTTGTATTCCAAGTAGTAGTTACATTGATATTTTTAGTATTTCGAAATGGTTGTGTAGTATTTTGGATATACAGAAGAAACCATTCGAAAAATGATAATGACATCATTTGTTGTTTCCATAGTACTCTATTATATGTTTTAAAACGCCAATTCATAATATTTTTGTTAGACATAAATTCTTTTCTTATCATTTCTATATCAGGAATTAATTCAGACTTAATGAGTTCAGGATATTTTTTCATTTCTTTACATTGTATATCATAACTCATTTGTTTAGTACAATACTGATCAGATATTCCTTTTTCAATATTTTTATATAAGAATCCAATTTCATCCTTATAAACTTCTTCATTAGATAAATTCCATAAAAGAAGATTCCGAGATATATCATTAATAGTAGATGAATTAGGAGTAATTATTGTCAATAGAGGCATCCTACTTTTATGTGTGGACTGATAATGTGTACTAGTAATAATCAGAGTTTCTAAGGAATTTGGTTGCTGAACAATTTGAATTTTTCCACTTTGTCCTTCTTGTTGAACAGCCTTAGTATGATTAGCATTTGAAGCATTTTCCCACCTATATTTTAGAATTCCAATAAAATCTATTTCCAGTAATTTTGTAGTATTATAGGCATGATAAGCAGAACAAGTGATTTCATATTCAGATTTTTCATTAATATCTCTCTGATGTATATTATCATTAATTTGTGGAGAGTACTGTATATCTGGTGGCTCAGGTTGCAGATAATAATTTTTTGTAAGGGAGTTGGGCATATTCCTTACTCTATTGGTTTCATGACTAATTTTATCATTTTCATGTAAAGGCGAGTCAATAGTCTGAATAGCTAAGGTTTCAGATATACAATAATTGTTTAGTTGGACAGGTAGATCTACAGGATTTTCAGATAATGAGGACAGATCTGTCTGTTTATCACTAGGTTGGATATTACTGGATATCTTAGATAGATCTGAAGGACTTTCTATAGGTTCAGTAAGTTTTGTTTCTTCATTAGATGAAGAAGATTCAGATTTTTCAAATTTCTTAGAGTCTTCATCAGAAGATATAATATCTACCAGATCATTAGTAGATAAATCCTTAGAGTCATTATCAGTTTTATCAGATTTAGAATTCCCAAGATCACTAGTAAATGAATTAATTTTATTAGATTTAAAAGTTTCAAGATCACTAGTACTAGTAGATATTTCTTTAGTTATAGAGATATTTTCATTTAATATGGGTTGTGCTTCTGATGATTCTAACAATATTTTATTTTTTTGTTGTTTTTCTTCTAACAATATTTTATTTTTTTGTTGTTTTTCCTCTGTCTTAATAGGTTTAATCTGCCTGTATTCTTTGGTTGCCTTTTCTTGAATAAAAGGTAGAAACCATTCAAAGAAGGGTAGATTTTTTCGTTCCTTTATCATTGTTTCTTTCCAAGAAATTCGATATTCTTCTAATTCATTTTTGGAAAAGTTTTTAAAATACCAATCTCTAACATTTTTATTTTTATCAAGCATGAATTCTTTTCTAAGTGATTCTATGTCTGGGACAAATTCTTTCTTAGCAAAATAGTTTGATATAAAAGTCGACCCTCTATAATTTACTGACATATCAGAAGTTGAATTATCTCCCCTGATTAGTTCACTTAGCCAGGTTGTCATAGTTTAATTTCTTTACTACTTAATACACAATTTTCTCTACACGGTTCTACAAGACACAATACCTCACAAACCCTTTGCAGAATCAGTTGACGGGACCACCCCCGGGACCACCCAATCGCACTCTTTGCTTAAATGGGCTAAACCAACGGTTAAACAGGGTAAACCAACGTTGTTCCGACTCAATGCAAAAGATAGCGAATTTCACCGTATGCGAAATATGCGAGATAGATTATGCAAAAGCAACGCCGAGATTAAACAAGAACAAACCCGAAGAGAACAGTGTCACCTATTCCCTCCCCAGACACAAGAAGCCGAGGCACTTGTCTCTGATACCAATTAGGACTACGCAGGATCAAATGGTTCAAAACTTCAAAATATGCAAGAAATCAAAGAGAGAAGAAGATTATACCAGCAGTTTCAGAAAACTTCAAAGCTTTATAGAACGAAAATCATACAGGACTTCAGTACAGGTAGACAGAGGTAGCACACAAACCTCTTGAACAAAAGCTTACAAACACTCTGAAAGAAATACAACACTCAAAGGAAACACTTTGAAAGAAAACACTCTGAAAGAAAATTAAAATATTTACAAGGATAGATTGAGAAGAGAAGAAGAGTTTCTTCTTGCTTCTCGTGGATGGAGCTCTCAGACTAGCTCGTAGCTCTTGAGTTCTCAACTCTTGGTCTGTGGTCTGAGTTCTGTGTTCTGTCTTGCCTTCAAACTTGAGTACCCTTATATAGATGCGAGGATTTGATCATAGCCGTTGATGATAAATTGATCTGGACCGTTGAAGTATAATGCTTTGGTTTGGTAAATGTCTTGTCATTCCTTTAAGCATCTTTTCTTTTTGCTTTAGCATCTTCTTTTTGCTTTTGGTTGGTATCCATCTTGTCTATGCTTTTGAAAAAGTAGAGTGGTTAGACGTCTCTTCGTGAATAGTAATGTCACGGGAATTACTATTCATTTTGTTGGTATTTTGCTGAAGTAGAGGAAAATATTGAGAGTAGCATATCTTCTGTTTATGGGATATTCCTGCATAAAATTTTGTTAGAAAATATTTTTTATTTTTTATGGGTTTTAAAGAGCAAATGGATCTTGTGCATGTCCGGCTGGATCCTTTGTTGGGTCAAAAGGAAATGGGCTGGCCGGTGGTGTAGATGATGAGGATGAGCCCAGTCTTTTTGCTCCAGTGTTAGCCATTTCTTTGGCAAGAGCGGCTTCAGCTGCTGCTAAGTCTTCTTCATTAGTGATAGAGGCCCAGCTTTGTCTTTGCTTTTGCAATAATGATTTTATATTTGTGACTCTGGCTTGTGACTTGTCTTGTGATTTTCGAATATGCTGGAGCATGTCATTATGAATCTGAGCTGAAGATTGTGGATGAGAAGTTCTTCGCAATCGGCAAGACTGTACAGATGACGATGGAGAAGTCTTTGGAATTTGTACAGCTGGTGCATTCTTTGTAATAATCTGATGATAAATGCTATCTACCAGAGCATCTCCATATCGAGATATTATGGGTGATAGTCGCATAAGATCTTGATGAAATGATTTTTTAGCCTGAAGATCTTTCTGAATATTCTGAGGGGTAATGGTCTTGAAATCAAATTTATCCCACCATTTTACTTTGAAATCTCTAATAAATAATGGTGCATCCACATACATTGATCGACAATTGAAAGACCAAGACATTATCCACAGAATTGCATAATCAATATGAAAAGTAATTTTATGATGATCAATAAATATTTCCATAGTGAGGGTTTCATAGTAAAGCCAAGCTTCATTAATAGGAGTTGGGTAAATAGCAGGACAAGGTTCAAAATAGAGCCACCATTCCGAAAACCAGAAAGGAATTTGCTTGGGGCAGTTTTGATCAAATTTAAAAAACCAAGAATGACTGTAAGTCTGAAGAAAGAATGTATTATACCATGCATTCTTATAGTCTTGATAATTATATCCCAAGGGTTGATAGTGAACAAAAAATGGTTTTAGATCTAAGGGATCAAGAGCAATTTCTTGATGAGGTCGGATCCTTTTAATTTTGCAAATGGAATAATTGATAGAATTATCATGGGAATTTTTGTGATGCTTGAGTTCTATAGAATCCAAATCAACAAGGATTAGTTCATAGAATTGCTGTGTTTTTAGAGGTCCAGCAGTGGGATATAGGCGATCAGGCTGAAACATACGTTTTGTAATATTGAGTAGTTCTTGTAGAGATAAAGGTTTGTACAGCCCTGTCATGGTGATATGTCGTTTGATAGGCTTGACATAATAGTCGGACAATGGAGAGGAAGAAGATGAAGAGGCTGATATTTGATGTGGAGAAATTGTAGGTAAAATTTGTGGAAGAGTCGTGACATAGTCACGAGCAGTTTGTTTGGCTGGAGTAGAAAGAAGTTGTATTCGCTTACCTTTGTCTTTAGGAGGCATACTGGTCCTGTATGAAGGTGTGAAACTCAATAAATTTTTGTTAAAACTTGCTTTGATAAATTTGTAAAATAAATTCGTCCAAAAAACAGATTTTGATGATGGATGAAAACATGCTTTGAAAAGATTTCGTTTTATGTGAATTCTTTTAAGAAAACATTGATAAAAATGTTGATATAAGAATAAAACATGTATACAGAAAACATGTATGCCATGATATGTGGTAGTATAACATATACTATCCCTTTTGGTATGGCTATTTCTATAAATCTCTAAAATCAGATTAAACCATTTAAATATATTTTTCCAATATTGCTGATACTTTCTAATGTTTTGATAAGAATGTGGATATTGATATCGAGGCGAAATATATTTTTTATTTCTTTTTAGCTTATTAATTGCTGGGTTTGAATATGGTTGAGTTTTTTGATAGGTCTTTTGATATTGATTTTGTAAAGAAAAATATTTATATTGTTTTTTGATATAATGCCAGTTGATGTAATTAATATCTTTTTCTTGATTTCGCTCGTGTATAAGGTGCAAATTATTTATTAATTTTCCTAGTAATTTCTTGTTCTTACTAAGTAATTTGATATTATCTTGAAGAGTTATTTGACTATAAATTTCTAAGAGTGATTGGGTTATGTAAAGAGAAATGAAGGAGTCAAATATTAATATGAATTTGTCAAATAATAATATTCAAAATTTTCTATAATCTAGAGCAGATATCATTGATTCAGAAGGGTTAAATGTTTTCTTTAGGTCAATCGTAGAATTAGTAAAGTTATGATTAAAGTTGTGATCAGAGTTGAATTTAGAATGAAAATTATTTTTAAAGTAGTTAGATTTAGAATCAGACTCAGACCCCATACCTCCCCCAAACACATTGTGTTGGAATATGGAAGAGCAAGGCTGAAAAGTCTTGAAAGAGGCTAAAAAGGGATCATTATAGGGTAAGTATTCAAATATATGAGAAAAAGGATGGAAAGGATCAAAAAATATATCATTGTAGAGTAATGGATTAATCGGTTGATGTTTTTTAATAATCATCTTGTATAAGATGATTGATGAAGAATTAAGGGTAACTTGACCTATTGGATAGCTAGATGAAGCCCTTGGTTCACCATTAAAAGTTAAAATGAAAGATAAATTTCTAGGAGGATTAGGAGTAGTAATTAGAGACAAAGTTTTTTTAAAAGATTCAACTGGTCTAGGTTGATGATTAAAGATAAATAAGTCTTTTGTTATACTAAATGTAAGAGATTGATTTTGTATTTGTATTTCATTTGATGTTACTTGGATATGAAAGATAGAAGGTTGTCTTGGAATATAGGTGTTTAGGACAAAATATTTTTCATATTTTAACATTGATATATTATCAGATACTTCTATAATTTTATCGATTGATAAATTCTGACTTATAGGTTGCTGTAAAGGCATTGGTTCCAATTTATTTAGATTTGTTGTTATGGAGACATACGTAGTAGGTGGAATAGTGGTTTCTTTAGGAATTAGTAGAGATAGTACATTTTTTACTAAGTATGTTAGTGCTTTATGTTTGGATTCCACTACTTTATGTTTTTCTAATGGGAGTTTCTTTAGATTATTATTAGGTAAGAGTGGAGAAAGTAATAATTTCATTTTCTTTTGTTGTGTAGATGTGGAAAGTATTCGAGAGTTTTCCAATTTAGACCTTAATGAGGACATTTGTTTGGTGAATTTTAAGAGAAAAGATGGAATTTCTACTAAATTATGTTTTTTCTTTCTCCTTTTCTTCTTCTTTCGTTTTCCTATAGTTTGAACCTTTTTAAATTTTCTCTTAACAAATTGGATTTTAGATAATCTATTATTTAATCTTCTATAATTAGTATGACTAGATTTTTTGGTTAATATTTTTGATTGTAAATGATCTAATGTTTGAACTGTTTTAAGATATGATGTTAATGTTGAAAGTAACTTATTAGGACGTTTGGATATTTGTTCTAACAATATATCCGAATGTTTTGGTGGATGTTGAACATTAGTAATAGTAGGCAAAGAAGACCTTGGTAAAGGAGCTATACTATGTGAAAATTGATATGAATTTTTTGTTTGAAGAGTATGTTCAATTCTATCCACTTGTTGAGTAATCATATGGAGTATTTGAGATTGATAATTATTTTGTCTATATGCATCTTTCATATCTCTTAACATTGTCTTTCTTTCATTTTCTTTATCAGTACCTTTCTTAAATGGAGTTGTAATGATAGTTTTACTACCAATATTTAATTTTAAGCCTAAAAGAGGAGGATGAATTAATGTAACTTGTTGCCCACTAGTCGTATTCCAAATAGTAGTTGTTCTAGTATTAATGTTAATATTTTTAGTATTTCGAGATGGTTGTATAGTATTTTGAATATACGGTATAAACCACTCGGAAAACGGTAATGACATCATTTGTTGTTTCCATAGTACTCTATTATATGTTTTAAAACGCCAATTCCTAATATTTTTGTTAGACATAAATTCTTTTCTTATCATTTCTATATCAGGAATTAATTCAGACTTAATGAGTTCAGGATATTTTTTCATTTCTTTACATTGTATATCATAACTCATTTGTTTAGTACAATACTGATCAGATATTCCTTTTTCAATATTTTTATATAAGAATCCAGTTTCATCCTTATAAACTTCTTCATTAGATAAATTCCATAAAGGAAGATTCCGAGATATATCATTAATAGTAGATGAATTAGGAGTAATTATTGTCAATATAGGCATCCTACTTTTAATGTGTCGATCATCCTGATTTTGATAAAGTGGACTAGTAGTAATTAGGATTTCTAAGGAATTTGATTGTTGAATAGACTTAGCATAATTTCCTTCATTAGAGTTTGAAGTATTTTTCCACCAATATTTCAGAGTTCCAATAAAATCTATTTCCAGTAATTTTGTAGTATTAGGTTTAGCAGAACAAGTGATTTCATATTCAGATTTTTCATTAATATTCCTCTGTTGTATATTATCATTAATTTGTGGAGGATACTGTATATCTGGAGGCTCAGGTTGCAGATAATAATTTTTTGTAAAGGAGTTGGTCATATTCCTTACTCTATTAACTTCTTGACTAATTTTATCATTTTTCAAGTAAAGGTGAGTCAATAGTCTGAATAACTAAGGTTTCAAATATACAATCATTGTTAGTTTGGATATTACTGGATATCTCAGATAAACCTGAAGGACTTTCTATAGATTCAGGAAATTTTGTTTCTTCATTAGAAGAGGAAGATTCAGAGTCTTCAAATTTTTCTGAAGGATTTTCAGACAGATCTGTTTGTTTATTACCAGGTTGTTCTATAGGTTTATCATTGGTGATCTCATCAGAAGATATGATATCTTCAAGATCGCTAATAGATGAATTCTTAGAATCATTATCAATTTCATCAGAATTTTCAAGATTACTAGTAAATGAATCTTTAGAATCATTAGATTTAGAATTTTCAAGATCATTAATAGATGGATCCTTAGGATCATTATCAGTTTCTCTAGACCTAGAATTTTCAAGATCACTAATAGATGAATCCTTGGGATCATTTTTAGTTTTGTTATACTTAGGATTTTTAAGATCACTAGTACTAGTAGATGTTTCTTTAGTTATAGAGATGTTTTCTTTTAATATGGGTTTTGCTTCTGATGATTCTAACAATATTTGATTTTTTTGTTGTTTTTCCTCTGCCTTAATAGTTCTAATTTGCCTTTATTCTTTGGTTGCTTTTTCTTGAATAAAAGGTAGGAACCATTCAAAGAAGGGTAGATTTTTTCGTTCCTTTATCAACGTTTCTTTCCAAGAAATTCGATATTCTTCTAATTTATTTTTGGAAAAGTTTTTAGAATACCAATCTCTAACATTTTTATTTTTATCAAGCACGAATTCTTTTCTAAGTGATTCTATGTCTGGGACAAATTCTTTTTTAGCATAATAGTTAGATATAAAAGTCGACTCTCTATAATTTACTGACATATCAGAAGTTGAATTATCTCCCCTGATTAGTTCACTTAGCCAGGTTGTCATAGTTTAATTTCTTTACTACTTAATACATAATTTTCTCTACACAGTTCTACAAGACACAATTCCTCACAAACCCTTTGCAGAATCAGTTGACGGGACCACCCCCGGGACCACCCAATCGCACTCTTTGCTTAAACGGGCTAAACCAACGGTTAAACAGGCTAAACCAACGTTGTTCCGACTCAATGCAAAAGATAGCGAATTTACTGTTGTATGCAGAAATATGCAGATAGATTATGCAAAAGCAATGCCGAGATTAAACAAGAACAAACCCGAAGAGAACAGTGTCACCTATTCCCTCCCCAGACACAAGAAGCCGAGGCACTTGTCTCTGATACCAATTAGGACTACGCAGGATCAAATGGTTCAAAACTTCAAAATATGCAAGAAATCAAAGAGAGAAGAAGATTATACCAGCGGTTTGAGAGAAAATTTGAAGCTTTATAGAAACGAAAATAATACGAGGACTTGATGATGTGAAGGCGGAGGTAGCACACAAACCTCTTGAACAAAAGCTTACAAACACTCAAAGAAATACAACACTCAAAGGAAACACTGCGAAAACAACACTCACGAAAGAAAACTAAAATATTTACAAGGATAGATTGAGAAGAGAAGAAGAGTTTCTTCTTGCTTCTCGTGGATGGAGCTCTCAGACTAGCTCGTAGCTCTTGAGTTCTCAACTCTTGAGTACGTGGTCTGGGAGTTACGTATTCTGTCTTGCCTTCAAACTTGAGTACCCTTATATAGATGCGAGGATTTGATCATAGCCGTTGATGATGAATTGATCTGGACCGTTGAAGTATAATGCTTTGGTTTGGTAAATGTCTTGTCATTCCTTTAAGCATCTCTTCTTTTTGCTTTAGCATCTTCTTTTTGCTTTTGGTTGGTATCCATCTTGTCTATGCTTTTGAAAAAGTATAGTGGTTAGACGTCTCTTCGTGAATAGTAATGTCACGGGAATTACTATTCATTTTGTTGGTATTTTGCTGAAGTAGAGGAAAATATTAAGAGTAGCATATCTTCTGTTTATGGGATATTCTGCATAAAATTTTGTTAGAAAATATTTTTTTATAGGTATTAAAGAGCAAAT
>BSYO01000006.1:17323148-17791320 GCA_033239525.1 Nepenthes gracilis
ATGCTTTCGAAATCTTTTAGGAGGCATTTATAAAGTCTATCTCGGTTCCACACTTTTTATATAACAAACCGTCTTAATTTTACTATTTTATGTAACATCTTGAACAGAAATAATTTTCCTTTTGGGTGGCTACTCTTGATGTTCTTCACCATTTGCCATGGTGCTCCATGTTCCTACCAATTTGTTGAGAGGATCACCCAATTCAATGACTCTTGACTCTTGGACAGTGTTATTTTTATTGGCGTAATATTAACCAAACAGATTTGTGGGATTGCATGATGAATTCAAGAGGGGATGGTGATCCTTCTGCATAAAAAAAAGAATTTTTATTTTTAAATATAGGTCGTGGTTCTTAATCTTTTCATTTTATATATTGGATTTACATTTATTCATATAGAATTATAAGTCTTTGAAAGTTTATATTAATAAAATATTCAAAAGAAAAATTTTCTTCAATTATTGATTCTCAATACCTTAGTATTCTTTGGATTCTCACTTGGTAAAATTTTAACCATTTGATGTTCTGAAAACATTGTCTTTTGACAATTTGGATTCCTAACAGTTCAAATTTATGATAGACTACCATTTTGATAAATTAAGACCCTTAGCCAAACAATTAGAATTGCAAAGTATTATAGTCAATAGATTTGTTCCTTGAGGCGAATCAAACTTTAGAAATGTAATTTCGATGACTTTCTTATTGACATCAAAGTTGTCATATCCTGAATCCCAAAAGCTTAATTCATCTTATAGTAATCTAATTATTATCATAATTTATTTTAAATCTCACGACTCAAAATATTCGCCGACAAAATTCTTAAAATCATAAATAGTTATCGGATGTGAACTTACCAATCAAATATCAACAAACAACAAATAAAATAATAACCATATTACATGATCAAAAATATCACACCATCAAGTGGCTGAAAGAAATCGACAATAACATGACCCCAAATATTTGTAAGAATAGGTATCTTATCAATATTAGAATACTCGACAATCACAACTCAATCAAACTACTAAAAAGATAATCAAAATAAATTCGGACATCGACATCATGCATTGCCAAGTCCAAAAATTATAACAAAAAATTCCAAATAATTAGAATTAACAATATAAACTATTTTTTTTGTTGAATAATAATACATAAATTGAATTAACAATCCTAATCTAGCGCTCAGCTAGCGACTCTTTTGATCTAAACTTTAGTAAGTAATCCGAATCCGCTAATTTAAAGAGGTTAGTAAAATAAAAGTAAAAGTGAATTAATTACTCAATAAAATATATAAATTCTCATAGTCAAACATATAATTTATATCAAACCCTAGTTGGAAGGAACATGATCAAAATCAAACACAAAGTCATGCAATTTTTATAGTATGCATGCATAAATTTTTAGGCTCTCAATTCAGTATTTTTCTCTAACAAAGTACCATAAAAATAAGTTTAATTCATACAAATTCATATGGACCAAGGATAAGTAGAGCCTCATCGACACATGAGCAAATAATTGACACTCAGGTTACATATGTTTTCACATAATCAAAGACCTTACATTATTAGTCAAGACTAATAAGTTGATTATTATACATATAACCCCGTAAATAAGGCCTAACGTCGCTTTTAACTTGTCAATGATAAGTTTGAACCTTAATTACTACTATAATATACTAATATATATTATAATATATTATTGTTAATTTGTATAATAGTTTGTACATAAATAAATAAAAAACTATACATAATTATAAATAACCTTTTATATTTTCTCATATTGAAGAAAATATCCTTATCTTTTTACAAATTGTAGAGTTTTCTTCTTTATTTCTTTAAATTGATAACATGCAAAAAAATATAGATGTGCAGGTTCATTAGTGAACATTTCAAAAATGTTTTGGGAACAATTGGATAAATTTTAAAAATATGGAGAGTTTTGTTCTTAAATGTTCAAGACATGTAAGAAAAATTCTACAGAATTTATAAAAAATTAGCCCAATTAATGTAATTTTTTATTTTATTTCAAAATATAAGACATGTTGGAACATATATGACAATTAAGAACACACAATAGCATTCAAACAAAATTTAAGGACATATATGGACATTGTTGCAAAAAGTCAATTTGGAAGCATAATGTATATGAAATAATAATATAAATTTTATAAAAATTTTATAAAATGAGAGTAGGATCACATGTATATAAAGTGTAAATTCTATAATTATAAAAATATTACATGTATAAGTATTTGAAATAATAAATACTCAAATAAGTAGATAAAAATAGCAACAAAGAAAAAAATGGGTTTGTTTGCACTTGCCGTATTTTGATTTTATCTAAAGATCGCTTGATTTCTTTTTGATTTCCACTTTTCCAACTCCTTTCTTTTCTTTTCTCTCTTCTCCTTGACCCTAGCTCTCTCATCTTTTAAGGACCAACTCAAAATGATCCAAATTTGATCAAAAAAAGTATTTTATAGCAGGCTCACGCAACATGTGTGGGTCAAGCACGAATCATGCACGACCATACACATGTGCCCGTCCCTTAGGCACTAGCAATCTACCAAAGACACAAATGTCTTTGTACAATACATGAGCGTAGGCCCAAAATATACTTGAATGCAATCTACCAAAGCCACACATGAATGTCTTTCAAGTATATATCAAGCAATTTAATGGCAACCTCCAAAATTTTCTTTATCTTAACTTAATTAATCATGAATAAAATTATAAATTGAAACTTACACCTTACAAAAGTCACCAGTACTTCTATAATTGAAATGAACAATTAACAACCCATTTAATGTCATGATAGGCGGTTCATTATTTGTGCTATTTTTCAATCATTTCAATTCATAGCTTTTTAATTCGTAAAAAGGGGGAATGACATATCATTAACTGAGCAATGCATCATTTGGAACAGCATTGCCATTCAAAACGCATCGTTTCCAACTTCAATTGCCCTTTCAAATTCTAATGTTCTTTACTTTTCTATTTAAACTTTAACTCTGCATTTGCTTCACTTAGTATCAAAGTATTGGCTTTTTGATTTCTCATGACTCCCTAAACTGCCACAAAGAATGTTGCCAATATTGGTTCACGTCTAACCATGGATAATGTATTGGATATTTATAATCGATATAATATTCTTTCTGTCATTTTTTTCAAGTCCCTTCATCTAGAGAGAGAACTTGCTCTCAAGAGATGTTTTTATCATTGTTTATGAGGCCCATCTGAAAAACAGTCTCAGAATTTCCTTTGTAATGGATTTTGTAGAAATAATAGAGACCCTTAGGATTCCAATCACTCTTCTTCATCTCTATACTATTAGATATATTGTAGTACTACGCTTCTTTTTTCATCAATAGGATCTTCGATTAGATATTCATATGGTTAAAGTGGTCTTTCGCTTTAACCAAGAGTATGATTAAATTTCTTTAACTCTCAGAAAGGGGTTTAAAATAAGTAGTAAAAATCCAAACTTCATGAAAAACTGAAAAATAGGTTCTTCATCATTTAGGTTCTTAGTAATTGAATCTAGTCAAATAAATGGGCTAATGCTAACACAACATTTTCTTGTTTGGCCATTGAGAATGAATGCACTATCACCAAATCTCGAAGTCACAAACCCAAACTAAAGCAGATTGAATAATTAACATTTATAAAATTATAATTCCAAAGCCAGGTGTGATAAAACAAACAAATCACGGGACCAATATGACAACTATAACACATACAAGATCTCATCGGATAACTATTTAGACAATCATAAATGACCTGCTCCACAAATATCGTGAGGGGAAAATTAACCATAATATATCCGATATATATATATGTATGTATGTATGTATGTATGTATATGTATACAATCCAACAAATCCTATACAAACCAAGGCTTACAACCAGCCAAACCCAAATATCCAAAATACATCTGATATATATACAGTTAAAAAATAAAACTAAACTTATCAAAATAAATGAATAATGATTAGATTTCATCCAAGCTCCTACAATAGTATTCAAGCACATTAATATGAAGGAGTAAGAAACAAAATGTGATTTTAAAACTCAATAAGTATCAATATCATATAATAAATAATATGGTTTGAAATCAGAGGGAGGGTTCATAAATAAATTTTAAAATGGATAAAAGGTACAAATTTAAAAATTTAATATCAAAAATCTGAAAGTAATCTCGTACTCAAAACTTAATTCATATCAAAATATAGTCCCATTAGGAGATATCTGAACAGAAGTGATTCAGAGCTAAATTAGATAATTCAAATCATGTCATAATCTATATTAAAACAGAGACAGAATGAAACAGAGTCCGAATCGAAATTACATATGAATGAAACAAAGTGTGAAACGAAATTAGATAAATCAAAACATGTTTTGGAACAAATCACATATCTAAATATATGAGACATACCGAATCCTATATATTGGCAAACCTACGAATCTCAAATCGAAATCCAGATACAAATGAATGCAAAAATACAAAGTATCCATGAAAATTGGATAACTAAAGACCAAGATACCAATTTGAGGAGGGGTTATAGATACTCTCGGTGACCTTAAACCAGAGTCATTTACTATTTAAACCCATAATAGAGCCATTTATATACATTATCTCTTATAGATAAGTAATATGCTCACTATGTTTTACTACCTGAACTTTGGGTAAAATCCTCAAATTTAGTACATATATTATGACGTCTTAATATATAAGTTTTTTTTACTATTTAGACCCATATATTACGATAGTTCTCATTAAAAATACAATTGGGATGGATCATCTACAAACAAAGCCTTTTTCCTGTTAGCAAAAAATGGATTTACAAAGGTTTTCCCATTAGAAACAAAGCTCTCCCCATCGGGAGAAAGTCAGATAACAAATTAGATAATAGATATAGATACCTCGATCCCCAGGCAGTAATACATGTATACCAATGCATAGCCTCTATAAGTTTCATACCCTTTTCCATGCAAATATACTGTTATATAAATATACAGTCTCAAATATTTATCCATTTTTCTCTAAAATAACCAAACATTTAAATACTTGCAAAATCAAAACAAAACTTCCAAATGATCGATAAAAATACCATGTATGCACAAAGGAAACAAATAAGCTAAATAAAAATAGTATATATGAATATTAAACCTCCAAAATATAGGCAAACTTTATCAGATACTAAAATAGAAAACAAATAGGGCTTAAAGATACTTATCTTAACCTCATACCAAATAGATCTAACAAAAAGTATTTCTATCTACATTATCTCCTTTTCCTCTCTCCTCTTTCTCTTCCTCTCTCCTCTCTTCCTTCTCTCCCGTGAAATGATGAACATTACCACTGTAGCGCCTTAAATAGGCCTTTGGTACTTGAGCACCACCCTCTTGGCAAACAACATTAGAGCGTGGCCTTAGGTGCCCATCGAGCACTAGCTCTCAGCAAATAGCGCTCAGGCGCCACTCGGGCGCTCCTCAAGCGCTACTCGGTTATTTTGAAATTTTTTAAAATTTTACAGTATACAATCAATTCCAATCATTTAATATATCTAAAATAATAAATAATATCAAATATCATCAGATGGAAACCAGGCATTATAACTTTTTCTCCTACTAAAAATTTTGTTCTCAAAGTTTACGTACCTCAAAAGTCAAACAGATATGGGTATTTCTTCTAGACTTCATCTCCATGCTCCCAACTTGCTTCCTCAATTGAATGATTTCTCTATAGCACTTTAACTTGCAAAATTGTCATGTTCCCCAACACCTGATCCTTTATATCCAACATATGAACTAGAACCTCAATATAAGACAAATTCTTACCAATCTGTAATGGTTTAAGCTCGATCATATGTGAAGGATTATACACATTTTTTCAACACGGATACATGAAACACGTCATAAAAATTTGCCAAACTGGAGATAAAGCCAATATATAGGCCACCTCTCTGATTCATTGCAAAACCTCGAATGGCCTAATGAATTTTGACTTCAATTTACCTCTTACCCCAAGCCTCGAGATTCCTTTCCTCAGAAATACTTTCGGAAACACATGATGACCCACATCAAACCTCAAGTCAAATCTCCTTCTGTCAGTATAACCTTTCTAACGACATTATGCCATAATCATCCAATCTTGAATGATCCTAATCTTGTCTTAAAGTGTCTTGAATAATATCAAGGCCCAACAGTCTACAATCACTGATCTCTTTTCAATTGATAGGAGATTTATATCTCCGTTCATATAATGTTTTAAAAAGGGTCATCCCAATACTCGACTAATAGCTATTATTTTATGAAAACTCTACTAGCGATAAATTATCCTAATTTCCTTTCATCTTCAAAATTGATGCCCTCAATATATCTTCCAAGACCTAGATGGACCTCTTAGATTGGCCATTTATTCAAAGATAAAACGCCATACTAAATTTTAACTTGGTACCCAAACGTTGAATCACAATCAAAGATTATCAAAGTTGGAATACCATATAACCTTATAATCTCATTGATATACAAATGGGACAACTTATTTCTTGAATACGTCATCTTGACTGGTAAGAAATGAGCCAACTTCATCAGTCTATACTCAATCACCGAAATTGCATCCAAATTTCTCACCATTCTTGGCAAACCTAAAATAAAATTTATCGTGATATGTTTTCATTTTCATCTGGGAATTGGCAGAGGGTGCAAAAATCTTGGAGGTTTCTTATACTTGACTTTCACTTGTTGACACACAATGTATCTTGCCATAAATGCCGCAATCTCCTATCTCATATTTTGCTACCAGAAAATTTTCATGTCCTGAATCATTTTATTCACTCTAGGGTGAATTGTATACCTCAATCTATGGGTTTTATTCAAAATTTTTTTCTTTAACTCCTAAATATTTGAAACACAAATCCTATCCTATAAACGAATAATCCAATCCAATCTACTCGCACATTAAAATCTGCCCATGACTTATTTCCCAAATCTTCAGCAATTTCCATCAAGTACGAGTCACTCATTTGAGTCTCCTTAATTTTCTCCAAAATTATAGGCTATACTTGAAAATACAACAATATCATCCTCAACTCTTGGGAATACAACTGAATAGTATAGCTCTTCATTCTATCCAACATTTTCCATTCCTTAATCATCAAATGGGCTATCAAATTCGAAGACTTCTAACTCAAGATATCAGCAACCACATTCGCCTTCCTGGACTAAAATTAGATCTCGCAATCATAATCCTTTAGTAAATCTATTCACTTACGTTATCGCATATTCAACTCATTTTGAGAAAACAGATATTTTAAACTCTTATTATCTTATTACGTTACAAACTTCTCTCTATACAGATAATGCCTTTAAGTTTTCAACACAAATATCATAACTGCTAACTTCAAATCATGGGTGAGATAATTCTGTTTATAAAATTTTAACTGTCTTGACCCATAGACAACCACCCGACCATGGTACATTAGTACACAACCCAAACCTTTCTTAGAAACGTCACAGTATACCATAAATTCTTCTGATCCATCATAAATCGATAAAATTGATGTCAACATTAATCTATTCTTCTACTCCTGAAAGCTCTTTTTACAATCACCATCCCAAATAAGATCTATTCACTTCTACATTAAACATGTCAAAGGCACCGTAATCTTTAAAACATTCTCATCAAACTGCCTATAATATCTGGTCAAACCAAGAAACTACCTACCTCCGTTACATTAATTAGTCTTTTCCAATTAGCCACAACTTCAACCTTCTTTGAATCCACAGATATGCCACATTTAGAAACAATATGCCTAAAAATGATATTTTCTCCAATCAAAACTCACATTTTTTTAATTTGGCAAACAGTTGTCTTTCTCTCAAAATTCACAGTGCAGTCCTCAAATGGATCTCATACTCATCAAAATTCTTTGAATAAATCAGAATATTATCAATAAAAATAACTACGAACTGAACCAAATATGGCTAAAAAAACTCAATTCATCATATTTATAAAAGATGTCGGCACATTTGTCAACCCAAAAGGTATCAATAAAAACTCATAATGGTCGTACCTTATCCTGAAGGCCATCTTAGGAATATACTCCCTCCTAATCCTTAACTGGTAGTATCTTGAATACAAATCAATCTTGGAGAATGCCCATACTTCTTGCTGTTGAACAAACAAATCATCTATCCTTGAGAGGGGATACTTATTTTTTATTGCAATCTCATTTAACTCTCGATAATTTATACATAACCTCATTGATCCATCTTTTTTTTCACAAAAAGTATGGGAGCACTTCACAGTGATACACTCGGCCAAATAAATTCTTTCTCTAACAAATCTTACAATTATTGCTTTAACTTTTTTTAATTCAGATGGGGTCATCCTATAGGGAGTCTTTGAAATTGGTGCTCATCCCGATAGCACATCAATGGCAAACTCAATCTTCCGATCAAGAGGTAATCTAGGTGAATTTTTCAAAAGTCATCCTCAAATTTACACTATTGTGATATATTCAATAACCACATAATGACTCTCAAAAGTAATCACATACACCAAATAAGCTTAGCACCCATCTTTTATCAAATGGCTCACATGTAAAACTGAAATCAATCCCATCATCTACTTTCCAACTCTACCTTAAAACTCAAAGGACTCATAATCTTGGATGCAAAATAGAACAAACTTATGGAAGCAATCCACTGTAGCGTGATAACACGCTAACTAATCAATTTCTAAAATAGCATCAAAGTTTGGCATGTTAAGCAAAATCAAGTCCGCCATCAACTCATATCCACTAACCCAAACCTAACACCAATGATACACTATATTAGCAAATAAAGATTTACCCACCGGAGTAGACACCATCAATGTACAATCCAAATATTGATGAGGCACACATAATTTACAAATAAATCTGGGGCCCACAAAAAAATGCGTGGTCCCAAGGTCAATTAAAACATATGCCATAGAATCAAATATTCGCATAGTACCTTCCACAACTATGGATCCACTCTAGCATCTTGAGCTGTCACTACAAAAGCTCTTTCAAAAACCACCAACCTCCTATCCAAATGCCTCAAACTCGGGCAATCCTTCGACTAGTGACCCATCTGGGCATAATAGAAACAGGTTCCACTCTAACGGAAACATACTCTCCCAACATAGTTCTTACCACAAAATTCACATACTGATCTCGTAAACTGGAGTAACAGTGGAAAAGACTTTACTCCAGTTGATTTTTCCCTATCTTTACCTTTGGACCTCAAATGGGAGCCTCCATCCCTCAAACTCTTGCCTTAGCCTTCCGATCTTCTCTCAAAGTATTTCTCCCTTAATTGCTTCTACTCAATCAATAAAGCCCGATCTAGCACTTCACTATAGGTCTATAGACGAAGAGACATAAGTTGCTTTCTGATAAAATCTTAAAACCCCTGCAGAAACTTCTAGGCTCTCAGGGCCTCGTCAACCACAACATAAGGAGCAAATTGAGACAACTCTATAAACTTTGTATCGTACTCAATCACAATCTTATTCCCTTACTTCAACCGACTAAATTCAAATTTCTTGATCTCTTGGACACTTGATGGGAAGAACTTTTCTAAAAACGCCTCCATAACAATATCCCAAGAAATCTCTTCATTCTCCATACCCAATATGCGGCACTAAGTAGCCCACTACTAGCTAGCCTTACCCTCCAACTTATAGGCAGCGAACTTGACTTTATCTTCTTCCAGATAGCTGATCACCTCGAATGCCTTTTCCATCCTCTAAAGCCAATTCTCAGCCTTTATCAGATCAACCTCTCCTAAAAACTTTAGGACAGGCTCACTCTTGAATCTATCAAGGGGCATTCTACCATGCCCCCGAACAGTCATCCTCCTCATAGTGCCCAAATCCTTATCCTGCCGCTAAATCAAACAGTCCATAATGTCACTCATATGATCTACCATAACCAAATAGTCATTCTCCCAATTCAAATCAGAATCTCTGCATCCAGAATTTTTATTGTCCACCATGACATCACCTATCATGCAAAATATTCAATTAATTAGGTTTCCAAAAGTAACCCAAAATATCTCTCCACATGACTCCTCTCTAATACCCCAAATGTCACAAATCTTGATCAAAATAAGTTTAGTAATTAATATTTATAAAATCAAAATCACAAACTCAGGTGTGACAAAATAAATAAACCATGGGACCTAATATAACAATCATAACCCGTATAAGATCTCATTGGATAACCATCCGAACAATCATAAATAGCCTGCTCTACAAAATATTACGAGGAAGGAACAAACCAACCATAACATATTCGATATATTTATATAAACAACCCAACAAATTTCATTCAAACCAAGGCTTACAACCAGCCAAACTCAAATATCCAAAATCCATCTGATATATATCCAATCAAAAAATAAAACTAAATTCACCAAAATAAACGAATGGCGATCAGATCTCGTTCAAAATCCTACAATAGTATCCAAGCCACTAATATGAATAAATAAGAAATAAAATATGAGTCTAAAATTTAGTAAGTATAAATATCGTGTAATAAATAATAATGTTCGAAATTAGAGGGAGGGTCCATAAATAAATTTTAAAAAGGATAAAAGGTATAAATTCAAAAATCCAATATCAAAAGTCTGAAGGTATACTTATCAAAAAAAAGTCTGAAACTAGTTTCATACTCAAATCATAGTCCATATCAAAATATAATCCCATTAGGACATACACTAAAACAGAGGCAGAATGAAACAGAGTCCAAATCAAAATTATATATGAATGAAATAGAGTTTGAAATAAAATCATATAAATTGAAACATGTTTGGGAACAAATCACATATCTAGATGTACAAAATATATTGAATTTCCTATGTGGGCAAACCTGCAAAACTTAAATCAATGTCTAAATACAAATTAATGTAAAAATATAAAGTATGCACGAAAATCGGATAACCAAAGGCCAAGATACTAACTTGAGAAATGGTTACACATACTCCCGATAATATTAAACCAAATTCATCTACTATTTAGATCCGTAGATAGGGCCATTATGTACATTATCTCCCATAAATGAGGAACATGCTCACCATATTTTGTCACTTGTGATGTTGTGTGTAATCATCAAATTTAGTATATATATTAGGACATCTAAATATATAAGTCTCTGTTCAATTCACTTACGATGGTTCTCATTAAAAATACAGATGGGGTGGTTCATCTATAAATAGAGCCTTTTTCTGCCGATGGAAAAGGGATTTATAGAGAAGTTTCCCTATCAAAAATAAAGTTCTTCCCGTCGGGAGAGGGTCAGATAACAGATCAAATAATAGAGGTGGAGATCTCGATCCCTAGGCAACAATACATGTGTACCAATGCATGGCTCATACGGGTTTCATTCCCTTTTCCAAACAAATATATTGATATATAAATATATGGTCTCAAATATTTATCCATTTCTCCATAACATAACAAAACCCTTAAATACTGGGATTAATAAAAATATCATGCATGCACAGAGAAAATAAATAAATTAAATAAAAATAGCATTTATGAACACTAAACCTCTAAAATATAAACAAATTTTATTAGATATTGAAACAAATTAAGGATTTGATTTAAAGATACTTGCATTAACCTCATACAAAACAAACCTAATAAAATGATACTCTGATCCACCTTATCTCTTCTTCCCCTCTCTTCTTTCTCCTCCTCTCTCTCCCCTCTCTTCCTTCTCCTGCATGAAATGATGAACAGTGCCTTAAATAGGCCCTTAGCACTCGAGTGTCGCTTAGGCGTGCCTTGAGTGCCACCCTCTCGGTAAATGGTGCTCGAGTGCGACCTCGGGCCCCCTCGAGTACTAACTCTCAACAAAAGGCGCTCAGGCGCCACTCAAGGGTACCTTAGGCACCATTATGTTGCTCCAAAGATTTTTTAAATTTCACAATATATAATCATTTCCAATGTATCCAATGTACCCAAAATAATAAATAATATCAAATATCATTAGAAAGATTCTGGGCATTACACTGGAGCTGATCTAATAGAAAAATGCAACGAATTACAAAACTTGCAATTTTTAGTCTCAAATTATTCTTGATGCATTCACTGGTATATTATCTTTGGGGGAGAAGCCATTCTTATATAATTCCTCATCCTTTCAAAATGGGGAAGGGTGTAATTTTCATAGGTTCTCCTCCCAAGACTATCTCTAATCAAACAAATGTCCAAAAAATAGTTTCAATAACTCCTCATTAGGATGATGATGTGGTTTTGAGGATTGTGGATAAGGTTTGGATTGAAGTGGTTGACATAGAAGCCAAAAGATCTATTCACCCACCAATTCCAGCCATTATTTCTTCTTTTACTAAACCTTCTGCGGAGATGCTTGTCTTGCATTTTAAAGAAGGGATTCCCATCATTTCTTTGAAGGATGAGCATAATTCTTTATATCATTCTTCACGTGAGAATGAGCTAATCAATACTCCTATTATTACACAGTTTGGGATTCTTTCATTTTTGACTCTCCTATATCTATTGAGCCATTGTCCAGTTATTTTGCATCTCTTGTTACTTTTTCTAGATCAAAGAATAATGTAAATATTGTTAGAGAGTCTACTATTCATTTATTTTTGTCTTCATCAATACACTGGGACTTTGAAACTTCACATGGAGCCTTAGGTTTTGAGATTCCTCTATATAGTTGGCATTGCCTCTTTTTTGTAGGCAGCATCCATTTACACCAAATCCCAACTCAATTGGATCATCTTCATTAGGTTTTACACCCATAGAGGATTTTTTGACCCAAAAGATACCTCTAAATCTTTAATTTTGAACCATTCATTTATATTTAAATTGCTGACTTAATCTTTTTGTAATCCAAAAATTGGTGAAGGAGATAAAGAGTGGTTGTATAGCCAAGATATTGAAATTGAATACCTATCTTAAACTGAAATTGATCCTTTTGTTGTCCAAGGCTTAGAGTATAGAACTAGGGCTATTGAAGCCGGGGCGTCATTATCTAAAGACTGATCAATCCATCTTCGGTGAGAATTGACTGAGTTGATGCATAGGTCTTATGATTATACTGATCAAGCTACTCACATTAAAGACCAAGCTAGTTCTTTTGAGTACAGAGCCCTTGAGATCAAACGATGCATGACTATAGCTATCAGGGTGATGGATGGACAAAGAGCCAAATATTGAAGGCTTGACGAGGTACTGAGGAGTACCGACCCAAAGAAATCAATTCTCTGCTTGACTCCCAATTCAATGAGAGAATCGATCTTTGTAAGAAAATAGTCTCATCGGTCGCCCTTAACTTTCTCATTGGCTATTTGGATATTAGGAATTCCAAAGCTTCTTTAGCATTTGAAGTTAAAAATTTTGAAAAACAACCAAATTCACCGGTTTTAAGTTTCAGATTTAAAGATTAGCCATAAGATTGCCGACTAATTTTAGTCCTTGAATCTTAAAATCCCATGTTGTTGTTATAACAAGGATGTAAATAGGTCTTTGATATATATATATATTGACCTTTTTGTTTCCAAATATTCATTGCTCTTTGAATTAATCAATATTAGGCAATTTAAGCCCCGATCAAATATTATTGAATATTTTACTATAAAATGGCTGCATTAATTGCTAGTTAAGTCCTTTAACAATTGTCACTAACTAGATAAATGCAGATATTTTTACATATTTGACTATAAGATAGTCAAATTAATTACTAGCTAAGCCTTTCGACTATTGTTGCAACTTAAATAGGACCCTGGTCCATCACTGTTTTACTGATCATGTATATCTTATAGAAGTGTGTATTAACAATTATCAGTAAAAAGTATCATTGATATTTAATAGGTCAGATGACTATTACCACTCTAGTCTCAGTTAACTTTATTTGGCATGTATTTTGGACTCTAAAAAAGGAATCAAACATTTGGTTCTCAAGTCCTCGAGTCTTTTATATTATTAGTGTGTAATCATGCTTGGGTTCGTATAGTTCTGTTGAATATAAACTATGATTGTTCCCTTGAATTGACACAATTTACAAATTAGATGTTTAAACTGATTGTCTAAATCAAAGTTAGCTTTGATTATATCGACAACACATAAGCACGCAAAATGACAAGAAATGAATCAAAATCATTGACCACTAGTTTAGAGTCAATGTAAATGATCAAGTTCTTGATGGAACATTTTTTAACAAACTTCAAGTTAATTGGCAAATATTCATATTCTGCCACATTGTTCATGGTTGGGAATGTAAATGTGATTGAGTATTTTATCTCAAATCATTCGGTTGTTGTAAGTACTATTCCAGCTCTAGTTGCCTGACTTTGAAGATGCTCTTTCAACGTGTAACGGCAATGTGGGCAACAATTCTTTTAGAGTAGCCCCCATATATTCTAACCATTTCTCCTAAGATTAGGGTTATTATTTCAATAATAAAATTTATAAGAGTCTGACCTTTTATTAAAGGTTGTGCTCAAAATTTTATGTCAAATTTTTTCAACTCGATCAACCATTTGATCAAATATCCAAATAATTCTAGAAATTGAAAGATACTTTTTAGGGGTTGATTCGTCAATACCACAATTTTATAAGTTTGAAAATACAGTTAAAGCTTTCTTACATCGAATACTATGGCTAAAGAAACATTTTCTATTCACGCATATTGAATCTCTGAGTTTACTAGAATCTTGCAAATATAATATTCCAACCACGTAATTCCTACTTCTTTCCTAGCCAAAACAACAATGAAGGCTATTTCTCGAATGGCCAGATAAATGTATAATTCTTCATCCTCCTAAGACAAGTTAGTAAATTTAAAAGTGTAAGATATTCTTTCAACTCTTGAAAAGTTTGCTGGCATTCACTCATCCATGGAAAACCATTCCTCTTAATGCCTTCAAGAACAAAAAATATTTGTTGGCTAGCTTTGCTTGATATTAGGATAGTGCGACGAGTCGTCCAAACAACCTCTAGATTTTTTTAATAGGAAGGGGTGATTTTATATCTATTATGGCATTAAATTTCTTTGGATTCACCTCTGTTCCAAGTTGTGAGACATTGAATCTTAGGAACTTATCAAAAGTTACATCGAAGATGCATTTGATCAGGTTCAATTTCATTCGGTATATTCTGAGTGTTTCAAATGTCTTGGCGAGATCGTTAATATGATTGTCCACAAATATACTTTTGACAAGTATGTCATCAATATACACATTTATATTTCTTCTGATTTGTTGCTCAAACAGTGTGTTCACCCACCATTAATAGGTCGCTCCAATGTTCTTCAAGTTAAATGACATTATATTATAGTAGTAAATTCCTTGGTCGGTCATAATTGAGATCCTCTCCTCATTTTTTGAACTCATGCAGATCTAAATATACCCAGAGCAAGTATCCATAAAACTTAGTAGCTGGTGTCTCGATATTGAGTATGCTAGTTGATTCATCCTATGGAGTGGGAAGTTTTCTTTTGGACATATTTTATTTAAATCTATAAATTTGATACACATCCTTCACTTTTCATTACTCTTTTTATCAAGGACTATATTAGATAACCAATCTGTGTTGTTTAATTTTCTAATAAATCAAGAATTAGTTAGTTTCTTGACTACTTTGTAGATTATTATGAGTTTTTTCATAGAACAATTTTGTCTTTTTCATCTGATCAGCTTATACTCAAGTGTAAGACTCAACTTATGAACTGACATTTCTGTTGTCATGCTTGGCATGCCAAGTTGGATTCTAAGGAAAGATGTCTTTGTTGTTACATAAAAATTCAATTAACTTCTATTTTAGATCCTGGGTTAATGAAGAATTGATTTGAATATAGTTATCCAAATCTATCAAATTTAGAGGAATTTAGAGATATGACTTTCTAGGCTGAGCATCTTAAAGAAATATTTCATCCCAAAGATCAAATTTTGAGGAATTTAGAGATATGACTTTCTAGGCTAAGCATGTTAAAGAAATACTTCATCCCAAAGATCAAATTCATTAACTAGTTATGGAGGAGTTGGGCCATTGATTTGTATCTAGTAACAACTTTGTTTGGTGGCCTGGTCTCCTATGGCTTTCCTAATCCTATACCTAGTTGAAAATTTTATCTTAAGGCATGAGATCAATGTTACCTCCTCAAATGAGACTAAGCACAATCGACTCAATATAGCATTGTAAACTAAAGAAAGATCAAGTATCAAACAAGTTAGCTTATATGAAGTCATTTTTTTATTTGTTCCAAACGTAACTTCCAAAAGTATTATTCCATTCACTTAGAATAGCTTTTGTCATATCCGTATAGCGGTCCATCCAATTGTTTCATTTGACTACTTTTAATATCCAATTTGATAAAAGTATCAAAATAAAAAATGTTTATTAAGCTTCCATTATTAACAAAGACTTATTTTAGTAGTTAATCATGAACTTCATCTGAAGCAAGTGTAGATTAACCAAGAGAATTAAAATGTGGAGAGATTACAAGTACCATGTTGACATTATCAAAACTAATGAAATCATTTTTTATCACTAATTTCTATCTCTCATTAGAGGAAAACCTTTCTAAATGATCTAGAGCAGTTCTACCCCAAGGTCTGGTTGGCACCATATTAATAACTCCTACCGCCACTCGATTTCTTAGTTTCTCAATTTGCCTCTCTTCATTCTTTTCATTACTTGGGGAGAACTTAGGGTTTTACAACTATTTATTAAGGTATCCATTTTGAATCTGGGCTCCAATCTCTTTCTATATTATTCGGCAATCTTTAATATTATGCCTCAGAGATTTATGGTAGAAGCATTACTTAGGTTGATCACATCCTGTTCTTGATTAGCTTGGGCCATATCAAAAATTTTCATTCTAAATCTACAACAGAACATTTGTTTAGGTTTCATTCAATGTTGTGATGTTCAGCAGCTTATGCTATTTATGGATTCCTAACTCGGTTCTTTATTACTTCCTACGATCCCAAGCAAAGTAGTTGTCGCAATTTCTTTTCTTCCCTCAACCATTTGACCCTAGTCGCTGCATATAATATGACTGTTTTGATCTGTTGGCCTCCTCTGCAGCAATGTAGGCTCAAATTGTAAGGAATGGATTTCATTAATAAAAATTCATTCCGATTATTACAATATGAGTTTAAAATTTTGAATTTTATCTGAGATGTTTCGTCATTTTAGGAAATTAATTGCTAAACTCGGTTTGTAACCAAGCAAGTTTTGGTTAATTAAATTAGTTTTTCAATGGATCCAAAATCATCTCCAAAGTTGCCAAAACTTCCAAACAATAACCTAACTAAAATTTATGATCAAAATTAATATTTAAAAGGACCTGATAGAAGCTAAATAAAATTTTATACGCTTAAATAAAATTAGATGAAGTATAAATTAATGGCTGGCTAACACCTTAATGAATTAAGTTAATTTTAATGCACTCTTAACAATTAAAATTTTATTAATTATCGAGGCACACATTTAACCTCTTCAAGCTGTAACACTTAGAAAAATATTGGAAGAAGAAAGACTTAGTGGGGCAAAGGGGAGAAGGAAGACACGGCAACCTTCACACACACATATTCCATGTTGGCACTAAGATTAAATAAAAAGGGAAAATGATTTTGCATGGCAAAAATTGGTGAGACACATGGAACTCAAGGAGACTTAACATCCAAATAACCACTAATAGAGTTCCAACAAGAAGTTTAATCAAGGACCAACAACTCACCTCCATGCAAGTGGTGAGTCATCCTTAGGTAGCTAGAAAATTGTCATCTTATGGGGAATGTGGCAAGACCAAAAAAATCAATCAATGACTCATTGTTTTAGGGGACTAGTATATCTATAATTCTACAAAAAGAATTGGAAAAAAAAAAGAGAGAGAGAAGGGAGAAAAGAGAGAGAGTAAACCAGCCATGCTGAACCAAGAGAAAGGAGCCGGCAGTTTTGGTGAAGAACTTAAAAAATTATTCTTCATTAAATCAGGCAAAACACCTCTCTCTCATTGATTTGTTATTTAATTTTTGATATTATCTTGAAGTATTGTCGATCCAATAATTATAATTCTCACCAGATCTATGCTAGAATAAGAAAAGTTCAGAAACATGCCAAATTGCAGTTCTGTTGCTAAACTTTACCGAACATTCTTTGATGTCTGAATTTTTTATACTTTATTTGGTTGATTCATATCATGAAATTTTTAATGTATATACTTTAAAATGTTAGCTAAATCACCATATTTCAGTGAAAAAAATATTCTTTATAAAACCGGCCGATTCGATTAAAAAAAAAGTAAACTAGCGACTTTAATCGATTGAAAATAGATCAACTACTGGTGCTGATGTGGGCTGCTATTTTTACCAAATTTTAAGCCAATTCAAGCACTACAAAAATTAAGTATGACACGTCAATGAACCAGAAATATGTCACAAAATTGGCGTAAATTTATCTTATAAAATCTGAATGATCCAACCTAAAGAAAAGAAAGTGTCAATGAATCGACTAGAAGCAGAGTTATGTATGAGAAATCAGTGCATAACTTTGAATCGGGTAAGAATAAAAATAAAAAATTTATATGACCCGTTCTAAAATTTTGTACTGATTTTGGAAATGTATGAAAAGAAATTTTTCGTGGTGATTTTTCCATTGAACCGATCAAAAAACTGGAGCTTGCCAGTTAACAAGCCGCAACACCAGTTTGGCATTTCTGCCAAATCTTAGTGAACCAGCCAAAATTTTATGAATGAATCCATCATATATAGTATGTTAAGATATTAAACAAACCAAATATCATGTAGACTGGTTAATTATGGGGTGAATCGGCTATTGAAACAATGTTGAATACTGGTTTCAGCAAACCAGTTTAGCTCTTAGTTTTTGGCTGGAATGAGTGGACTGGTTCAAGCATGTATTTTATTTAAGTGAGACGGCCAAACCATTTTTGGTATATAATAAATCAGTCCATATGATAAAATAGGAAAACTTTCATAAAAAGGGGCGAACATGTTTCTGAACCGACTATTTGAATAAACCGGTTAAGAAAATTAAAAAGGAACCAAACCAGTTAGCAAATCAGTAAAATTAGAAGGCTAATGGATCAAAAGCCACTAAATTTGTGGCCTAAAAAATTTATTCTGATACTTAGAAAATTTATATGGCTTGATTTTTTTATGATATCCAATAATATGATTTTTACTATGTATGTATACCAAGTTTATGTATGAGTGAAAATTAATATGATACCAAAAAAATATAAATTTTCTCTAAGGTGAGAAAATTAAGAAGAAGAAGCAAAATTATAAATAAGGATTTTCACTATAATTTTAAGAAGTAAAGAAATTAAACTAAGGATTTATTTCAACGGATAGTATTTTCTGACATGCCTTAAGATATTATAATGTAGATTGTTATCTGAATAAATATTGCTTTGCAATTTTGGCCCCATCTACCGGAAAATAATAGGTTGTACCATCCTATCTTTGAGATGTAAATAAGGAAGATAAGACCTTTAATTGTGTGGATTGAATATAATCCAAATATCAATTGAACGTTCTATTAGCTGGTAATGCCTACTAGTCATTATTCCTCAAGTTAAGAAAGGTAAGAAGTGTTGGCAAATAAAGAGAAATAAATATACAAGAAAAGAAAAAAAAGAAAGTCGAATGCATCATGAAAAGACTTCTAAAAATATATATGTATTTTTACATGCATCATGATTCATATTCCTCCCTTATGATTTATTTTCAAGTAAAATATGCATATCCTTGATTATCGTGTTCTTATTGAGTATTTAGTTCACTCTCTTACTATTTTTCTTACCCTCTAAATGCCTCACAGGAGTTTATACCTAATGAATAATAACAAAGAAGAAAATTTTACTTTGTTTGTATTTAAATTTTTTGTAATCTTGGATGATGTATAAGTTGTAATTTTTAAGTTTTTGGAGAATGTATAATGTTTATTGATGTTTATACTTCCATAGATGTATTGGTTATCTTTTATGCTTCCACAGTTTGTTTTATGATGGTTTTAGGATTTTATGAGGCATCATTCCTAAACAAGATTCTGTACTCGATTAGTAAACTTATCACATTAATATGATAATAATGATAAACTAAGTAAATAAAAGCGTAAGACGTGACACAAATGATTGCCTCTACCTTCAAGAATATATTGGGATCCCGTTGAACTAAATATTTAAAAAGTTCATCCAATTGTATCATAACCATTATGTCTTTCAGTATCACCTCATTAGTAAATTTTGATATTGTCATGTCCCATATCTCAAACCTGTCACTAATAACTAATAATAGTATTAATAATCAGTCAATTATCCACTTAATTAACATTAGATGTGAACTTCACGTTGATATTTCGACTGACTAGATAAAATTATAAATCTATACACATGATTAGAAATATGTTATTCATCATGTGACTCCAACACCAACCCAACCATAACGTCTGACCATATGTAAGGAATTATATCTATCCATACAAAATTAGAGTAATCATCACAATAACAAAATACCAAAGCTGTTATATAGTCGGACAATCGACATCTCTTGACTTACAAACCGAAATCAATATAAACTACATCAGCATAGTACTAATTAAACTAGTATTCATCTAACAACTTATAGACCATGATATGATTGTCATCAACACATTAAATTGTTGTCTGAAACTAAAATATAATATTAAAATACTATATGGAATCAAAATACAATATCAGAATTTATAAATTCTAATACTAACTTCTTCTAATAGATTCACCATTTAATCCTAATCATTCTATAAGTATCCAAGCCTTTCATTTAAATAAGTTAGTAAAATAGAAGTAATAAGTGAGCTAAAATCTAAGTAAGGCATATAATTTTATAATTTAATATATATAATTTATATTAAAAATATATTGAAATAAATGTTAGAATTTGGCGCAATGACAAGAATTTACATAATACTTAGGCAAAATTTTATGATTTGTCTTTATAGAATTTTGTATCATATTTTTATTCAATTTCATGTCATCAAAACATGTTAAAACTTGATTTTCTTAGGGATCAAGGACTAGCATGACCTCAATGATTAAAAGAGTGAATAATCAAAACTTAGGTTACGTTTATTTTCATACAATCAAAGACCATACGCTACTATTTAAAACCCGTAAGTGGGCCGTTATATATATAATCCTATAAATATGGCCGAATATCACTTTCACTTGCAGATAATATATTCAAACCTTGATTATCATTATAATATATTAAGATAATATACTATCCACTAAATTATAACAATGGTCCGACACATATTATTATAAAAACTATGCATATTTCTTCATATTTTATAATTTTCTCTTCCTGAAGAAAATATTCATAATTCTTAGCATAATTGTAAAATTTTCTTTTAAATTCTATGAATTATTAACATGTAATACTTACATTTTCTACAGAAATTTAATTATGATGAGTTTTAAAACATAAAATACTAAATTAGTATGATAGTGCAACAAAATTTCGTAAAATGCAAATAAAATTAGTAACTTAGAAATGTCTCAATAAAGTCCAATTTAAATAGTATACATGCAGGGCCAAATTTACTGAAATTTTGAACATGCAAGCATATATTTAATGTCTGAAATATACTATAGCAAGATGTACGAAATTCATCACATATTAAGTCATTAAACCGTGAATTTAAAATATGCATGCAAGGTAGTTGTAGGAAAATAGCTGAATTTTCAAAGTATGTGAACTAATGACAAAATTCTTTATAAAAATCACAAAAAAAAATGGGAGTGGGTGTATATGCATATGAAACTTTAACACTTACCTACGAAAATATATAATATATGAGCATTTAAAATAAGAAATACTCAAAGAATTAAGAAAGAAAAGCAACAATAGAAAGAAAGGCTTGAAATACACTTGTTTCAATTCCAAATTACCAAAATTTAGGTTGGATTCATTTGAATTGAGCTTCTTTGGCTTTCTCTCTATCTTTCTCTCTCTTCTCCTCTTCTTCTTCTCTTTCTATGATGAACCGTATTTTTTGTCAAGAATTCAGTAGAGTTCCATCTATAATACGGTCATCAGACTATATAAAACCTGTAGAATATCCTGTATAATAATAAATTTTTTTTCTAAATCAACTCCGACACATCCAGAAATCACAACAAATAGCACAAGATCCAAAATCACAATCAACAACATGCAGCACCGATGTCATAACTCCGGGTATGACATCAACTCGAATAAGATGCCATTAGGTAAACAAATATAACCATAAAAATTTGTGAAAACTACTACATCCATCATATACAATAAAAATTAAACTATACATCCATCATCATCATCATTACACACATATATGACCATAAGTATCAAAATAATTTATACAAATTTTCTATTAATGCATAAGTCATGAAGCTAATCCCAAAATCTCTCCTCATCATGTCCAGCTGTCTATCCTATGCTTACGACCTACTCAGATTCGTCAAGTATAAGAGCGTGCTCATCTGAAAGGAAGAAGAAATAAGGGTGAGTTAACAGCTTAGCAAGTAGATCATAAACAAATAATAAACAATATATAATCAAATGAAACGGTAATGAGATGGGAGCAATACATATATAAATGAAATAGGAGGTGAGAGGGAAGTGATGTGTAAGGATGCATGATGATATGTGTTTTTATGCACTTTTATGATTACTTTAATCTTTGTGGATCAGGGCAATTAAACCTTACTAGTTAAAGGTGTGGGAGAATGAGAAAAAGATCATGATACTCCACATGATCTAAGGCCGTAAGCTCTTATTTTGGACCCAAAGGAAGGGTCATCTACATATCATGCCTATAGACAGGCCAATAATGATAGGCCCCACATGTACCCCTAGGACCCAGGGGCAATCCTTATCGTTCCACGGTAATATCCTAAGGCCTTAGAAGTTTGCGCTATGATACATTTCGTCTTTATTTGAGCGGAGGAGCTGTGTAGTCAACGGTAAACAACCTCTACTAAAAGAAAAGACATTGGAGTGCATGTTTGATTTTGCTAGCAACGGTGATATTGATCGTATAAAGGTTTGAAACTACGGTTTGAGATAAAGGAAAACTCAAGGATTGCCCATTTCTACTCATTATTATGATTGGGTGGATAATTATCTTCGTAATTCCTTCATCACTGAAGAATCCCTAGATAAAGAGCACAAGTTCAACCTCCAAAGGCAACATTGGGAAGAGATTAAAGAATCTGAAAGATTTGTTAAAGTAGGATAGTAGTTGAGGATTTCAAATTTTAATTTGGAAGCAGTTGCTGTCGTCCGACACTAGACTTTTGGCGAGGAGTTAGACCAAGCTTTGTTGATCGAGTAGAAATAGTTTCAAGAAAAGCATTTTTAAAAGTAGTCAGAGTATCGAGATCAGAACTCGATGGATGGATTCATTTATTCTCCAAGGAATAAGATAAATAAAAGTCAGATGAAACAAAATCTTCTTCCTTGATGTTCCAGTTTACAAGGCTAGCCTGTAAGTTTTGTGGAAGAAGCACGCGGGACAAGTTTACTTTTGTCATAATGGAATCTACTTCAATTGCAATTAGATAGGCCATTTGTTAAAAGATTGCTTGAATTCCAAGCATCCGGATTTCATATGTCCAGATGGAGTCAGACTGTTTCAAGTAGAGCAATTGCAGTTACAACTAGTGTTGTTAGAGCCGGTTCCTCAGTTGTGGAAGACTGTTTCGGTAAAACTATTCCATTTTTTATTCTAAGGTATGAGTCTTCAGAGTACCAAGGAAGAATCAGTAAAAAGACTTAAAGGTTGATTTTGACATTGCGAGCTAATCATACGTTGAGAGATGGATACCAAACGTATTAGGCATATATGGTCACATCTGAAAGCCATTCTGTGACCATTGAAGACATTTTAGTTATCTATGAGTTTGAAGATATTTTTTCAAAAGACTCGACTAGATTGTTCTCTAATCAAGAGATCAAATTTGCTATCGATATTATGCTTGAATCTGTGCCTATTTTGAAGACTCCATATGGGGGTCCCGTCTTAGTTGACAAAATTGAAACAACAATTATAGGATCTGTTTGATAAAGGTTTTGTTTGGCCGAGTGTCTTGGCATGGAGTGCTTCAATACTCTCTTGTAAACAAAGATGGATCAATGAGTTTATGTGTAGATTATTTAAACATCAGATATATATCAGCTCCCAAGGATCAAGAATTTGTTTGATCTATTCCAAAAAGTTAGGATTTTCTCTAAGATCAAGTTATGGTCGGGGTATCATTAGTTGAGGATTAAGTGGGAGAATGTATATGGGATAGCTCTCAGGTCAAGGTGTAGTCATTATGAAATCTTGATGGCGCTTTTGGATTTTTGAATATTTTAGCGTCTTTTATGGATATTATCGATCGGATTTTTGACCGTATTTGGGTTAGTTGGGGTGGCTTTGTCAATAATGTTCTAATTTATTTGAAAAAATTTAAGGAGTGTGAGATCCGATTGAAAAGTTTACTGCAAATTCTAAGAAGGCAGTTATTTGTCAAATTTGAAAGGCGTGTAAATTATGGTTAGAGAATGCATCATTTTGGATCATATGTTTCTAAAGGTGGCATTTAAAATTTGAAGAAGATGGAAGCAATGACAAATTGAAAAAGACCGACTAAGGTCTCAGGAGTATGAAGTTTTTTAGATCTAGTTGGCTATGATGGGAGATTTGCTGAAAGTTTCTCAAGAATTGTAGTTTCGTTTGTGTCCTTAGAATAGAGGCGATCAGTATTTAATTAAAGTGATACTTGTGATAAAAGTTTTTAGTAATTAAAAAATATATTGTCATCGACATCGATTTTGTTGATCCCCAATGAATCAAATAAATTGGTAGTATTTAGTGATATTCATAAGAAAGATCTATGTATGTATGAATTTAGCATAATTTGGCGCATTATCTAAAGAAAAGTTTGGAATGCGACGCAATCTAGAGGATTTTGCATGAAGGTGCTATGGCGAGGATGCCAATGGGAAGACTAGGCCAAAGGGATTTCCACTTTTGCTGCCAAGATTCGATTTTGAACAAAACTCCTATCTACGAGAGAAACTCTTGTGAAGATTAGAGATGAAACTCCTTTTTGGACGAGCCATCATAAAGTTAAAAGCGATCAAACAGGCAATCTCGAATATTATGTACAAGTGCTTTTCCCATTGTATGTTCAAGAGGAGGCATGTTTATGAGAATCCTCCCATTTAAGTATCGACTGATTGGATGAAAGTTTGAGAGCAATTGAGGTCATTAGTAGTTATAGTTGAGTTGGATTGGTCCAATTTCAAAAGGAACGATAAAGACTGCTCACCTAGCGGAGTGAAGAGAGAGTTTGATGGCAATTTAATCACAAGTCAGGGCAGGCAGGTAGAATATGAAGCGTGAGATCGCAACTTATGTGGCAAAATGTGTGTTGTGCATAAAGGAAGAAGCCTTCGAGATTTTGTTTTGAGTCTGCCTTGAACAGTAAGGAATTGTTGGCCATTTGGATAAGGATAAACTAGCTGATGATGATTTAGCTTATGAAGACAGTTCATTATTTGCCGAAATTTGAGGTAGATGATGGATACGTTAATGAAGTCAGCTCATTACTTGTCGATTAGGACGTCATTCCCGAGATTGACTATTGGTATATTGTCGAGATAAGGAGATAGTAAGGTATTCCAAATTTGAGACTTCTGATCATAATCTAAAGCAAATGGTCAATTAGAGTTACAAAGCAAAAACGTATGGAGTCACGACTATCGGTCATAAGATTTGATTTGAGGATTAAAGTAGGAAATCAAAATTGTGACCAAATTGGAGGTTCGGGAAGAGTGGTCAGATGTTTCTGAAAGCATCTTGAAGATAAGAATTTCAAATTTTGTAATCGAAGGGTAATTTGATGTAGAGGTTCATTGAGACATTGAAAATTTTCAGCAAATTGGAGATGCAGCCTATAGATTAATCTTACTTCTGAATTTGATGGATAGATATGATATATTTTATGCGAATGATCTTTCATATATGTTTAGATTGGAACCGTTTTTTATCGATAAGAAGTGTTTTAGATTGAAGTTGTGGTTTCGATTTTTTGATAGAAAGGATTAGATGTTGAGGATCCGATTTCAGAGAAATCGTTTGATTGAGAAAGTGGTTTGAGAAGAGTGAAGATGAAGTTCATAAGAATATCCTCATTATTTAATAATTGAAATAAATATCAATGAGTGTAAATTTCAATAACAAAATTTTTATGAGGATGGGAGAATGTTATATCTCGGATTCCCATTTAGATTATTTTAATATTAATTATGATTTTAGGTAATTTGTGCGTAAGCGAATATTAATTAAGTATTATAAAATTTTGAAGGATATTTGGACTAGTTAGTCTATCACCTGAGATACACCTATACTAGCCGTTCGAGTATCGATTTGAATTATAAAATTAAAGAGAAAGAAAATAGAATATATATATATATATAATAAATAACAAAAAAAAAAGGAATCGATGGCATCGGGGATAGAGAGAACAGAAGAATGTATAAAGGAAGAAAATAGAGGAAAGGAGGAGGAGAGAGAGAAGAAGGGAGAATAGGGTTTCGTGCATTGGTGAGCGGCGCAGCGGAGGAAGAAAAAGGAGAGGGATAATGAGAGACAAAAGAGGGAGGCCAAGCAGCGCAGGCAGATAATACAATGCTGGTCGAAGTGGGTGGTAGCTAACAGCACAAAAGGGAGGAGCGCTCGATAGAATTGCGATGGCGGCATTGGCGAGGAGGTGACATGGGAAGGCCAATGATGGCCATACGAGGTGGCAGAGGAAGCAACGCGCAAGAAAGAGAGACCGCATAGAGGAGAGAGAAAGGAACAGTGCACGGGTGACGCACTGTAAGAGAGAGAAGGCCCGATTCAGGTATTTCAAAACATCCTTTCTTCAAATTTATAGAGTATAAAGTCGATGCAAGTATCTATAACTTCTATTCTTGATCTGATTTAATATCTGATATATTTTGAATATTGTTTAAAATTTTTACTAATATGCATGTATTTTTATATACTCGATCTATTTATTTTGGACATGCATATATGGCTTATTGGCTAATTTGAGGGTTTGGTATGGGTTTTATGATTTTGGAGAGTTTATTATTTTTTTAAAGTCTGAAAATTTTATCAAGCACTATATATATTTATATCAGTATGTATATACGAAAATATATATAAAACTTGTATAGGTCATGCATTTCCACATGCATGTGACGGGTTGTGGTCACTATATTTGGATTTGTTATTAGATATTTTGGCTAACTTCCAATAGAAAGATATTTATTATTTAAAAATTTCTTTCCACCGTTAGAAAAGGCTTAGAATAATGACCCTTCTTATTTAAATGATTTGATTCAACCTTATAATATATTCAAACTTTTTATTATATCTGATAAATTTAAGAATTATACCTAAAACTACGGGTGATAAAATATAATGAGGAATCCTACCCATGGGAAATAGAACATATGGGTGGCCCAGTATGTTGGCCTAATTTGCATTTAATATACCCTAAGGTTATCGAAAATATGTATAACCCTTCTTCAAACTAATTTTTAAATAATCGGAACTCACATTTTGGTGCAGGATTTGTATTTCTGTATTAATTTGTATTAAAAATTGATTTAAATTTGGATTTTAGATTTGGATTTGAGATTCAACGATTTTGCCCACAAATGAGTCTTGTTATGTCTCGTACAAATGATTTTTACTATATATATTGATCCGAATCTTTGGACTATCTGTTATGATACTACTTCAACTTCTACGCATACTATTGAATCATCCGGCTACGAATTTTATCCCAAATCGCAAGTTGATTGAGCCTTAGATTTTAACTTGGACTCGGATTGGACATCTGTTTATTGGAATCGATTCGATCACTTCTATTTTCTGATTCGATCACTTCGATTCGACTATAAATATTTTCTGATTTGACATTTATTTTGGATTTGGATATTTAGTTTGAGTATAAGACTATCATTGAATTTTGAATCTTAAATTTTTATTAAATTTATTATATCAGCGATTTAAAATTATTCTATTATTTGATTAAATATATCCATTTGATCATCTCTCTGATTCATTAGTCTCCTTTTATTTAAATATGATACTTGTTGGGCTTTAAATATATATTTTATATTTTGTTCCTTCAGAGTTGAAAGTTCGGATATATTATAAAAGTAAGAACACAATCTGTCAGCTGTTTGCTTGATTTGGTGAATTTTAACTCCGTTATAATTTAAATTGGTATTTGATGTTAGTAGATTTTAGAATTAGTTGGATACCGGCCTATGGTTATATTTCAAAAATAGTTTAGATCATTCAAAAATATTATATTTGATTATGATTTTGGTTGAATTGTTATCTCTCTTACAACGGTTGTAAAGCAGATCATATTTATAGTGCTCGAATAATTATTTGATGAGATTCTGTGTGAGTTTTTGATTTGTCAGGTCCTATATATTTAGTTTGTTATATTCGAATTTGAGATTTAACATCATTTATTTAATTTATTTTAAATTTAAAATTTTAAAAATTATAATTAATTTTTTAAATTGATCTACTTTGTCCAAATGCATGACAAAAAGTGAGAATGAGTATAGAATATATCTAAATTAATTTTTTACCCTTACTTTTAAATTAATTGTATTCTTAGTTTTGTTATATAAATATAACATTTTTAAGTATCAAAGAGTATTTGTTTGTGAAAGCTTGATCTGATTTTTTAAAAAAGCAAATATATATTTTTAATAATTTTTGAAATTATATATATATATATATATACCCAATTAAATTATCACCACGCATCGACAAAATTAAAAATTGATCGGTTTTGTCCAGGCCACATCTTACTTTTGTTTTGTAAATATTAATCCCAATATCTGATTAATGTAATTTTATAAAAATCATCTTATCTATAAATAACAACTTTATATGTATAAAATCTTCCGAATATTTTTAGTTATAGTTTTTTAAATATATATATATATATTTGTTGCAAAATTTATATCTTTAGATTTTTATTTAAATGTAAAATTTAAAAGTAAAACACAAGAAAATTAAGATGTCATTGCCACTCAATTGGGCACAATTTTTATTATAGGTAGACACAATTATATTTGTATTTTTTATTTGAATAATTATGTTTAATTTAGTCTAATTTAATTTAGTAATCATAATTTTTTTTTTTGGAACTTGTTGGGTCCCGATATAAGGGCCCATAAGATACGGCCCAAAAGGAAAGGCCCATGTAGAAAGCCCAAAAATGCACCCACGAGCCAAGAAAACTAAACGGCCCAAGAAGCCCGAGACACAAACTAGCACCCCACAAGTCAAAGCTACAACAAAGGTTTGAAAGCCCCTAAAAGCTCGAAGACATCACGGATACAGGGACAAGAAGAAAAAGCCCGAGAACCTCAGAAGCCCCACCAAGCCTCAAATTAATCCGAGAAGTTAAGAAGAGACTCGAGGACTTTCCACAAAGGTCCTCCGAGAGCTGCCTCCTCCAACAAGTCCGCGAACCCACAAAGCAACAAGGCATGCCACGCAAGTACGAGGACTATCTCACACACGGCCGAGAACGCCAGCTAAGCAACTTCGCCAATTCCCAAGGAACCTATAACCACTGCAAGTCGCTGTCTCCACAGGGCACGCCTGGTCAAATCAAGACTGACGCCTAGACCCTGCGCACCTGGCACGATCAGGCCTACCAGCGGCACCAGTCACGTGCTACCCCTCACACGTCAGCAGCATTAAATGTGGCCAGTAGGACAGTGGATAACCTCTCGGCCACCCGTTGGCTGCCACGTGTCTCCTCCCCAACGGCACGCTTTTCCCTATAAATACTCAACAAATGCTCTTGCCTAGGAGACTTTTTCGGCCCTTTCCTTCCCACTCACTCCAAAGGAAGAGAGTCTTCTTTCCGGCTCATCCTAGACACAAAAGGAAAATGCTCGGACTCTCCCTTAGCACCTTCTACCTTCCTTCCCAACAAGAGGGACCAAAGGAGTGACAAAGCTTCCCAACGAGAGAAGCCCCTAAGGAGATAAACACAAGACAAGAGACAAGGAAGGGATCCACCCTAAACATTCGTAATTTGTAAAGGCTTACATCTTATAATGAAGCATTTAAAAGGCACAGAGCCTCGTGGTTTCTCCTCCTCATTCAAAGGAGGTTTTCCACGTAAAAATCCAGTTTCAATTTCTCCCTCTCCACATCCATCACCCCCAAACACTTATGTTGCACGCGGACCCCGAGATCCCAGATGCAACATTGGTGCCGTCTGTGGGAAGCTGACAAAAGGCTCACAAGCTTCCCCCCTCACAGAACAACCAGCGCCCCAAAGATGGCGAGCAGACAAGATAGTACGTCCACCCGGGAGGAGGAGCGCTACGACAGGTGCCTCCCATCGGGTGGCAGGATGAGTGGCGGCCCCGGTACTAGCGTGCGCAAGCTAGTACAGAAGGTGGACAGCCTTTCAAGAGCCGTCCGTACCCTCCGTGAGAGGGTGGACGAGCAGTCCAGGGGTACGCACCTCGAAAGCCTGCCTCCAGCAGCGCCCCAGAGGCGACAAGCGGCACGGGCTCCCGGCGAGTTGAGGGACTACCTCAACAGAAAGAAGTCATGAGCCAAGCCCCGACGAAAAAGGGGCTCAAGAGGCTCTGGAAAACAGTCTTCGGACCCAAAACCGGCTAAACAAGCCAGCCGGGAGGACGGGAAGACCCCCTGTCCTCGAGGACAGGGGAAGGAAAAAGAAGGGCGAGTGCCCAAACGAAGACCCAGGGACCGTCCGGGCAAAACAACCCCGAACGGCTGGTCCCTGGAGGAGAGGGGCCATCTGGCCCACCTGCTCTCACCGAGTCCCTCACCAGCATCCTGAGGCAGATCAGGGACGAAGAGTTCCTAAGATGGCCCAAGGCGTTGAAGAATCCAGATGGAGGTGACCAGTGGGAGTATTACCATTACTACTGCAACCGTGGCCACGATACCGAAGACTGCACGAAGCTCCAAGGGGAGATCGAGTGGCTGGTAATGGAAGGCTATCTCGACCGCTTCCTGCCACGACTCGGGCATGGCCCCTGAGCAACGGGACACAGCCGGTCGCGCCGCTCGAAGGGCAAGTCCGTGATGGGCGCGGAGCAGTCTTGACCACCCGCTGGGGGCGCCAATACTGGCGAGGCCAGCACTGAACGTAACTGTCAGGAGGACCAAGGGAACAGCAAAGAGGAGCATGAAAGTCCAAGCGCACGGACTGATGTAACGTAAGGACTAGAAAGGGCCCTGGAGGCCACGCAATGTAACACGTGTACATCAATGAAAATGTCCTTTCATTATGCCTACTGAGGAGTATTCTCATGCTCCCTCATCAACAACAAAGCAACTCCAAAAACTCTAAAAACTCGGAGCGGCCCCAGAGGTCGAACTCCAAAAACTCGGCTGCGACCGAGCGGCCCCAGAGGTCGAACTCCAAGAACTCGGTTGCGATCGAGCGGCCCCACAAGTCGAACTCCAAAAACTCGGCTGCGACCGAGCGGCCCCACAGGTCGAACTCCAAAAACTCGGCTGCGACGAGCGGCCCCAGAGGTCGACCTCCAAAAAGCGGCGACCGAGCGGCCCCATGGTCGAACTCCAAAACTCTACCGCGACGAGCGGCCCCAGAGGTCGACCTCCAAAAACTCGGCTGCGACCGAGCGGCCCCAGAGGTCGAGCTCCAAAACTCACGCGGCAGCAGCGGCCCCGCAGGTCTAGTCTAAAACTCCTACCGCGACCGAGCGGCCCCAGAGGTCGAGCTCCAAAAACTCGACTGCGACCGAGCGGCCCCAGAGGTTAAGCTCCAAAAACTCGGCTGCGACCGAGCAGCCCCAGAGGTCGAGCTCCAAAAACTCGGTTCTGACCGAGCGGCCCCAGAGGTCGAGCTCAAAAAACTCGGCTGTGACCGAGCGGCCCCAGAGGTTAAACTCCAAAATCTCGGCTGTAACCGAGTGGTCCCAGCGGTCAAACTCCAACACCGAAAAACCCAAGAGGTCAAAAGGTTAAAAGGCTAAGAATCCTAAGGAAATCACACGCTCAAAGCTAAGAGTAAAGCGCTGCGCATCGCACCACAAAAAAAAAAGAGAGAACAACACTTGTACAAGCAAAACAAAAGAAGACCAAAGGAAAGTCCAAAGCCTTGATGTAGAAAGGATAAGTCTTATTCATAAAAATGAATTCATATACAACGTGTGACGAAATAAGAAAAAAAAACAAAATGTCAAGGGAGCGCCTCTTGACTCCCTCCTCCTTGAGCCTCTTGAGCTCCTGAAGACCCTGCCTGATCTGCCGGAATTGGCTCATCGGGCGTAAGAGGATAACCTTCAAGCCCTGCCCGAGGAGGCCCAGGGAAAGGCCTCCCAGCAACGCCGTATAAGTCTTCTGCGCTTAAAGCACTGGCGTTCCTAGGATCGAGGGCGGCCACGGGAAACCGCGGATGGATCAGTCGCAGCACTCGGCGGCACATGCGAATGCCATCCTAGTACTTGCCGTCCAACACTGGTGCAATCTCAGCAATCTGCACGGACGTCCTCAGCCTCTCCTCCAGGCGAAGGACCCTATCTCGAAAAAGGCCCTGCTGAAGTCGTAGAAACTTGACAGTACCCTCTAAAGAGGCAATCTTCCCCTTTGCTTCAACCAACTCCGCTTCTTCCCACTGTGCAACTTCCCGAGCAGCCCTCGAGGACCCCATCTCCAAGCGGGACTGGGTGACCTCTCCCACCAGCTCACTAAGGCCTCCAATCAGACCCTGGAACTGCAACAGAAAAGCTCATCAAGACGCAAGCGATCGAAAGCAAAGGCAAAAAGAGAAACAGTGAGTTACCTTAGAAACGAGATGATCACTCCCTGTGTCACGCTCCCCAGGGGCCTCGGACTCCTACAGATCACTCCTAGGCGCCGCAAGCGCCTCCTCAGGCACAGGCCCCGCAACTGTAAGAGGCACTGAAGAGCCTGCCCCGAAATCATCATGCCCAGGGGCCTCAAACTCTTGCGGATTGCTCCCAGGCACCGCAAGCGCCCTCTCGGGCAAAGGCTCCGCAGCTGTAAAAGGCGCCAAAGAGCCTGCCTCAAGATCAGCATCCCCAAGAAGCTCAGACGGTTGCTCAACTTGGACGGCAATGGGGTGCTCGGAAGGATCAAGGGACGTCAGGTCACCGACGCCTGGCTCCTCGGCATCTACCACCTCTCTGACCGTCTCAGCCGTCATTCCCCTCTCAGCATCCACGGCGGAGTTCCCGCCTCCTATGTCCTCGGAAGGGTGATCAATCCTATCCGAGACGTCACCAAGCAAATCAACAGGAGCTCCAGGAACAGAATCATCACTAGGGGGCTGGACGTCTGGGAGCTCCCCAATTTATACAATCATCCCCGAGGACTCAGTAAGAGGATTAGCAGTAGAAGTGAATGCGAGACCTTTAGTCCCGAGGACTATGATAAGGTACGGGTCCTCGACCTCTTAAGCAAAGGGGCAATCACGTCATCATCGCTCAAATCACTGGCGTTTAAATCGCCACCATCGTCATCATCACTGGAAGGGAGCTCAACAACAACCGTTGGGCGTTCCGAACTCTCGGCCGGAAGGTTCTTTTCCGAGCGGTCAGCGGGACTCCCAATCCTCAATGTCCCCGCTCTCCTCCTTAGTCTCTTTTCCTTGGACTTCTCGGAAGGAACGGCAGTAGAGGCCTCGGCCCGTGGTCCCCACTTGGCTTCCTCAAATTTCTCAGGCGACAGTCAGATATTGCGCTTATCCACATGAAAGCTTCCCAGATTAGCTAACACCAAATCCGTGAACTCCTTCACGCTCTCCCTGTCCTTCTTCAAAGGGTTAGAGCTATACTGGCTAGCCACTTTTTCCCACTTAAAGGGGATGGCCCAATGCTCGTGAACGCCAAGAAAGAAGAAGAACTTATCCTTCCATCGTTTCGTGGAGTCCGGACTCCCCCCACACATCAAGAAAAAGTCCGGGCGGGGGGTCATTATAATCCAGTCAAGGTTCTGTGTAAAACGGAGCATAACCTTGACCGTAAGAGCATTCAAGAGCTTCTTATGGCATCGGAAGAAAATGCACAAGGAGACCAAATACCTGACTGCATTCGGCTAGAGCCTGGCAAAGGGGACCACGAGTGCCCTCATGATGTCATAAAGCTCCTCCGCCACAGGAAACCATAGCCCACCTTTGAGATAGACTTCATAAACGGTGATGAAGCCATCCTGAGGGCACCACGCCCTATCGTACGACTCAGGAATCATCATGGCTGTGGACTCGGGGATCCGGTATCGTGCTCGAATCTTTGCAAGCCTATCAAGCGTCACCGTGGAGGCAATGTCCTTCACACCAGGCGCCATTGACAACGAAAAGCAAAGGCAGAAAAGCAAAGAAGATCTCAGCAAAAAGAGAGCAAAAGTCTCAGCACTTGGAAGAAAAAACGAAAGGCGCATGCAAAGATGAAGAATCGGGACGAGAAGGCGTTTAAATACCCTTCAAATTCAAAAAGGCGCACTCATTACTCATGCCACGCGTTGCCCAGCCATTCGTCTCAGGAGAATGATGGCCTTTCCTTCGCGAGACGCCTGTCAGCGCGTCACTTCAGCATTTAATGCCCCGCAGAACCACAAACGGGGGCGTTGGAAAGGTCTCGGACTCAGAAGTCCTAGGACGATCCTCCGCTAAGCTTAGCGTCACGATCATTCCGAGGATGTACGTGTACTCGGACTACCGCTGCAGAAGGCCAAGTCTAGAACACAGACAGTCATGCTCGTGCCTACCTAGGAGCGCCCTTTTCGAGTTACAACACGCGCACGGACAAATTTGAGCGAGGAGCAGTCAACGTCCATAGAAGAGCAGTGACTTCATGCCAAACGATCAAGGCTCTCGAACCCTTTGGCATGGTGGGCTATGTTGGGTCCCGATATAAGGGCCCATAAGACATTGCCCAAAAGGAAAGGCTCATGTACAAAGCCCAGAAATGTGCCCACGTGCCAAGAAAGCTGAACGGCCCAAGAAGCCCGAGACACAGACTAGCACCCCACAAGTCAAAGCTACGACAAAGGTCTGAAAGCCCCTAGAAGCTCGAAGACATCACGGATACATGGACAAGAAGAAAAAGCCCGAGAACCTCAGAAGCCCCACCAAGCCTCAAATTAATCCGAGAAGTTAAGAAGAGACTCGAGGACTTTCCACAAAGGTCCTCCGAGAGCTGCCTCCTCCAACAAGTCCGCGAACCCACAAAGCAGCAAGGCATGCCACGCGAGTACGAGGACTACCTCACACACGGCCGAGAACGCCCAAGCAATCTCGCCGATTCAGGAACTTGAACTTCAGAACCACCGCGCCGCCGTCTCCCATGTGGCACGCCCGGTCAAATTAAGATCGACGCCTAGACCACTGCGCACTGCACGATCAGGCCTACCGGCCGGCACCGGCCACGTGCTACCCTCACACGTCGCGAGATTAAATGTGGCGTAAGATATAAGCATGCCTCTCTCGCGCTCGTTGCCGCCATGTGTCTCCTCCCCAACGGCACGTTTTTTCCTATAAATACTCAGCAAAGGCTCTTGCCTAGGGGACTTTTATTCCGGCCTTTTCCTTCCCACTCACTCCAAAGGAAGAGAGTCTTCTTTCCGGCTCATCCTAGATACAAAGGAAAAAGGCTCGGACTCTCCCTTAGCACCTTCACCTTCCTTCCTAACAAGAGGGACCAAAGGAGTGACAAAGCTTCCCAACGAGAGAAGCCCCTAAGGAGAGAAACACAAGACAAGAGATAAGGAAGGGATCCACCCTAAACACTTGTAATTTGTAAAGGCTTACATTTTACAGTGAAGTATTTAAAAAGGCTCAGAGCCTCGTGGTTTTTCCTCCTCATTCAAATGAGGTTTTCACGTAAAACTTCAGTTTAAATTTCTCCCTCTCCACATCCATCACCCCCAAACACTTGTGTTGCACACGGACCCGACATCCTGGACGCAATAGAACTCAACACAAGCTTGATTTTAAGTTGGGCTTAGAAGGAAACATGATTGATACAAGTAAAAATTTACCTAAAAAAATACAAAATAATTTATTTTGACAGGAATTAGAGTAAATAAAACCTTGACAATAGGTGGATTGGTTATTTACACTAAACTAGTATCATCATATGAATAAGATAAGACGATTATACAAAAAATTATAATTAAGAATACTATTATATTTTCATAGAATTAATTTAGAAATGAACAAATATTGCCACTAACAAATTAAACAATTTAATGACTAAATTTTAAAATGGATATTTAATAAATATTAATATTAAAAATTAAAAATTAAAAATATCATTATATTTTAATTATTAAAATAGTACTAAAAAAATAACCATATCACGAGGAGAATTTATGTTTGTAGCAGTAATGCAATAAGTGCATAGTGGTTGATGTGACACGCACTTTCATACATTTAATATAAAATAAACAAAATGGTAAATACCTATCCAATTATAATTTATTATTCATAGAATAAAATCATTAATATATATTTTTATATTTAAATTATTAAAATTATAAGTACGTATTATTTTATTTTAAAAGTTAATAATTTTAATATAAATAAATATATAAATATTATTTTATATACATATTTAGCATAACCTTTTAAATTTTAATAAATCCAACATATAAAAAATAAAATCACTAATAATAAATATTATCTATATATTCGCTTATATATTTAGTTAGATTAAAATTATTAAAAGTAGGTATAAATTTTATCATATTTTATTTTTAAGTTTTTTTATTTTTTAATTATATTAAAATTATTAATTTTAATATAAATAAATATATAAGTAAATATATAAATAGTATTATTTTTTTAATTGTCTAACGGATTATGAATATACGGAAATGACTGCGATACAGTAATTGCTATAATACACTTGACATTGGGTTGGGCTATCAAATATGCAACGACATTCAATATGGATACGAAGTCAGCCCAGCCCAGCCCAAAGTTTCTCAACTTTCGTTATTATTATTAAATTAGTTTTTTAACAAATTATAAATTAATTGTTTTTTAAAAAGTTTTATTTAAAAGAATTAATTTATATTCTCTATAAATCACAATATTTTTGATATAATTGTGTAAAAAATGTTTCATTTTCTTGAAGTTACCGATTATAGACTTTTTCAGAAACACCTCTGAAAAATAAAAAAATAGAAAAACAAACAAATATCTTTGAATTTTATATTTTTTGCTATAAGAGATATTCAAATATTCCTAAGGTTTATTTTAAGTTCAATTCAAATAAAATTAATATTTACTACTTACCTATTAAAAGTTTTATTAATTTTAATTCTAAAACTTTACTATTAAAAAACTACCTTAGAAATTTTTAGATATAATTTTTAATGACTTATATGGATAAATATAATGAAACATAAATAGCTAAAATTAATTCTATTTAATTAAAAATTTAATATAAATTAGTATAAAATATATATTTTTTTTTTCTAAGTAAGTAAAGTTATATTGAAAAATAAAACTGTTATAGAAAAATCTATGTTCTAATACCAAGTATTTTGCCAACTTGAATGGAGAACATAGAGCCCAAGGCATCCCCGAGCACCTTGAAAACCAAAATCTAGTTACAAAATCTTCGTGAAAATTTGACGTACCGTCCATTCACATTACCATGGATGAATACTAACAAATCAGTAGATAAGTATATCAGACTAATCCATCCAAGTCTAGTATCACGGAAAGTTCTAAACCACCTGGGAAAGTACCAGGCCCTGTTTAGCTCAGTCACCAACATCATGGCTCTTTCCATACTTCTTGGCCAAATCACAATCGCGATCACTTGTTTGCAACCCAACACTATGCGTACATAGAACTTCCAATAAGGCCATCCATTCCCATCACGAATAAACGTATTTGCAATCCAAGCAGTGGAACAACATACCTGCAATCCAAGTATAAAATAAATGAGGTTGATAACAATACTGATGGATCTTCTTCCACCCTGAGAGGATTGGAGGAGATTTATCTTTTATAAAAATAAAGATACTTATTTTTTTTAATCTTAATAATATTTTAAAATAAATAATTATGACTTAATTATTTTTAAAAAAATTATAAATTAAATAAAATAAATTAATTTAAAATAACTAGTCATAATTATTTATTTAAATAAATAATTAAGACAAATAAAATGAGTTTCTTTATCTATTAAAAGCCCCCAATCTCTGTTGAGAACGAGGGCAGAGATGAAATTCAATTTCTGAGCTGAGTTCTCTCTCTCTCTCTTTTTAATATAGGCATTCCAAATTTCCTATTTCTTTATATTTTTTTTAGATTTGTTTTTTACATATAAAGTTTTAATTTTAATAGTATACTATATGTAAATAATATATTATAAAGGAAATTATAAATATGTAATGGATACAATTAGATGTAGGCCAATACTATACTCAATTGAATAAAAAGTTTAAATGCTAATGACCTAATAGAAGAAGTCACAAAATCAATCAATATGAATCGAAAGGTATAATCTGAACAACCAGATTTTAAATTTTAATATAAATAATTAGATATTAAATGATTATAATAAACCACTTAATGACCTAATATAGATGGCAAGTAAAATGGTTCCGTGACGAGTAGCCAAGTGGCCCCATTTATACTTTCCAAATAACACTTTTCACCACTGAATTGAAATGGCATCAGACACACGTATCGATCTCAAGTGTAGACCAGCCAATCGATGCCTCTGACTATATATAAAACCTCTCCCTATGAAAGAAAAAAGAAAAAAAAAGGAAGAGAAAAAGAAAGAAAACAAAAAGGCCACTTTCTCAAATGAGTGTACAAAAAGAAGTGTAATATTCCAAATATACACTCATCTCCATTCAATCTAATTTTCTACATCTATTTCTTCATATCTTTTGAATCTGAATTGAAAAATCACTTATATGAGTATTGAATGATATACTTGGGAACAAGTCCCGTACACCTCTCACCTCTAACTCCTTTTCTTGTGGTGTATAGGATCCAAATTCTAAATTATAAATATCGGACCCATTATTAATTAGACATTCGAGTGAATTTAAATGGATCCCTAATTTATACGGCACTCCGAATTCATGGGATGTATTATTGGTGCCATCTATGGGAAGAAGTGATAATTAAGTCATTCCTTCCCCTCAAAAAAGTGAGCAGGGTCAATACTAGGACCCAATTAAAAATACCACCTAATGATGTCATTTCTCCTGGTGACAACCCGACAGAGGGTTGCCATGGGAATGTTCGTCTACCCACAAATGTAAACATGGAGACACATCCTAGATCCAAGTTTCAAACAGATTCGGGTCGAGATAATCATCTAAATTCGGCTCCGTCCACTAAGTCTGGATCGTGCATATTACTATAATAAACGAGAGATCAGGTGACGGTAGGAGGTTATCTTATCAAAAATATTTCGACGTTCAGGTCAAATAAATAGCCTTAGATTAAGAAAATAAAGAAAATGAATGCAATGAGAATGTTGGAAAAGTATTTTGGACGGTGGGCTGCTCTCATTAAGAGAGGTTTTTGAAAGCTCGTATGGAATGCTGGCTCTTAGTATCGTGTTCATTGGGAACATAGTGACAAAGAGTGAATTGTTCACTGAAGGCACGAGAGCCTTGCAGTAGAGAGAGAACTTAATGATGAAGGCGGCTGTATGCAAGTATTAAGAGCGTTTTTGTCTGAGATCAAATGCGTGCTTTAGAGTGATAACTCCATGGGCTTTTATAACTAAGATGCTGAGCGGCCTTCCTTGGGCAGGAAGGCTTGATTCCCATCCTCTACTGGGATGGCTTTCTTTCTTGGCATGGGAGATTTAATGACAATAACGGCTCCTTGGGCAGATTGCTTTTCTTATGCGTTTTGTAACCGTTAAGGTTTATTGTAAATAGGAAAAGAATGCAGTGCTTTTCTCGCCGGGCGTGCGGCAATCATTGGTGGTAACCGTTAGCAATAGATTGCCCTTTGAGAGAGCAGAAATCGTGGAGAAGAACAAGTATTGGTCGAAGACGGAAGCATGGAGACTGGGCGGGATGGGCCATTAAATGGGGCAGCTTTTAGGCTGGCTTTCTTGTAGAACTCGGTGTGAAATCTTCACCATCTTCGTGAACTAGTTGTTCGTCCTGTTATCGAGTTTTACTGGTATACTTGGCCTTTCATCTGGTCAACGGTTGGTGTTAACCGTCCAAGAACATATAGGCCTTTATGGACCCGAGCCGTTCATCCTTTTTAGGCCAACCTACTATTGGCATACCCATCACTAACCTCCTATACTGGTAGTCTGGACTTTGACCTCCAACATGTTCATGATGGGACATGCTTGACTAGGAAACCTTGATGAAGAAGCCGGCCGCAACTCTAGGTTTATTGGTCATGTGACTTGGTGTCCATCAAGATCCGCTGGATTGATGGAGGAAGCGTTGACTAAAATCGTTGACCGTCTAGGTCAAAGTCTAGAGATCTCCTGAAAGAAAAGTTGACTAAATTCGTTGACCGCCCAAGCCAGAAATCCGGAGGACTTTTGAGAGAAGAGTTGACCGAATTCGTTGACCATCTAGGACAAAGTCCGAAGAACTTCTGAAGGAAGAGTTGACCAGATTCATTGACCGTATAAGCCAAAGTCTGGAGAACTTGTGGGAGTTGGAACGACGCGCCATTATCAGCTGGCCTGTCAGTCGAAAAGGTGGCCATGTGTCTATATGCGGTGAATTCACGATCTCAGTAATTAATGTGCCAGAAGATCTGATTCGACTATGCCCGTTATTGTCTTGGCCGTCTAACTTGGTGTATTACACGCAAGTTGTCTGCCTTGCTTAAGGTGTTATTGGCACATTTTCAAGGTCTTGAGTCCTTGAGAAGACATCAAGACAAATCTTGACAATAGGTCAAGCCCGATCTATACTCATATGTGAGTAAAGGCTTGGTGGCGCTACTCAAGTGTTGACTTGGGCAGCCAGCTTTTGGGAAGAGTGACTTGCTCCTATCGACCATCATTGACTGATCACACTATCTCCTTACAAAGAAGGTCACTATGTGTGCTACTTGAGTCCCCTAAGATTTTGACCGCGAACAGGTCATTTAGATGACCAAGGTTTAGATACAACCACTTATGGGCTGTCGGATGACCGGGGTTTAAATATGACCACTCATAAGTAGTCGGATGACTGGAGTTTAAATACAACTACTCACAGGCCGCCTGGATTACCAGGGTTTAAATTGACCATTTGTGGGCCGCTCGAATAATCGGGGTTTAAATACAACCGCTCATGGGCCGCCTGGATAACCAGGGTTTAATAAAAAGTGGGTAAAAATCCGCCTGATTTAGGGACTGTCTAGGTCATTTAGTTCTGTAATAAAGAAAACATACAAATATGCACACACACACATATAGAACATGGAAAGAAATAAAAAATAACACAATACACATGGCAAGATACTTCTTTTATTTATTGGGAACAGCATGCACATACGATTACAAGTATATACATGGATGACCTACTTGGACCCTTACTGGAGGTAACATTTGAGGTGGATCACGTTCCACGTCCGTGGAACCAACTTGCTGTCCTGGGTCCGGAGTTTGGATGCTTTGTTCTGTAGAGCGGCGGAGACTAAGAAAGGCCCTTCCCAATTTGACAAAAGTTTATTCCGGTTGGCAATCTTACCCGTAGCCTTGATACTTTGCAATACCAAATCCCCAATGTCGAACAACCATGCTTTTACCTTCTTATTGTAATAGCAGGAGATTCTTTGTTGGTAGGCCGCTGTCTGCATCCTGACAGTGATGCGCACTTCCTCTAGTAAGTTTAGGTGTCCCCGAATTTTTTGGAAGCTACCTTGCAAATCGATTCGACCCTAAGACTTGGATGCCTAATCTCAACCGGGATTACTGTTTCAATTCCGTAACAAAAACTGAAGGGCGTCTCACGAGTTGGTTCCTTTGGAGCAGTTTGATAAAACCAGAGGACGGAGGGTAGCTTATCCACCTAGGAGCCCCCTACGTCCTCAAACTTGGTCTTAAGACCGTGGAGTAGCATGCGGTTCATGACTTCCACCTATCCATTTGTTTAAGGGTACGCCACAGAAATATGGACCAGCCTGATGCTAAGGCTAGTGCAATACTTGGTAAAATATTTTCTCGAGAATTGGGTTCCGTTGTCAGTCACAATGACCTCGAAAACGCTGAATCTATTAACTATGTTCTGGCGGACGAATTCAAGAGCGTTGTGCTCTGTGATCTTGGCCAGCGGTATGACTTAACCACTTGGTGAAGTAGTCGATACCTACGATAATAAACTTCCTTTGCCCCGTTGCAATGAGAAATGGGTTAGGAATGTCAAACCCCCATTATGCGAAGGGCTAAGGAGCCTGGAGGGATTTCAGCTTAGCGGACGGCAAGTAGTGAAGATTGCCGTGAAGCTTGCAGTTCTCACACCTCTTTACGAACTCGAGCGCATCTTTTTTCATTGTCAGCCAAAAGTAACCTTGTTGTAAGATCTTGAATGCTAAGTTCTTGCTGCGATGTGCGATCCGCATATCCCAAGGTGGACTTCGCTCAAGGCGTAGTCGGCCTCCTCAGGGGTGAGGCACCGGAGGTACGGAGTCGAGTAGCCATGGAGATATAGCCATCCATTGATAATAGTGTACTAGCAGACCATTTTCTTAATCCGCTTGGCTTCATCTGCATCTTCTGGGAGTGCTCCGTCCGCTAGGTATCTTTGGTATGGTGTCATCCAATTTTCTACTTCGAAAATCTGCATTGCTTCCTATTCCTTTGTGTTGGGAGCGCTTAGAATCTCCTGCATGTCCCTAGAGTATTGTTCTGGGTTTTCGGCCGCTACTGCTCTGGCCAGTTGGACGACCTTTCAGTTCTCAATTTTGGGAACGTGGACCAAGATTAGCTTGTCAAATCTCCAGGCGGCTTCCTTCACCTTAGCCAAATATCTAGCTAGGTGTGGGTTGCTCGCCTCAAGACTCCCATTAATTTGGTTGACGACCAACTCAAAGTCACTATAAACAGTCATTCGTTTAGTTGAGCACTCTTTTGCCAGTCTTAACCCGACTAATTGGGTTTCATATTCAACAGCGTTATTGGTGGCCGAAAGTCAAATCTAAGGGAGTACTTCACCTCAAACCCATCAGAGGTCCTGAGAACCACTCCGGTACCGCTGCCTGAGTCTGTAGACAATCCTTCTACATTGATGACCTATTCTGGTTCTTCCTCGTGCTGTCCTACATCCTCAGTGAGTTGTTCTTTGAGAATTGGTGTCGTGGTCCCGACAATGAAGTCGGTTAGAGCTTGCCCCTTAATCGCTGGTTTGGGCCGAAATTTGATAACAAATTCTTCTAATTCGATAGCCAACTTTACCATCTATCTAGAAATGTCGGGTTTCTGGAGAATGTTCTCAGAGGCTGGTCGGTGAAAACAATCATGCGATAAGCCTGGAAGTAGGGACTCAATTTTTGGGCGGAGAAAATAAGTGCCAAAGCTAACTTTTTTCGTGCGTGGGTAGCTCGTCTCTAGGCCGGTCAATGTCTTTCTCACATAGTAGACTAGCCGCTTAGAATCGGAGTCCTAGAGTAAGAGGACGGTGTTAAGGGCCACCTCTAATACCGCCAGGTAGAGGTATAGCTCTTCTCCGTCTTTATGCAACATAAATAACGACGGACTAGCCAAGTACTACTTTAATTCATCGAAGGCTGTCTAGCATTTTGCTATCCAGTGAAATCCATTGGCTTTTGTCCCCCTTAGAGCCTTAAAGAAAAGCTGGTACTTATCCCCCGATTTAGCTAAGAAGTGGGACAGAGCTGTCGGTCGTCCGGTTAGCCGCTGGATATCTTTGACACTCCCGTGTGGAGCCAGGTCCGTGATGGCCTTAATCTTCTCTGGGTTTGCTTTGATCCCTCGTTGAAAGATAATGAAACCTAAAAATCTCCTTGAAGATACCCCAAAAATGCACTTAGAAGGATTAAGCTTCATTTGGTGCATGCGAAGTACCTCAAAGGATTCAGCTAGATCACGAATATGGTCGTGAGTGATCCTGCTCTTGACAAGCATGTCGTCGACATACACCTCCATATTACGGCCGATCTGCTTCTCAAACGTCTTGTTTACTAGCCGCTGGTAAATGGCACCCGAGTTCTTTAGACCAAAAGGCATGACCTTATAACAATAAGTGCCTTGGTTCGTCATGAACGAGGTGTACTCTTCATCCTCGGGGCTCATTCGAATCTAGTTATAGCCCGAGTTTACGTCTATGAAGCTCAACAACTCGTGTCCAAATGTGGAGTCTACCAGCAGGTCGATCCTAGGTAAAGGGAAACTGTCTTTTAGGTAGGCTTTGGTAATGTCAATAAAGTCGACGCATATTCATCATTTCCCGTTGCATTTCCTTACTAGGATGACGTTGGAGAGCTAGTCCGGGTATTAAATTTCTCTAATGAAACCGGCGTCCAGTAGCTTCTTTACTTCTTCCCGGATGGCGATAAGCCGGCGGTCGGGATCGAGGCCTAACTTGTAGACCATTACTCCAGCCGAAATCTCAGGCATGCTAGTGGGAGTCCACACAAAGAAGTCAGCGTTTTGCCGTAATAACGTGATTAGCTCGTCGTGCAGTGTACCGGTGAGTGAGCCGACGATCTGTACGCACCTTTTCGGGTCCTCTGGGTTCAGTGGGATTAGATTGGTTATCTCACCAGACTACGTCTGCTGCAGAGTTATTTCGTCGTGATGGTTGAATTCTCCAGCCGACTTGGTGCTGCTACTTGGAACGATCTGGGACATGTAACATGTCTGCCCAGTACTTGATCACCCAACACTTCGCCCACACCGCATGCTGTCAGGAATTTCATCTTGAGATGCGGTATCAAAGTGATGGCTCCAAACACTATTTAGCAGGGTAGCCTATATAGCGTTGTAGATGGAGGGTAGGTCAACCACCAAGAAGGTGGGTGTACGACTCGTCGTTCTTGGGTATGTGCCAAGGATGACCTCTAACTGGATCGTCCCTTGAACGGACACTAGTTCGTTGTCATGGTCGTACAGCGGTCCATTGGTAGGTTTTAACTGATTCTTTTTTAAACCGAGTTTAAAGAACGGGTCAAGATAAAATAAATCGTGTGAACTTCCATTATCAATAAATACTCATTTCAATTGATAGTCGACACTGCCGTCCGAAACAAGCGCGGATACAATAAGGGGATCTACATGGAGGGAGTTTACATGTTTCAAGTCTTTGTTGCTAAAGCTAATGACATTGTCTTCAGTGCGCTATTTCTTCCTCCCAGCCTGCTGTTTCTTGTGGTCCGTCGGAGTTTGGGCCGGTTGAGTAGTGATCATGTTGACCATTCCTGCTGCGACTCGATTCCATGGAGGGGAAGGCTCTGGTCCTTCACTGCCTGCAGTGCCAGAGCTCTGGCTAGGGTTCTTGACGAACCTGGTGAGGTGGCCTCTTTGGATTAGCTCCTCGATCTTCTACTAAAGAGTCTTACAATCCTTCGTGGATTGTCCGGGAGATCGATGGCAATCATAGTACTTTGCTGGATTTTCTCCCTCCACTTTCTTAAATGGTTTTGGCCACTTAAGGAATTTCTCTCCGTGGATCTGCATGAGGACTTTAAATGTGTGTCAGTCAGGGGCATCAGGTTGATCGGCCCGTAGTCCTTACGCTCTGGTGGTCTGGTCCTGTGGTGCTTTTTGCGGGAGTGGTCATCACCGCTATACTTCCTCTTTCCCTTAGCTGGAAAAGGGCGAGGCTATTCTGTCCACTCGAGACGTTTAGCCTCATTGATCTCCTCCGCTGTTACATAAGCTTTAGTGATAGATTTCGCTTTTCGAAAAGTTTACGGATTCTTATGCGTCATGTGCCTAAAGAAGTCCCTGTATGTCAACACGGAGATGAAACTGTCAAGTTTCATCTCCTCTGTGAGCCTGGGGATATGCCTGGCTTTTGCTACGAAGTGATCCAAAACTTTTTACGGATTCTCTCCACACTTCTACTTGATGTGGGACAGGTGCCAATGTTGTTTCTCTTCTCGGTGGCTGGAGGCGTATTGCACCAAGAAGAGATCAGTCAGTTTCCTAAAGCTTCGGATCGAATCTGAGGGGAGGTGATGAAACCAAATGCTAGCATCCCCCTTCAAGGTAAGTGGGAAGCAGCGGCGCATTACTACATCCTCCAACCCTTGTGGACTCAAATGGGTGCGAAAGTGATCAAGATGATCCATGGGATCAATACTCCTATCATATGAGTCAAGGGTTGGCATCTTAAACTTTTCTGGCATTAGACTGTTCAATATCTCCGCCGTGAAAGGAGATCTGTCAAGGTTTATAGCGTGTTCGTCGTACTTGAACACACGATTCCAGATCTTCTCCAGTCTTGGATCTGCTTGAACGGCATTACATGATCTTTTGGAGTTGAGATATGTTCTCAACTTCGTTCTTTCTCTGGGGTGGCGCATGCCAGCTGGCTACTACCACCTGTGGATCCAACGACCTGGGAGGCTCCCTCCTGAGCCCGAGGCCTGGTTTCTACCCGAGAGTATTAGTGGTTCCTTCGTTCTGGACTTTCTTCTGAAGTCATGCTGCCCGATCATTCTTTAAGCCTTAGCTAGCTCTAGGCGTGAGAGGACTCTAGTGTCTGAATGTTGGCCAGCCTTCTGGATTTCTTAGCCTGTCTCTTCTTCCTCTGGCCTCCTCTCCTAGAGGCCAGTGTAGGGACTGTTGCCAGCGGAGCCCCCTGCTGTGTGTGCTCCTGGCGGGAGTAGAGCATCTTATTCGTGTTCTGCATGTGCTCCACCAGGTTCTGAAAAAATGGAGCGGGTACCCGTTGACCAAATTACCAACAGTGTGGTTCTGGTCGGGCAAGGTCACGTCTCTAGCGGGCTCACTAGCTTTCGCTCTTGTGTTCACCATTTTGATTGATGCTGTTGACTCAGAAGGTGAAGTTGAGAAAAGCATTGGAGAAAACTGGTTGGCTTTTTGTAAGCATTTCCACAGATTGCGCCAATGATGCATCCTAGATCTAAATTTCAAGCAGATTCGAGTCGACATGATCGTATGAATCTGACTCCATCCACTGATTCTAAATTCTGCATACCACTACAACAAATGAGCGGTCAAGTGACGGTAGGAGATTATCTCACTGAAAATACTCCGACGCTCAAGTCAATAAGCACTCTTCGAATTAAGAAGGTAAAGGAAATAAACACAATGAGAATGCTGAAAAAGTATTTGGGACGGTAGGCTGCTCTCGTTGAAAGAGATTTTTGCATGTTCATGAGGAACGCTGACTCTTAGCACCGTGTTCGCTGGTAATATAGTGACAAAGAGTGAATTGTTCACTGAAGGCGTGAGAACTTTGCAGTAGAGAGAGAGCTTGATGATGAAAGTGGTTGTATAAGAACGTTTTTGTCTGATATTGAATGCGTGCCTTGGAGTGAGAAATCCATGAGCTTTTATAGTTAAGATGTCGGGCGACCTTCCTTAGATAGGAAGGCTTGATTCCCACGCTCTGTTGGGATGGCTTTCTTTATTGGCGTGGGAGCTTTAATGGCTATAACGACTTCTTAAGTATATTGTTTTCTTTTTATGTTTTGTAACTATTAGGGTTTACTATAAACAGGAAGAGAATCTGGTGCTTTCCTTATGGGGTGTGCACTGAATCTGTTAGTGACCGTTACAATAAAAATTATCTTCTAGGAGAGCACGAAATAAGAGGAAAAGACCGTTGCTGGGTGGAAAACGAAGTGTGGGCCAAACTAGGCTTGGCCCACGTGAAACTGGCTCTTAGGCTGGCCTATTGTGGCGCTTCCGGTCAATAGAAATGCTGACCATCTTCGTAAACTAGTTGTCCGTCCTATTATCGAGTTTTGCCAGTCCACTTGGCCTTTCATCTAGTTAACAGATGGCGTTGATCATTTAGAAACATATGGGCCTTTATGGACCTGGGTCATTCCTCCTTCTTAGACCAGCTCACTATGGATGTACCCATCAAATACTTTTTTATATTTTTTAAAAAATACTATTAATCATCTAAATATTATCGAACTTAGTTTTATTAAACTTATATTTACCTAATTTAATAAATTAAAATAATATTTACAAAAGTTACAGTAAAAATTTATTTTTATATTAATTTGAAGGTCTAAATTTGTTTTGGTAACTAAGGTGTAATTTTTATGTTAAATTTATTCTTCTAAAATGTAAAATTTGTATAACTTTATGTTGTATAAATGGTATTTTAAAATTATTTGAATTAGAAGAATATAATTATAATTTTTTTAAATAAGGATAAATGATATTAATCTCTATACATGTAGCAAAATTTTCTATCCCACTCAATTATACGACCCTTATATAACTTTATTTTTAAAAAAAAAAATAAAACATATATTTATCCAATTTAACATGGTTGGAATAGTATTTATCAAAAATAAAGAAAAAAACTATATTTTAATTATAATTTTATTTTATTCCAAACATGATTTTTTAAATTTAAGGTTTAATATATATTGTTAACTTTTATGAATATTACTTGACGGGTATCAATATCTCCAGCCCAAAAGGAAAGTCTAATAAGGAATAGGCCCAGAATTGAGTAATATCCTAATCAGCCCATATAGTCCAAAGTGGATAGATGAGTCTATCAGCTTTGTCTGGATAGCCAACTTCTCGTGCAGGCATCTCCTCTAACCGACCGAAATGAACAACTTCTTTCTCTTTTCTGGACAACTCAATACACTCGGTGGTCAGTCAGGAACCGTTAGCGGAACAATATCCCCTTATCCATTCGGGTAGTTCCATGGGTGATTGATAGGAAAAGTCAACTGTCCCTTAACTCTATGTGTATCCTTCTTCCTAACAGGATAAGGGGGACGGGCAAGAAAAAAAGTAATAATTTTAAGACGCTTCACTTTAAGTGCATTTCTCTCTCTTCTAAAGATACTTTCCATGAAGTTTACCTCTCTTAGAACCTTTCACATAAACATTATCACTTTTATTTTATATTCTCTTTTTCTCTTTCAACAAAAAAAGATAACTGACTTGAATATTAGTGGATAAATTATGGAGTAAAAATCATCATTCATTTGACCTTTTATTTATTGTGTTGTATAGGACCCAAATTCGAAGCATATAGAGATCAGATCCACTTTAAATTGATTGAACTAGGCGAATTGGTGGTTGGCTCCCTAATCCGTATAGTATTCTGGATCTAAAGATATATCATTAGCGCTGCCTGTGGAAAGTAACTAAAAGGTCCAACTACCACATCCCTACGAAAAACAACATGATGAATATCTGGGCACAAATTAGTATGCCAATTAGAAATGCCACCTCATGTGGCAATTACCCTCCCATAGATAGTCATGTGGATGACCATCTCGATCCTTGCATACGAGCATCTACGATACAGATGGATGACATCTCCAAGGCCATCCAAACCATCTCGACATACTTGGATGAGTGACCGAATGGGGCTCCATCTTCCACCTCCCAAACTGCAACATCCAAGTAGAGGAATAGGGAGAAAAACATCCCACCAAGAAGAACCGTCGACCTGATGACCTTAGGACTCAAGCTGCCTCGAGCAATAAGGTCCCATTGTGCCTAGAGGGTTGCCTAAGTTATAAGACCCAAGATGATAGCCCCAAGAAGCGAAACCCTCATTACTTCCATGATGATAGGGAGTCCTTGAACCAATAAGGAGCCTCTCATAGCATGCACCTTCCGAAGGTTGTAAATTGTCCAACTACTTACACCACACAGAACCCTTCGAAGTTGAGGATCTACCCCAACGAGAAAAGGATGACAACCCCTCCTCAAATGGAGGAGAAAGCAAAAAAAATATGGCAGCATGTGTTTGAAGGGGACGCTGGTGGAAGAACCGTAAACTTAAGAAGATCACCATTTACAATAAAAATTTGGATGTAGCCACTCCCTCATAAATTCAAGATGTCAACTTTGTTTCCTTACAATGGGAGCACAAATCAATCAACCATCTTAACCATTTCTTCAACCTTTTAAGCTTCTAAAGCCTAGACGAAACAACAATGTGCCCATACTTTCCCTTAACTCATAAAGGGGATGCCAGAGCTTGATTCTATCGACTTCAGCTTAACTCAATCCGGACGTTCCAAGAACTAATCGACAGTTTCTTGTCACAGTTCACCTCCAGTTGAAAGGAAGATAAGCAACCATGGCACATTACTCATGTTAAATAGAGACCAAACAAAGGATTGAAGAGCTTCCTATCTTGGTTCTCAATCGAGGCCTAGAAGATACCTAATCTTACTAATGAGATGAAGTTGAGCGCCTTCATATCAACCCTAGAACCTCAAAACTTTTCCAAGCATCTAGCCCATAAGAACTCATAAACCTTCCGAGAGACCTAAGTCATTACTTGTACTTATATAGCGGCAGAAAAAGCCAATGAGGTAAAGCTGCCAGAGCGTGTGAACCATTTCTGCCAGGAAATAGTGGATGGAAAGTGAAAGAATGGTAACCATGTAAGCTCCCATGGGCCCAGGAAACAGCCAAAGGTGGAGCCAACAACACGTAGGGAGTTTAGACCCCTAAACCTGACTCCCCTAAATAACTCTTGTACCAACATTCTAATATAAATTCAGGATAGAAAATTCCTAAAGTGGCCGAAGGTATTGAAGAACCCAATCAGAGGAAATCAATTAAAATATTGTCATTATCATCGATGCACGGGCCATAACACTGAAGACTGTCGGATGCTGCAAAAAGAGATTGAAGACCTGATCTGAAAATGTTACCTCACTCGATTTCTGTAAAGAGCTGGACAAACCTCCGAAGGAGTAGATAGGGATGAAGTCGAGCAACCAAGGAATTGAGTAGCAACCGGGGTCATTAATATGGTGACGATGTGACCAATGCATAATGATACCTTGGATCGTCCATAAGAAACCGACGATAGGAGTTAAGAATGATGTCATTAATTTTAAAAATGAAGATATAACTCATGTATTCTCTCTTCATTCTGATCACTTGGTTGTATCTACTCTCGTTTCTAATGACAATATAAACTATCAGTTAAAATGAGTGTTTATTGATAATAAAAATTTTAAAAATTTACTTTATCTTAATACATATTTTAAATTAGGTCTAAAAAAAAGACAAATAAAACTCATTGAGGGACCTATATGAGCTGGACAACGAGCTGGTACCATTCATGGGGTTGTCAAACTAGAAGTTACACTGGAAACTTATCCAAAGACTACCTGTAAAATACTTTCTTTATTGGTAGGAGGCATTTAATCGGCCTACAACGTCATCCTCGAACGTCCCTACGTGACTATTTTTAAGGTAGTAACCTCGATCCCATACTTGAAAATGAAATTGCACACTCTTTATGGCGTAAGAGAGGTTCTAAGCAATCAAATGATCGAGTGGGCATGTTACCTATCCCAAGTTACTCAGATGTCTCCCAGCCAACCAATTAAGGACCTCGATTTCAGTGATGAGATCACCTTGTTACAAGCTCAATTTGGAGAATCTACATATTAGATCTCCTTGGATCCCAGTGATCCCGTGAAGTATGTTCAAATAGGAAGATCCTTACTAGAACTCCTTCGAAACCAACTAATCAGCTTTCTCTAGCGAAATTTTGACATCTTTCCTAGACATCTATTGACATGTCAGAAATACCAATTAGAGTAATGGTTCATAAGTTGAACCTAGATCTCGATTATAAACCTATCAGGTAGAAACGAATTAATCATTCAGTTGAAAAACTAGTCGTTATCCACAATGAAGTAAAAAAATTGCTCGATGCCAAATTCATTAGGGAGATCCAGTGCCCAAATTGATTATCCAACGTGGTCCTTATTAAGAAAAGTAATAGAAAATGGAGAATGTGAGTTGACTTTACCAATGTCAATAAGACATATCCTAAGGATAGCTTTCCGCTACTGAAGATCGACCTACTGGTGGATTCAATACCTGGTTATGAACTATTGAGATTTATAAATGCCTATTCAGGCTACAACCAAACCCGGATAAGCTTAAAAAATAAGGAGCACATATCATTTATAATTAACCAAGTGACGTATTGTTACAAAGTCATACCCTTCAGACTAAAGAATGCCAGTACAATATACCAGTGGCTTATTAATAAAATGTTTGAAACTCAGATTTGACAGAATATAGAAGTGTACGTGGATGACAAGCTTGTCAAAAGTAAGGTGACCGATGACCAGATTCGTGACTTGGACAACGCATTCAATGTCCCCAGACTCACTAGATAAAACTTAGTCCGACTAAGTGTGACGAAGGATTGAGGCAAACCCATAAATGATAAACACTATCCTTAACATGAATCCAGCTCAGATTGTGAAGGAAGTCTAGAAGCTCACTAGGAGGCTCACAACGCTCTCCCATTTCTTTGCAAAGTTAGTAGAAAAGTACTTACCCCTTCTCAAAGCATTGAGGGGGATGAAAACCACCAGTTTCCAGTGAACAACCGACTATGAAGCCACATTCCGAAAACTTAAGGAGTGTCTCTCCAACCCGTCTTTTCTTACTTCCCCTAAAGAAGGCGAAGAATTATATTTATACTTAGCGATATCTGACATCGCATTGAGCTAAATCTTGATTTGATAATAGTCCAACTGGTTACGACCTGTATATTATGTCAATAAGGTCTTAACGGACCCGAGGACCTAATACTCTCATGCTGAGAGAATGGCCCTGGCACTTGTCATTCCTCCTGGAAATTTTGTCCTTATTTTCAGGCGTATAAAATTATTATCCTAACAGACTAACCGTTAAAAGGAATCTTACAGCAGCCAAACATGTCAGGATAATTAGTCAAATGGGTCATTGAATTGGGTAAATTCGACATGGAATTCTAATCGAGGCCAGCCCTAAAGGGCCAAACCCTAACAGACTTCATTGAAAAAACAATAACCCCAACTCTGGAAACCCTTGACCTCATTGAGACCGATGGTTAGCAAAAGGCTCTAGCATGACCCTTGCACATAGATGGATCTTTAATGCAAATAGGCAGTGGAGCCGGCATGGTCCTAAGAATTCCTGATGGGTCAGAAATGAAGTACTCAATGACCCTTGGATTCTCGGTGACAATAATGTTGCAGAGTACGAGGTGTTGTTTACTGGACTTTGATTAGCTAAAGAGTGTTCAACCAAGAACTTGATCATCTACAGCAACTCAGAATTGGTTGTTAACCAAGTCCGAGAAAATCTTGAGGCTTCCAACCCTCAACATTATAAGTATCTCTAGAAAGTTCAAGGTATGATATCGGCATTTGACAATGTGGAAGTGATCTACATTTCAAGGAAGAGAATGGAAAAAGTAGACTGATTGGCAAGGGCGCAATGATTGGGGATTCTGAGCAATATGCATGAAAAATGCACGAAATCCTCGGAGTTCCCAGCATAGATGACCTAGAGCCAGAGATGAAGTAGATAGCCGACCCAAAAAAGTAGATGATTCCTTACAGAAGATATTTGTCCAACGGCATGCTACCTGAGAACACGGATGAGGTCAAGTGCCTAAAAACGACAGCAAGTTGGTATACCATCATGGAAGAAAAGTTGAACTGATGTGGGTACTCCGTCCCATACCTATGGCGTCTCACACTAGAGGAAGTTGATTAAGCGTTAGGAGAGGTACACCTCAGCATTTGTGGATCTTAAGTTGGTGTTAAGAACCTCACTTTCAAACTCATACGATAAGGTTACTATTGGCCTATCATGAAGAGTGACGCCATGAACTTTGTACAGAAATATGAGAATTGTCAGATCCAATGGAACCTCACTCATCAACCACATACAGAGTTCCAAGCCTTGCAGTTACCCTGACCATTGGCACAATGGGGGCTCGATAACCTTGGACTCCTACCTGTTGTGTCCGAATAAAGAAAGTTCATGATCGTCGGGATTGACTATTTCACGAATTGGGTCAAAACTGTCCCTCTAGAACAGATCACCTAGCAAATGCTACAGAGTTTATCCACCAAAGCATAGTGTGTAGGTTTAGTATTCCAGATGTCATAGTAACCAACAATGGGATCCAATTTACTGGTAAGTGGTTTACAAAATATTCTAAGAACTTGAGGATAAGGCTGGTTCACACCTCCGTTGTCCACTCACAAGCCAAAAAATAAGTAGATGTGACCAACCGTACTCTACTACATTGATTAAAAACTAAATTGGAAGACGCTGCAGGCTTATAGGTGGACAAGCTACTATCCATATTATGGTCCTACAAAATGACGTCTAGGGAGCCACCTACAAGATGCCCTTCAATCTGTGCTATGGGACCAAGGTTGTCATTCCAGTAGAGATTGGACTGCCCAACCTCTAGGTTGAATGTTTCGACCCACACAATAACTCTTAAAGGCTCCGAAAAAACCTTGACCTACTTGAAGAGGCTCAGATATGGCACGTTTGCGGATGGCAGCCTACTAGTAACGGATTGCTCAATACTGTAATATGAAGGTGAAAGCACGCCCGTTTAAAGTGAGAGATTTAGTCCTATGAAGCATTGAAGCGACCAGTAAAAATGCTGACTAGAACAAGCTCTTACTCAACTAAGAAGGGCTTTTCCTTGTCTCAACCATTCTTCGAAATGAGGCGTAGAAGTTATGCACCTAGAATGGCAAGCTTTTCTCTAGGATATGAACGCTTCTCACCTCAAAAAATATTATCAATAAATGTACGAATGGCCCAAGTAAAGTCAGCATGTATCATCTAGAATGCTTGTAAAAGGTGTTATATTTTGTTAATAAAATGATTATTCAGTTGTTCTTTATTCATGTGATTACTTGTTTGTCATTTCATAAAACTGTACAACCTAAACTGCCCTTAAATCAGGTGAGGTCTCTTCACCTGCTCCTCAAACCATCACTTGGTGGTTAACAAAACTCAATCGTGTTACTAAACGGTCCTCATGAAGTCGGATTGTAAAATTTGGTCACGATACTAAGCGGCTCTCATGAAGTCGAAGATTAAAAACTTATGGGGCTTTCTTAAAGTATAAATACGAAGACCTCCAGTTAAAGGAGCTAGTATTGTCAGCCAACCATGATTCAAAAACTTAAGTCAAACACACCAAAACAATGATGTCCGAGGACCAATAGCCGTGTGTGGACGATGGCATAAGTTACCTCCGAAGATTGGCATTGAAGGCTATAATGTCCAGCTAGCATAGAAACTAACATGTATATATGTGTGTGTGTGTGTGGATAAATAATAAAGAGAGAGAAGAAGATAGACACGATTGTCATAATGTGATTTATTTCCTTACAAGAAATAGTACAAGATACAAAATTTTATGCCGGTGGAGGATCACTATGAGACTGTGAAGTTTCCGGCAGAAGGTCCCAGGGCTCTACATCTTCTCTGGGACGGTATAGCATATCAGATCGATTTTGGGTACTAATATTCCTTAGATAAAAAATAGAAATGGAAATACTTGGAGCCACTATCTTTATAATATGCCAGCAAAAGCCAATATTGTCCCAATACTTGTGCTCCATCACTTGCTTAATATCATTTGAATTGATGGAGAACCTAAGCTCGCTCTCAAGTCTTAAGTTCTGGTCACAAATGAGAGCATATTTCTACTTCATCTCGGACAACTCATATTTAAGATGATAGACATGCTCTTCCATGGCCCTAAACTTCTCCGTCTCAACATAGCTCTGAGGCAGGCGGTTGGTGATGGAGACAAGTCGATGTGCCAACTCTTAAAGTTATAAAAGAACAAGTTAAAAATCACATAAAACAAGAAATGAACTCAGGAAATGCTCGGCCAGTATCTCAGAGAAGGATGAGCTCCCTACGGAAGCGTCACTTGTAAGGACCTCCAAAACTTCTTAAACTTCTAGTTCTGGGGGCTCTACACCGACCACCTTAGTTGTCTTAATATCTCATTCAGTCAAAATCTCTCCTTAGATCTCTAGCAATGGGGGCTTGGAGTCAGGTGCTTTGGCTACTCCCTTGGATATGGCTTCCTCCTCAACCTCAGACATAGGGGCCTCTAGGCATGGCACATCAACCATCTCGACTCTTCCCTTGGCTTCATCCTCGTCTCAAGCCTTAGGTACTAGGGCCTCAAAACAAGATACCTCAACAACTTCAGCAGCAAGTTTTGGAGCAGCTACCTCCAAGATATTGGCCTCTAGAATCTCGACCTGAGGTACCTCCTCAGCCTCCACAAACTGAGTCTCGTTTATCCAAAAAGTCCTATCGGCAAAGTTGGTTGGAAGATTGGGCAAGGGCTCCTCAGACAGAAATGGCTAGTTGGCTGGCTCCCCATATGAAGTAAGGGTTGGCATTGGGATTGGAATGTCCTCTATGCTAGCCTCAGGATCGTCCACAACCAAAGCAATAGGCTCCGAGGGCTCACAGCCCTCGTTAAATCCAATGGCCTCATATGTTTGGGCTGATGATTGGGTCCACCCTCTCCGACAGCCTCTTTGCTCCTACTAACTAACTGATGGTGGCTTTGTCGTCGCTAGAAGAGGACCTGGCCGAGGCGTCCTGACGCTTGGGCACCTTATCAAAAGGCTCACTTATGTGAAGTAGCCTCTATTTTCTCTTCAATTTCCTTTTAGAACCCAACGGCATAGGAGGTACATTCGACCCCTTAGAAGGGAGTTCTCAGTTTGCTTATGCCAGAGCCTCTGGTAGCAACCATCAATTTTTCTTATATTCATAAAAGGAGCTGGCTTTTTCCTTAATGAAATCCATTAACGCCTTCGCCAACTCCTTTTTGTACTAAAGAACCTCACTATAGAAAGATGCCCCAACTCAGCCTCATTTTTTAAAGAGCTCCCATCCAAAGGGAATCGCCAAGAAGAAAAATCGATCCTTCCACCTTTTAGTTGAGTCATGGTTTCCCCCACTTAACACAAAATAAGAATGAGAAGAGATTGAGATCCAATCTGTTCCATGGTGGAAACAAAAGATTATCTTAATTGCCCTAGTGTCCAACTCCAAACCATTGTGGCATGCGAAGACGCACATGAAAACTAGATAATGAATGGCATTGGGTTGCAACCTTGCAACCAGAATGTGTAGTCCACCATGATCCTATATAACTCTAACACAATCGGAAAGTGAAGCTCTCCTTTCAGGTGAGTTTCATATATTGTGATGTACCCCTTCGGTGGGGAACAAGCTCTACCACCCAGACTAGGCAAAAGGTACACCAAAAAGCTCAGAATCCTATACTGAGCACGGAGGAAATCGACATTGGCCAACGTAAGAACCGACTATATATCTCTAACACCGGGTGCGATGGAAGAAGGTTAAGAAACTTTAAGGCGAGAAAATGACGAAGGAAATTCAAAGAGAATGAAGATCGATAAAGTTTCAGAAAGAGTGCCGGAAGAAAGAATTTGAACAATTTAAATGAAGCCTTTAGAACTAAAACGGCACCATAGTAAGAAATTAAAAGGATGCACCTTATCATGGCTGTGATACTTATCAGTACCCTGAAGGACATCAATCACTCGAAGCAATAATGATGACTGGTATGATTCTGAGACAGCATGGGACTCGAAGAGGCTCACATTTAATACTACTGCTAGCGCACAAATAAAGCCCGTCAGATTGGAAGTCCTCATCTAGATGACTAGTAAAGCTCATCGAACTGACAGTCCTCATCTAGCAAGCAAGTGAAATCCTTCAGGCTAGAAGCACGAGTTTGGATACTTGACTATCCCTTGGCATCATACTGGAAGATTGAATTTCAAGCTTCTTGACATAAGGGGTTAATGATGGGTATTGATATCTCTGGCCCAAGAGAAAGGTTCAAGAAGGAATCGGCCCAAAATTGAGTAATATTCCAATCGGCCTATATAGCCGAAAGTAGAGAGATGAGTTCATCAGCCTTGTCTGGACAACCAATTTCTCGTGCAGGCACCTCATTTAATCAACCAGAATGAATAATTTCTTTCTCTCATCTGGACAACTCAATGCACTTAGTAGTCAATTAGGAACCGTTGACCAAACGGTATCCCCTTATCTATCTAGGCGGATCCATAGGCAATTGATAAGAAATGTCAACTGTTTATTAACTCTATATATATCCCACATTCCTAACAGGACAAGTGGACGGACAACAAAAAAGGAAAAACAAGTAATAATTGTAAGACGCTTCACTTTAAGCACATTTCTCTATCTTCTTAAGACGCTTTTCATCAGACATACATCCCTAAGAACCTTTCACATAAAATTATCACTCTCATTTTGTATCATCTTTTTCTCTTTCAACAAAAAAAGATAACTGATTTGAGTATTGAAGGATAAATTGAAAAACGAATCACGTTAATCCTTTGATCTTTTATTTATTGTGTTGTATATAATGCAAATTTGAAACATACGGAGACCGAACCCACTTCAAATTGATCAAACTACTGGTTGGCTTCCTAATCCATATAGTAATTCAAATCCGATGATATCATTACTCATAATTAATTTAATTAAATATTCTTATGGTAACTAATGCATCAATTAATAGAGGCATATATTTAATTACCTAACGCTTATTGTGTATGGACAATATTATCATGTTCATGATTTAAAATTACTTAACAAGTACCATATCAATTTTTAAAAAAACTTTTATAATTGATAGAAATATTAATTTCTCTTTCAAGGTGTAAGGAAAATTGTCATTGACATATTATATTTTAAAAATTTATTATTTAATAAATAAAAACTATTATTTATTTTATGTTATATAATTTAAATTGTTAAAATAATAAAAAATTTCATAATAGGGAGATTAATACATGTCATGGTCATAGGTGGGGTTCAAAGCAACCTCTCATTGTCATCATATATCTTAAGTTTTCTTATCATTTCATTATTTAAAATATATGGTATAAAATAAAAAATAAAAATAAAATATTTTTAAAATAAAAATAAAATTAAAACATTTTTATTTTATATGATGTAATTTAATTGTTAAAATGATTATTAAAAAAAAAAAAAAAAAAGGTCAAAATTGGGATCAAGAGACCAGTTCCGGTTGCAAGGGCGTAGAGTGGTGACATCTGATGTTCGTCTTTATGAATTTACAGGTCCCTTCAGGGAGAAGAAAGAAAGGCAAGGCAAAGTCCAACAAACAAACGAGTGGGAAAGGAGGAGAGGGAGAGAAAGTGAGAAAAAAATCATGATCCTCCTGGCTCCAGTCTTTGCAAAGTCTCTCACCACCTTCTTGTCTCGCGACGTCTAACTGCTTGCCACTGTGCGCCTCATGTTTTGGTAATTCACACCCGTGCTTTTACATTGCATACTTCTTACTTTCGTCGATGCCCTCTTGACTGGATTGAAATTTGATATTTCTTTTCATCCACCCCATCAATCGCCGGTTACAATTATGTTCGTGTTTTTCTTCTATGTTATATGTACTCAAATTGTTCCATCAAGATTTTTGTCCCCTTCATCATAAAAGCTCATGGGGTTTACTTGTAAATCGCAAATTCTGCTCTTTTGTTTCCATATGCTGACATAGAAGTCTATATGCCTGCCGATTTTTGAAAATTTGAAGACTAGGGAACCGAATATGAAATTTTCAGTGATCTGGGACGGAATTCTGTAGTTATTTTATGATGATTTTAAGGATGAAAAGGCTGGGGAACGGAATATACAAATCTGAACTTTTTTCAGATGTTGTGTTGATGCCGCTTTTTCTTGTAATTCACGATGGAAAAAAAATTGACACTATGTTGACCCACAAGCGAAGAAGATAAGTAGTTCTTATAACGTGAGTCAACAAGGAGATGATTAGGATTTATTTGGTGCTTCTTGCATGGTTAATCGGTTTCTCATTCAACTGGTGTAGATCGTACAAGTCACTGTTGTGCTAGGGGTCACATATATGTGCTTTGTTATGGTATTCCTAAATAATAAGCTCCCCTATTCATTTAATGGTTAAGATTTATCGTTCTAATATGGAGCTTAATGTTTGGGGTTATCAGTGGAGGCCTCAAATTGTAAAATTATGCAGACATAGAGCAGTTTTCCTTATGCCATTATCAGATCATTATTTTGCTAACCTTGAACTTGGTCCCCTGCTTTATGGAATGCAATTTGGCAAATTTTTCTGCTTAATTGTTTGCACTATGTGTTTTCAGAACTTACAGTGATGCGGCATGGTTCTTCAAGATTGTTAAGAGTTTATATCTATATGAGTGTGCATGTGTCATGCATCAATTAGGATATCGTCTGCCTGAGGCTGTGTGATTGTTATAATTATGTGTTACTTGGCATGGTTCACGCAGTTTCTTCTGGTGTTGCTATATATGTGGCTGTTATTACTCCTCTTCCTCAATTCTGCGTATGTTATGCCCCCTTTTCCTCTCCCTTGTGTGTATATTATAATTGCATGTGCAACTGCAAATATTCGTTGCCTGATTTGGGGTTATAAAGAGTATTGAAGTATGTGTTTCTTTCTAATATTATAATAAAATCCGCATTCATTGGAAGGAGTTTGGTATGCTTCACTTCTCCGTATCTTGGATGCCTTTACTCCTGCATCTTTCGAAGTCTCAATTGCTAACTTCTAGTTGTTGTCAGTTTATTGTTGCTATGTTCCTGTCAAGCAGCTATCGAAAGGAGTGGGCAGTATCATTTATCTGGTCAGAATGGCTGATGTTGTCTTTGATGATCTGCAAAATGGATATTCTTATACAGCACAAAAATTTTTAATTTGTTGTTATCATATCAAAAACTTCTATTTTTATTATGATTATCAGCCTGTACGAATTGGTTCTTGATTGAGACATGCTTAGTTGATGATTTATAACTGTGGAATTTTCTTTCCTCATGTAGATCCAGAGTTTTTCAGTGTTTTACTGTTTAATTCTCCTTGTTTGGTTCCAGATGCTTTTCTTTTTAAGGACCTGGGGTTCTTGGTAATGGGTGCTCCTAAGCAGAAGTGGACAGCAGCAGAAGAAGCAGCTCTTAAAGCTGGAGTACGTAAGCATGGGGCTGGGAAATGGCAAACAATACTTAGAGACCCAGAATTTAGTCATGTCCTAAACTCACGTTCAAATGTAGATCTCAAGGTACATTTGGTTATATTTGGTTGAATACATTAATTATTACTTACCTTCAGTTTGCTGATGAAGATTAATCAACAGATTTCACTTTCTCAACTTTTTTTCATTCAACTTTAGTCATGCATATGATAATGTACTAAAATGTACAATTTCTATTTTCGGCAGGATAAGTGGAGAAATATTAATGTGACATTAAGTGGACTGGGATCTCGGGAAAAGGCTAGACTTGCTCTTAAAAGGAATCCACAGGCCACTAAACATGATGATGAAATTGCAGGTTTGAAGAACTCCTTTCAGAGTGATGACAAAACTGATGAAGCTAAGGCGCTTGTTATTTCCAGTGAGGCGCTGCATGTTTCTGATCCAAAGAGGACTCTCACAAGGTGACAGCCATTTGCCATTGTTATGTTTTGTCAAAGTTGCTAGAATTTGTTATTTCTATCTGTTATTGTGTACTGTATGGTTTGCTGCTGCACAAAAGCAGAGATAGCACTATGATGTAGAGGAGACTAGGGCTTATATTAGCAAATGTGGCAATAAGGGGCTGTGTTTGGGCTTTGATAACAACTATTGCAGTGCAAGAAGGGGGTGGAGGAGGATCTGTGAAATAGGGGAAAAGGGGGAAGACAGAGAGGAAAAGAGAGAGAAAATCATATTAGAGGGGGATATCTCAATACTCCAGTAATCTTTAATAATCATCAAGTAGCTGTGAGACATTTGGAGTACGGTGCATTTTCAGAGGCACCAAATCAGAATCCAAATACGCTATGAAACCATCAAATCTTCCTAAATATATTCCAAAGATGAAAATTTTGAAAGCAAATAAAATTCTTAAAACTCTAACAGCTGAGTATAGAAGAAATTAATGGATAATCTAAACTTCCATTTGAATTACTAATAGATATCAATCACAATAATTAGTAGTAAAATAACAAAATATTAAAACATTTATCTTTTAGCATGGTAAAGGGGATTTTTATTGGGTATGTTGCTGCTGAGTTAGGGGAGATTCTGTAGATCATTTCACAGTTATTTTTCAAAGGCTAGTTATCATATCATGTTGTAATGTAAGAAGGGTGCTTCTATTTTTAAAGGGACATTGAATTCTGTTATGAAATTTCAGATTATGGGCTTGTTCCATCGATTTATCCTTGTTCCTTATTCTCAATTTCTTCATTTATCCCCATCCTTTTTTTTTTAATTTCTCATCAGTTTCAGATGTCCTATCCCTAGTTCTTTAATTTCACATCGTATTGCTCGCAATGATTTGACAATTTGGTTTCCATTATGGGTTATGAATTATTGGCTATTAAAATTGCACCTTATTCTCAATGACGAATCATCAAGATCTTCCTCCACTGGCCTGATTTCTCTTCTCTTTTTCTTGTTCGTGTCCTTAGCATTTGAGTGGTGACATTGTGGTTATGTTGATTGATGTTGTTGCACTGGTTTATATCTATCACATTTTTTTTTTTTTTTGCTATGTATATTTATCACCAAGAATAGAACCATTTTAAGAATTATTTTTTGCTAACAATATTTATCACAAAATATTAGAACCATTTTAAGAATGCAAATTCTAAACTCTTTGCCTGCCCTCTTGCCCACCCAAAAGAATAAGAGGGAACAGATTTTTTTTTTATCTTTCCTAACTTTTTGAGGGTACTTTTTAATATGCTGGATTTTGGATCACTCCTTTATGAATCCCACCCTCAATGGATGAGTTATTTAGAAGATACGTGATGTTTGTATGAGGTGTGCTCAAGTAAAGTTGTTAGGCAAGGGTCGCACGATGCTTATTTAAGGGTTCCTCAAGCGACGGAATTTACTGGAGATTTGCTCAAGGTTTATGTAAGGTGTGTTTGAGCAAAAGCGATTTTCAGCGAACCGAAAATATATATGCCTAATAGGTGTACAATGGGTGCTTGTGCGTATTTAGGAATGAATGGTTCGCACCTAATACGTGCTTGGAGGGCTCTTGTGCATCAATTCTAGTAAGTCCTGTGCCCTGAGGGTGCTTGTGCACAGCTTGTGAAGAGGGTTCGTGCTTGATACACGCACAATGGCCGCTCGTGTGTTGACACTGATATAAAATGTCCTAATGCAATTTTTAGGGCATATCAAAGAGCATTTTCAACACAAGGGTGCCCAAATATCGTTGTACAACTTTGTATACTTAATTGCATTGTGTTCCTTGTGCTCATGGGTTTGTTGGTTGATGATTAAGAAGGGATTCGGGTTTGTTTTCGTTATGCCGGTTATGTGCATGTTTCCCTTGAATCCAAACATAATAGCCATATCCTCGGTTTACTGATTCCTGAAAATTTGTCTATTAAACCTGTAATACATCTTCATATTCCTTTTTCCCTTCCCCTCGTAGCAAATGTTTAGTCCTCTCTTTTTAGGTGAAATACACTAATTCTTTTTTTCTACTATGCTCTGATATTGTGACAGAAACATATCATGTATTTTCAAAATTAAATGTGTGTAATTAAACTCAAAGAAGTTTTTCACGGTCAGCATCATGCCTGAATAGAAAGAGGATGCAGACGTTCATGGTAACATTATCCTTTGACACATATCAAGCGTCAAAATGAATTCTACGAGTCTGTTTAGGACGTGCGGACTGACTATGGAATATGATGTATTGAAAACTAGGCTTCACTTGCACAAAAATTGGAACCATGAAGTATCATGTGGAATTTTTCTTTTACATTAAAAACAGTATCTGCTGGACAGTTTTGATACTTAAAAGTCCTATATGTATGGCATGTTATTTAACAATCATGATTGGATGTCTTTTTTGATGATTTTAGGCTGGATAGTGTCATATTAGAGGCAATAACCACTTTGAAGGAGCCTAAGGGTTCAGACAAGAATGCTATTGCCATGTTCATAGAGGTATCTACACTCTTGCTTGTTCTTGATTATTCAAATATATTATACTCTTTGTAGAAACAAATATTGGAGACAAAAATTTAGTAGTTTATTATTTGACTGTTTGAAAAGCATTTTCTTTAGAGTTGTCTTCTTCTTTACATGTGGAGATGCCTTCTTAAGTATGTAACCTTTGGTAAGTGAACTAGTAATTCTACTAAAAAAGGGAGGAATAGGGCACAAAATTTCACCATAACTAGTTCTATAAAGGACAAGTTTTTAACAGTTCAAAAATGATTTGTCATCAACAGAGATACCAAGGACATACTTTAATCACACTAGAAGTCAACTCTTGACATGTAAAACTATGTTACTGGAAATTTCTCATGATAAAAAATGAGTCGTAAGGAGTCTTGTACTCCCCCCCTTCCTCCAAAGAAAAAGGAAAAGAAAAGAGGAAAGGGAAATTTGAAAGAAAGGAAGACTTCTGAGCCTCTTTCTTTAAGAACTTTGAAAGAAGGATCCGGTCCCACAAAGTCTCATCCTCCCAAAAAACCATCTAACCCTTTTTCAATTAGGTGAGGTCCACGATTTCGATTTGTTGCTTCCATCCATTTATGTTGCGTGATGTAAGTTTTGCAACTTAAAATTTTCAAGTCATGTTTGATGGTTTTCTCTTAACTCTTCTTTGGCCTTTATCAACCTCTTCTACTACGAACCTTTTTTTAAGTTCTCACATTTCCTAACATGTGCACTAGATAGTTTTTGTTTTACTTTTTTCCTTTTTATTTTTCCTTTATGTCAGAAGCATATGTTTTTTAACCACTTAAAGTGATCTCTCGTTTCTTGGCTTGTATTAGTGCCACCCCAGCTATTCCTCATACTATATCATTATGCTTTCTCTATTTCTTGATATGTTCATGCATCCACCTCTGACATATTCATCTCCACCTGAGCCATTTTTGAAACATATTGTTTCTCAGCTACCAAATATTCCATATTATATTACATGGCTGACTAATAGTACCTTATCTAAGTCATTCATATAGGACCCTTTGTTTCACCTTTTCATGTCATTTAATCTCATTTTATCCTATCAGTACTATCCTCATTGATCACCATATATGTCTCAATCATTGACCAAGATATCTAAAACAATCCTTCTCTGGTAGACTTTCATTCTCTTCCCTCACCTCATCATCTACCCTTATGTTTTTACCTGACTTTTTGTTCCATGTCTTTGGTCTTCATTTTACTACTTTTAAGACCTTATGATGTAGGCAGAGAAAGTTAAGTGTAGGAGAAGAGATGTTAGAGGGTTAGAAGAAGAATCAGAGAAGAACTTGAGGGACAATTGCTATAAGGGGAATCAAATGTTTGATTAGATTTATTCTGTAGCATGTTTTTTTTGCTGAACATAATTCACAAGTTTAAATAGATAATTAATAAATTGGCAAAATAAAAAATGATCCAACTAACAGTTAATATCAATGTATCATCTAAATAATATCTAAAAGAAATTTAAAAATCCTAAAATCTATCGGTTTTGTCTTCTAAAATCCTTCATTGATTCCTTCTGGCATGCTAGATATATCTGCATCACTTTGGCTTCCATAGTCCCCCTCCCCCCACCACAAAAAAAAATGAAAATCACTGGTCAAAGATGAAAAAGATTACTTTATCCATCACATCACCAATGCATTATGGGCAAACTCCCTTGTATTACAAGCCCAATAAGTAGATGTTCAGCAGATTCCTCAATACTTTTGCACAAGGAACACTAGTTCACAAATAACTTTCGCTCTTCTTCACGAGTTGTAGTTGTCAAGATGAGTTCCCATATGACCCCATGGGAAATATGCGGCCAAGAGGGGCATTTTGGATATTATAAGCTCTTTCATATGACACTGTATAATTTTTATTTCTTATCATGTGGATAATTTTGGCTTATCTTAGGGATGATAAAGAAAGAAAACAATCAAGTTGATTGAGTGAAATCTAGTCTGAGCAAGGTTGTATAATGATGTTTGATTTGTTGCCCAGTATGGTTAAAGCATAAGCATGTTTGCTTGGTGTTATCACCCACTGTCCGCTGTATGTATCATTATTCTGTGTTAGGTGTCCAAATCATTAAGTGTGGAGCCCATTTCCCCTGGAATGGCTTGTTGGGACTAGTACTGGGTGACAAAGTTCTGACGTATTTCATATTTAAGCGAGTTGAAACATGAAATCTTCAGTCTGGTAAAACTTATATTGCACAAGTTTCTCTCTGTGATAAATTTGTAAATCTTGACAGCTGAAGGAGCTACTACAAAATGACACGAAATTAATATATTCACTGCAAGAGTGCCCTGAGTTTTGGATAACTATCTCACTTTCTATTATGAACTTCATTTTAAAATATATTTTAACTTTGTTAATTTTACTTCTTGTAGGAGCGGTATTGGGCACCTCCAAACTTCAAAAAGATTGTGTGCTCAAAATTGAAGTTTATGGCCACGAATGGGAAGCTGCTAAAGGTAATTTGATCTGCTGCAGCTAATATGATTTGATTAGGAAAACACTATTTTTTGAATTCCTCAGACCTTGTGAGAATTGGAATGTAATGTGACAAAAATATTGAATGATCTAGCCAGAACATTCTTAAGCTTCAAATCTATATCTCTTGTATGCTCTTTGTGTGATGATGATTGATGATGAAATTAGTGCCCTATTGTAGGAGTGATGACATGCTTGTTGTGCCGGTTGGGTTCACTTCTCCAGTTGAGTTTAGGGTGAAGTAATATCTCATGGCATTGTCTGGATTGACATAACAAGAATATTGATTATTCAATTTCTAAAAGAAAAAACTGAAAAAAAAAAAAAAACCCCAATGGATTTCAATTTTTCAGTAAATCAATTTAGAAATGCTTTTCCTAGTGATTCCCAGTGGATTTGTGCCATAATATGTATGATAATGTGATCAACACAGAAGCCAGATTTGGATGTTTCAGTCCTTGTCTGCATTCATAACCTTAATCCTTTCTGATTGATGAATCATGACATTGATAATTTATCTGTGCATAGAGACAAAAGTTGCATAGTTTTTGCTGATTATATCTCTGTATTCGTGTTTTCTCCTAATCTGTCTTCATCTGATGCATATTGATAAAGCCTAATCAGTGATAACAATTTAATTTCATGTCCCAGTGTATGCCTTGTTTACTCTCAGTTGATCATGCACATGATTTTCTCTCGTCTTTTGAGTTAAGTTCAGCCTAATTCCATAGTGTAATCATGGAGTGCTTGATCTCATAGTATGTGTTTGTATATGTGCCAATATATGTGGATGTTTGTTTGTCTTTTGACTAAGGATGAAGAGGCAAATATCCTTTTCATTGTCTTTCATGCAGCCTTGTGGCTTTATGATTTTTATAGGCCCCTCTCTACTGTCTTTTTCCACCCTCTTTGTATTCTTCTATCTCTTTCTCCTAAGTGATTAACTGCCTGATCAAAAAGCGTTGAAGATCTGAGATCGTGGTTGGCTTTTTTTTTTTTTTTTTTTTCCAGGTAAAGCACAGGTATAGAATTGCCCCAAGTCTGACCTCGCCTGATGCGGGAAAGAAATCTTTATCAGACAGCAAGCGGAGAGACCATCCGAGAGCTGATAAAAACCAAATCAGAATTTTTACGAAACCTCAAGTTGATGCAGAGCTAGAGAAGATGAGGAGCATGACAGCTCATGAAGCTGCTGCAGCTGCTGCAAGAGCAGTTGCTGAAGCAGAAGCTGCCATTGCAGAGGCTGAAGCAGCAGCACGCGAAGCAGAGGCAGCAGAAGCCGAGGCAGATGCAGCTCAAATTTTTGCCGAAGCAGCCATGAAGGCATTGAAATGCCATGGTATTCATGCCTGGTAAGTTCGCACCCTTGTCGCTGGCATTACTTATAAGGTGCTTGAAAATGTAGTGCTGTTTTTTTGTGAAATCAGATGATCCTTATGATATTGCTATGCAATTGCTAGAGATAAGAGCCCATGGTTCTGATTGGCGTCTGGGAAACTGACAAGGAGATGGCTTATGGTAATAGTCACATAGATAAGAATTGTCGTGTGTGATTAAGTGTAAGTCTCAGAATTCTCTGTATGTTGCTTGACCTCCATTGGCAGGATTTGAATTACAACTAAGCTTATACCTTGTGAAGAACAAAGGTGACTTAGTGAAGCAATGCAGTTCTTTTCATATGAACTATATCCATGCTCTTCAGGTACAGTTGTGGCCAACTTTGAAGAGCGTTTCTCAATATATTTATGACTGGCAGCAGCATGCTCCCATGGCCATTAGTAATGACGTTCAATTATAGGACACAGGCGTTTTGTGTTGGCTTCAGTGAACTGTCATCCTGCTGTTACTGGTGATGGTGTTCGAGGGAGACATTTAATTCTCATATTTTAGCTTTTTTTTTTCTTATTTTGGTGGTTCTCTCTTCTTATTCTATGCAATTCTGCAATCTGATTTCTTTTAAGAACTGATAAATTAGAGGGGATAACAGTGTCTGATCTTGGCAATGATTGCCATTATGCTAACAAATTAGTCAATTGGGGATTCACACTCGGATCACATGTGGTGGTTTGACGGAGGATCAAACTATTATGGAGCTCCTTGCAACAACTAATGTTGTGATTGGAAAGGACACCACACATGATGTATCTATCCAATGAAGGTGCAAGTGAAAATTATAAACCTTGAGTGTTGACTCCAATACCAACTGAGGTTTCAACTGGTGGATAGAGTGCAATGGCTAATTCCTCAAGGAGCTGAGGAGATGATGCAGATTAATAAGTTTAGTAGAATGATGAGTTAAATGAAGGTTGCCTTGTTAATGTTTGATCAGCTCACTGTTCAAAACAAAGTAAGTTGTAACAAGTACCGGTCATCTCGTGTTTTCTTAAGTTCCCAAATGCCCTAAAAAAAGAAAACTTCAAAATAGCTCAGTAAACTTCAGGTATTGATTATGGATTCGACCACTCAGCTTCAGACCTTTTTGAAGGGACCCAATGGAAAGACTACAGAGTAGGAGCCGCTGGCTGGATCAACCAATAAAGGATGAAAAATATTACTCTTACTATAAGTTCATCATAACTAAACCAAAACAAATGATGTGACACTTGTTGAGTAATCTCTTTGTCTTCATTTTTTTTTTATTTTTTTCTGCTGTCATTTGAGTAGTGTTGCTAATAAATGATACGCCACAGGGAGCCACCGGCTTCATCTAGCCATCAAATTCTCCATGCTTTGTTTTCATGCCTCTCATTAGCAGCATGCTGAAATAAATCATTGTCATTGCTGCCGATTAGTTTCTCGTTTTTTGTCAAGAATCATCGTAATCCACATTCTGCTACTAGTAATCTTTTGCATCTGAAGAACAGAAGGAATGTGTCTTTGTTCATGTTTATGAATGCCCTTTTTTTTCCCCTGCAACCATGCAGCTGAAGATTCCAGTATACCGTATACATGAAATGGTGCATTGGTAGCCGTTCGAGTCCACGATGCCAAGCTTTGGGCTGCCAAAGTTGTCTATACGTACAATGTAAGTATGATTTAAGTGGGTAAATTTAGTATTGAATTGTGAGATTTCTGTGGTGTGTTCTCTGTTTCTTGTTTCCCCACCTTTGAACATCCATTAAATGCCCTTATGGATGGATGGCCTGTCTCTTGGGGTAGGGATTTCTTTTTGGGTACCAATGAAAGTTGTTGAGGAGAATTGAGAGAAATTGACTTAATTTTTCATTTGAGGTCTATGGTTTTAGGCCTAGAAAGGGACTAGGGCCCACGTATGAGATTTGTAGGATCCGGAAAATGTTATATGTACGTATTTTTATTTCTACGTTATAAAGAAATGTTATTTGCATAAAACCTTTGGAGTAAAATAGTAATTTTGTTTGCATTAAAAGTCATATTTCATGATGCAATTTATTTTAGAATAAATTTATAAGCAATTTTCAGAAGATAAGCTCCTTCAATATTTTTTTATTGTAAGAATATTCAGAAATTAATACTTTTCTAATAATTCATTTTATCTTAGATCGAACCAATAATTCCTTGAATGTACATTTCTGCCTGTCGTCATAGTTTCAAAATTTATTTCGGATGTGTAAAATGTTGCACCAACATACTAATAACGTGATAAAATTCTTTTGATGGTGTAAGATAATTAAATTGAGAATAAATCTAAAAATAAAAATAAATCTTTACAAAGCTGGGAATATTGTTTCCTTCACATAGTAATAACTTTTTCCTTTTTTCTAAGCTTGATTTAATTAAGAGAAATCTATCAAGAATAAAATAAATAATACCTAAGAATATAATTAGATAAAATTATTAAAATTGGTACAAAGAAAAATGGAAGGGTGAAAAATAAAAATAAAATGAGATTTATATTTATTTTTAATAACTTTAATATAAGTGGACGGACGAGAGCAAAACTTTGAAGTAGAGTAGAAGTGGGTGAGTTATTTAATATTTCTCACAAGTCGAAATAAACTAATACTGCGGGATAAGTGGTTCTAAATATTCTGCACTATGTAATCTTATTAATATTTAAGGTTTAATTTATTATCACAAAAAATAAAACAAACATAAAATTATGTATTTCTTTAAATATTATAATATTGAAAAAAATAAATATAATCTTTAACTGAGCAAGGTTCTTAATCATATCTAAACTTATCCTCCCCCCTCCAAGTTTACCCTGTTGCACAAGCAAGACTCAAAGTCAAACAACGGAGTTTTTTATTGCTAAATTTAAAAAGTAAATTGAAATATATATATATAATTTATAACTATTCTTGAATACACTTTAAAAAATTCTGAATTAAAACTTGTAAAAAAGACAAAAGAAAAATTAGGTAAATGAATTAGATGCTACGTTAAAATGATTGTCCAAAAACTAGCATGGACATGAAGATATCAGAAGAGCTGAAATCTTCTCGATCAGAAACAAAAACTACTGTACAGTGCCTTTTACTGCCCTTTGAATAAGACACGAAAGTCACAAACAAGATCAGATGAGCACTATTCACCACACACTAGCCAGGCTTAATCCTCTTGGAAAAATTTAATAAACACAAACCTCGAAGACACGCAATGGGCAGGCCCGCCTCTTCAGCTCTTTGATTTAGAATGCTTCACGAGCCAATCAATGACTGCATCAATGTTGGTTGAATTCTTACACGAGATCATAAAGCAGCAGACTTCCCGATCTGTGATCAATTTGAGATCCCTGTAGGGCAAAAATGTTTGTTGTAAGTGGATCGCATAAATTGATATAACAAAATCTTACAAAGGGGAATCCAGATGGGTGCTGCTAGCCTTGGTTGAGGGCCACAGATTTGAACCGTGGAAATATTCTTTTGTATAATGTAAAGTAAAGCCGTACACATTTTCCGAGTGGGAACTTTATGCACTAAGCTGCCCTTTTACTGCTACAGGAAAATTATGGTCAGGTGAGTGGAAAAACTCCCACTTACATTTGATCCATCAGAGCCACTTTCGTTAGAGCTCCGGGCTTGTCGATCTTGTTTCCGAGTACCAGTAAAGGGATGCCACTTAGTGAGGGTTTGCTAAGAAGATCGTGAAGTTCACTTCTCGAGATGCTTATGTTATCATGATCAGCAGCGTCAACTACATAGCTGCATCAGAAAGCACATTGACGAATTAGCAAGCTAATATGATGCAACATTCAGTATGATTTATGTTAATATGCACCACATATCACCATTTTGACATATTTCTAGTTACCCATAAAGCTCATTAGAAGCCTTTACTTAACATTTCAAGAGTAATAAGAAAACCCAGTGATGACAATTCCAGGATCAGCAAATCAAACAAGTCTTGCACTTTTTTGCAAATTAAGTGATGTCAAATCTAGTCCATCGGCAAAGGATAAATGGGGGGGTGGTTGTGTCCAGAGATGGTGCGAGCATCCACAATGTATGTAGAGCACAGACAAATATCGAGCTGCATCCACTATATGTGCAAGAAAGATATTACAGGTATATGAAAATCAGGTGAGTCAGGTTAAGTTTGGCCTACAAACTTAATGATTGAAACACGGCCATCTTTCTTGTCTACAGGGGAGATCACAATTTAAGTATCACTAAGAACAAAGACTTGAGATGCAGTATAATGATGTCCTGCTCACCTAGTCACCAAAAATTTTAAAAAACAATAAATAACTTAGGAGCATAAAATGCTAGTTCATAAAAACTCTCCAAAAGTGAGTGTATATAGTATTGTGGCTCAGTCTACGAAGTTCCTATATTGTGAAATCTAGTGAGAATCAGATGCATGTAACCTTACCCTTGTATTTCAGACAGGTTGGTAACCAATATATATTGTTGTGCAAGGGGGGAAAAAGAGCAAACACAAATCAGATTGAGGAATGGTTCCATACACAATAGCAGAAACAGCACGGCAGTATCTCTCCCACATACTGCGGAACCTTGGTTGACCTCCAAGATCCCACAACTTTATCGTAACATTTCCCTTAGTTACCTTCTTCATATTGAAACCAACCTGAAGACCAAATTGCAAGCCGGAAAAATGTCATTTTAACCCAAAATTTCTTGATGTAGTAAAAATGTCAATTTAAGTAGGAGCCTCTAACAAAAGAAGTTAACTTACTGTGGGAATCATATCTTCACTGTATCCACCAGTTGCAACGACATTTACAAGTGATGTCTTTCCAGCATTCTGTAGTCCTATCAAAGAAAGCTCCATTTCTTGCTTGAAAAAGAGGCTGCAATATGAAGACAGGGTGAGCTCACTTGTTCAATAAGCAATACTTGAAGAACGATGGCAGACTCACTCAGTCTCCCATTCAATGGAGGTAAACACACTGAAGTAAAGCAACTAAGCAGCTAGAAGTTCCCATTGCATAATCAGTGAACTAGTTATATTCCCCAAATTCTGTATGATAATGACTTTACATCATACTATCCCACATCAAGTTTTTAAATTGGGTGTTTGATGTTAGGGCTCATCATTAAAAAAATCACCATAGATCAAGCAACAAGAGATGGTCAGTCCACCATCAGCACAGTTCTTCTGTGCCAGGTCCTATGCACAAGATTGCACATAACGAATCAGAAAGTGCAAGGTGAATGACAGCCCACTATAAACTGCTAATTGAAGTTGCATTGTTTTACTGTCAGTAAGAAGAACATGGAAAATTTAACTGTATCAGTCTGGTGGCTGCATCAGCCACATAGCAAATGTTTAGAAAGTAGAAACATGTTGTTTAACTAGATTCATACAGCTGGTGGAAATTCAGACATACAAATACAGACCCACAGAGAGAGAGAGAGAGAGACTAGTACAGGAATTTCAATGCAACAGAAAGCCCAATCACAATTTTTCCAAGAAACCACAGAAGGTACTGCCGCCTAAATTTTCAGATCACATTTTCCATAAAGATCTGCCTAGCAATTATATCTGATTAGCAATGCTAATTTTATGATGTTTAACATGAGATATGCGGCAGAATCAACTTTTTAAAAAGACTGTATGATGCATTAGCATATTGAAAATGGTAGTACCAGCGAAATTCTCCGCCATTCATATGTCAACAACTGTCTATTTGTTCCTTTAATTAATCTCTCTTTCATGTCAGATAGATAGCAAAAGAGTCCTCTCTTTCTTTTAATCTAATTCCATTACAAATCTTAAAAAACATCGTCCATGTTTCTTGTCTGTAACAATCAACTCGGATGTCTAGACCTCAATTGCACAATCATGTACACACACTGGACATCTCGAAGTTGGTGCCAAAAAAAAAATCATTAGAAAGGCAGGTGAGAAACGGAGAATGAAAGACATCAGTTCCAAGATAATCTCATTCCGCATTAATACTCCTTTTGACCAATACACTAATCTTCAAATAATGTGCAGCTACACTTAGTTATGTTTTGACACCACAAAAGAAGATTTTGCACTCTGACATTGCAACATGCATTTCGTTTTCTTTGACCAATATATGTCATCTTGCCTAACAATAACTTCAATACAATTTGTACACTGTCTAAAAATAAACAGAGATCAAAACAGAGTGAATGTTAGTTATGTACAACATGAACTGTTTCATTTTGGATTAATTGGACCTATAATAAATAGAGGTTATTAATTAAGGAAATTAATGTACGGTTGATATCGTTTGAAGGCAAAACTTTGTATTTGGGCTTAGATGAACTTTATGATAAGCTTGGACAGGTTGAATTCGAAATAATGACCGGCTAGTATTTTAGTGATGTCTTCAATAGCAATAGGCCTAATTTAGTGTGCAAGTTCGCGTCTGATATCCCACATTGCCTAAGGAAAGAGAGTGTGTGCCTCATAGTAAGATTTAAACATCTCTGTAATAAGAAACTTTTTCCTAAAGAAGCTTAGGAAGAACAATACTGAGATCTACAAGGGGATGGATAATGGCCTTCTCTATTCAGTCTACACCCACTGATTCAGTGTGATGGTGAGGAGCTGTTTTACCAACAATAGCATAAATACAATATTGGCGTCAAGAATTATTATTTTGATGTTGAGATGACTTAGAGAATAATCACTGGTTTGGAGCATAATCATTTCTGCGTGCACTTCGCAAAATAAGAAATTGTCCATTCCTTAGCCATTGGAAAGCCTAGTAATCAATTCAGAAATCCTAAAGTTGTTCTTTCTGCCAGGTGGGGAAGAGATTGGGATAAACAGATCTTCTACTAGAATCTGACTGAGTGCAAAACCGTCCAAAGGTAGACCTGCTGAGCACTTCCCCTCTCCAAAGGAATACAATCGTGGGGAAGGTTTTAACTCACAATTAACAGCACTGAAAAGTATCATCTATACCACCAAGCTAAGCCCATACCATACGCCATATTGCAAGAACACACACACGTTCAGATGGGGATAAACCGCTGTTGTACTAAAATCTGAGTGAGTGCAAACGCATCCAAAGGTAGGACCTATTTACTTCCTCTCTCCAAAGGAATACAACTCATCGGGGAGGCTTGAACTCACAATTAACAGCATCAGAAAGGGTCATCTATACCACTAAACTAAGCCCATAGCATACACTATATTGCAACTTGCAAGAACACACACTCGTGCATATATCCATTTATCTCCCTGGAGTAGAGAAGTATTCAATCTCTATCTTCAATTCCGTCTGGCATTCTTCCTTGATGATACTCAACCGAATTACTGCAAATAGACACTAAAAAAGATTTGAAATATGTATGACATACTACAATTAAACTAACATGAATCTCCACATTGCCAGAAAATGTCTCACAACCTAAGAGAAATTCTATTGGACAAAAGCATTATACCTGAACTCACAGCATGAACCTCCACATTGCTAAAACAAGCTCTACAACCTCAGCTAGATTCTAAGAATTGATTCCATAATAAACTATCGCATATGATCAGGCTTCCGTTAAGTCTAAAATAGCCAGATGTTCCCATGTCCCTACATCAAGCATGTACTTGTGCTAGAGTATAAAGCAATTATTAGCCCTCTGCCTAATAACTTAAGTTTCCAGAATGTGTGTCTTAATTGATAGTTCTGATTGTAATATCTTTGCCGTATGATTTAGCAAACAAAACCGATGAACGAGAGGAAAAAAAATCAAAAGGTTCTAGGTCTTTGTTGGATCTTCAAGGCCTTCTTTTATTAACAATGTTCTACCAAATTTTAGTTAGAAGTCTGATTCCTCAACATAAATACCACTCTATTTAGATTAGCCATTCAAAATGAAAAAGCTAACCAACCTGATCTCCTACTCTATGTCAGGTAAAGATTTAGCCATTTACTTATCAACCACATATTTTCCAAATCATGCCTCCTATAAATTAGCGGGAAGCATAAAATGAAAATTAAAATGAGAGCAGTGTAACATAATTCACATTAAGGAACATAACAGTCATCGCATACCAGAACGTGTCAATTTCAGGAAAAAGCAGAAACATCTTCACAGATATACAACATCTGATTTGCAAAATATTCGAAACTTTAACCACAGTTATTGAAGACGTCCAGAAAATCACAATCTAAAACAGAATCCTCTCCAGCAAGAATGCTGCTGCTCGAAGGAATAGGAATTCATACACCTAAATCCGATTTGCATCCAAAAAGAACATAATTTAAAATAAAAGCGCGACACACAGTCATAGACAGCACGAGAGACTGAAGATGTCTAGAATCACCTGCGAAGCCAATTAAGAAAAGCTTCCCACAAACCCATACTTTTCAACAATTAGGGATACTTAGAAGAATAGAGAGAGGACAACGAACTTCTGAAATTCAACAGAAACTCGCTCCGCCTGCAATCGACCTTCGCGATCAATTCAACAGAGGAAGGATTTCCCTTCCTTATTTGAAAGATGACAGGGGCACTCGTAAGGAATAATTATTTTAAACGTTTGCATAATAATGTAGTGCCAGCTGGAAGGATGATATTAGCCGATTATCATGCCGTCAATGCCCTTGTCTTTGGCCAAAAATTACAGTAATGATACGTTTAATTGTTAAAATAAAATAAATAAAAATAAAATAATTATTTTTAAAAAATAAAATAGGATAAAAATAAAATTAAAATTATTACTTTTATATTTAATTATTAAAATAAAATAATATAAAAATTAATATTTTATTATTTAATTTATAAAATAATATAATAAATAAGATAAAATAGTGATAATAATAATAAATAGAATAAAATAATTATTTTCACATATGATAAAATAAATATTTTTACAAAAATATTTATTTTCTGTTAAATTATAATCAAATGAAGAAATATTTATTCTTTAAAAAATAAGGAGAGAGTAAAATTTTTACTTTCTAATCTAAGGGTAAGTGTGATGGTAGCCATGGGCTGCATATGATGCTAGACCAATAACAAAATTAGCCCAAAAAATATATAATCATATAATATATTATAATATTTAGTCTTAAAATTAATGATTGGATATAATTTGTTTGCTAACTCTTTAAAAGAAATTTATGAGCAAATTGTAACATATTATATTTTTCAATTTATTAGATCAATAATAAATAAATAATAATATTTAAATTTATGATAAGTATAAATTAATAAATGTTAAATAGTATTAGGAAGAGTAAAAAACCATGTGCCAATTGTCACTTAGGCGCGTGGAGATTACGTTCCTTTTTTGTTTAAAGTTGAAATCAAGCCATAAAGCTCACCTGCGTGCATCAAGGCTTTACTTATCCTCTAAAAAGAATTCCAAAATAAAAGATTTGGATGTGTGCAATGTTATTTGGTTTAATTTGATTTAAACTCTTAAATCGTGTAATATAATTAAAATTGTAGTTTGAATATAAAAATAAATTACAACCATACCACTTATTTGAGACCATTGTTTTCATTTTTATTTTATTTGATTTGAATGTTTATAATTTTTTTTTATTTGGCCTTAGTTTATATTAATAAATAAATGAAAAATTATATAATTTAATATTATCCAACCTGAAAAATGCTATAGGTGCCACCAATGACATAGACAATAACAGTCAGATACTTGTTTTTCAATAGCAAAAATTAATTACGATGATTAATATTATAAGGATGAGGAATTATATAAAGATTTTAAATCTTTAGTTAAAAATCACTTTAAATATATAGGATCATATCTTTTCACAAACAGCAACTTAGTAAAATGTTAAAATGGTGGAGGTTTGCGTTAATTGAGTGGTTTCTACAGCAATAGTGGTGGCGGCAACGGTAATGGTAGTGGTGTTGGTGGTGGTGGTTAATGGAGAAGGGTTGTGTGATGGAGGAGAAATGGTTAAAAGTTTTTTCTTTGGCAAGTTTGCTTAAATAAATGGCACATCTTTTTATTCAATAAGCATGAAAGAATCATGCACAGATTGGATTTTCTTGACTCTCTCATGTTGTTGGGCATGTTCTTTTGAAAATTAACTATATTACTTAGAAATTATAAAGGTAAAAATATTATAAAGTCGTGCATAGTTATATTAAAAGATAAAATAAGAGAATATTTAAAAGTTCAATCTATAAAAAATTATAGGAAAAAAAATCCAATGGGATTTTGACATTTGAAACATAGGTTAACCAAACACAATTGAAAAATATAAATTCTCTTTAGTTAAAAAAAAAAAAGAAAGAAAGAAATTAACACAAAAAAATTTAAAATGGCAATGCTGAATTATTAAAAGAGCCTAAATTATCAGAAAGATTAAATATCAGATATTTAAATTGTCAAAAATATAAACGGTCAGAAATTCTAATTGTCAAAAAGTTGAATTTATTTGACAGCTTCTATTTTCAAAAAATATAATTCCTGTTGATATAATAATAAAACTAAAAGAAAATATAGAAGAAGAAGTGACTGTACAAGAAAAATCAGTGCCACGTGCAAGATCCACTAATAGATCAATGCGGGTTAAGTCCAGTCCAAAGGTCAAATGAGGAGCCATGAAAAGACGTTCCCACTAAGAGATCTTCTCAACCAAGTGTATCAAAACTGCGGTCACTTAATAGAGATTAATTATAAATATAGTTATTAGAATAAAATAAAATAATTATTTTTAAAAAATATAATAAAATAAAAATAAAATTTATTTTTATATTTAGTTACTCATTTAAAATAATAATAAATAAGTTAAAAAATATTTTTTTAATATTTAATATATATTAATAGTAAAAATAATAATATACTATTTTAAATAATGGTATAAAATGATAATATTTTTAGGAATAATTATCTTTTAAATATTTAGAATAAATAAAATCAAAAAATTTGATATTTTTTATTTATTAATTTAGATAAATATTTATTTATCTAAAAATAATTATTTTCTATAATAAAGTTATTAAACGTTGGATAACATGGTACTAATAGGAGAAATATATCTTTTATATATTTAATTTATTTTTATATAATTGTATTTATAAAATACTTATATTTGACTAAATATAATAACAGGTATGTGATTTTGAATAAATTTTAAAATATATGAAAGATAAAATTAATATTTAAATTTTTCGTTGTATATAGAAATGAAAATATTAAGAGCTTTATCTAAAAAATTATATTGTGCGAATTTAATATTAAAATAAAAATTAAAGATATAATTAAGCAAACTAAAAGTCTAGAATAAATTATTTTTAAAATTATGCAAAAAAAAATATTAAATTTCATCGTCACTTCTCTCGAAAAAGGTTGTGGGCCATGGCAAGGCCCAATTAAATATGAGTAATGCTATTTATTATATTTATTTATAATTGATTTGTAGTTCTATTTTTTTATATGTACGATTTACTACAATTTTTTAAAAAAAAGTTATAATAAATTACCTATATATATATAAGTATATCTAAATTATTTTTATTATTATTTGAATACTAGTGGGCAAATCAAATAGATTAGCAATATAATTTAAGATCATTAGTAATAATTTAGTATTCAATCACTCTTAAGCAATTGATGAAAAGCTTAAAAATCTAAAAACAATGAATTAACCTTTCATTTTTTATGGGTATACCAGGAATAGGCTGGACCCAGAAAATTAATAGAGGCCCAAAACGACGGTCAACACTCTAACGATCCAATTGGAAAACAGAACCAAAAGCTGAAAAGCCCAGGACGGTCAACGTTGGCGTTGACCGTCCGGGCGGCTAACTCTCCAGCAGACGGTCAATTCAAACGTTAACCGTCCGCATTACGCGCATTGGGCCCAAAAAGGCTTTTCTACAGTAATGGGCATGTCTCACTCAGGCCCATGGCCCATCAGGCGGCTAACAACAGACATCCTTCACAAGGGCGGCCAACACACACACAGGCGGTCAACTCAAATGTTGACCGTCCGCGTTTTGCTCATTGGGCCCTAATAAGCCTTCTACAGTAACGGGCCTAACCCGTTTAGGCCCACGAATCATCAAAAGGCCAACAACAGTTTTCCAAGGATATTCCACGATCCCAGCTGGCGTCAAAAAGGATATTAGCAATATTGGTGCCTCCCATATAAGGAAGGCGCCAGATTTTCTCCAAATCTTTGTCAGCCCAGGCTTTCCAACGGCAATATGCACGGAAGGAAAGCGCCCGGTTTGGAAAGCTGTTGGCCGCCTCACAAGGAAACAATTTCGATCAGTTTGGCAACTGGCATCTGCTCCAGAAGGCAAGCCAGCCAGCAGATCAGGAAGGCAATCACTCCTTCTAAAGAAGGAGGATCGCCCTCTCAGCTACAAAAGATGCCATTGAATCATCATTCAAGGCATGCTTTCTGTAACACAAAATAAGCGCTCTCAATTACGCTTCCAATCGCACAAGCTTCCTTCAACCCACTCAACTGCATACGCTCTCTGCAACGCAAATGAGTACTCTCAGAGACCTGCCTTCTCTAACACCAACGTTCTCCAAAAACCCCAAGGCAACAAGCGTGCCTTCACGGCCATTTACCGTCTTCCCACCTTCCAGATTCAAGAAGACCTCACGTCTCTCTTACATCTAGATCAAACACTTAAACTCTCTCTCTCTTTCAGTTTCTTTCTTATGAAGGCTATTTTACTGACTTGAGCGTCGGAGTGTTTTTGGTGGAACAATTTCCGGCCGAACACGCTGACCTCCTGTTCTGTTTAGTGGTGTGCAAGATTCGACTCAGGGAACGGAGCCGGAGCCACGACAAAAGGATCATCCAAATCTGTTCGAAATTCGGATTCAGAGAAGTATCATTGGCGCCGTCTATGGGAAGCGCTTACAAAAGCCTACCATAAAAATCTGCACTAACTCTCTCTGTCACATTCTGATTCTGCAATGGTGAACACGAGAGCCCAAGCTAATGACCCCGCTAGAGATACTGCTAACCCCGACCAAGACCACGCTGCTGGTGCCATGGTCAACGGGGCCGCTGATGGAGTTCCACTGCCCTACTTTCAACAACTGGTAGAGCAAATGCAGGCCAACAATCACCTGCTCCAACTACTTTGCGCTCAGAACGAGCAACGACTGCAGGCTGCTCCTCCAGCAGCCATCCCAGCACCAGCCACCAAAAGGGGTGGCCAGAGGAAGAAGAAGCCGGCCAAAAGGCCCGCCAAGGCCGGAGACAATCCGGCTCTAGCGTCCTCCCGCGTTCCTGGCCATAACAGGCCTATGGAACGCTCCTGGAGTACGTCTCCACCAGAGAGCCCAGAAAGAAGAAATCCCCGATACTCTCGGGGAGAAGACAACCACTTGATCCGGGAGCGAGCCTCAGGATCGCCCGATCCACCGGGAGGCGATGGCCAGGCCAGGGCCGAGCCCGCAAGAGACAAGACAGAGTTGAGGGATTACCTCAACTCCAAACGATCAGCAAACGTCGCTCGCACCGATCCGTGGGTGGACAAGATCTGGAACCGTGTGTTCCAAGAGGAGGAGCGCGCCATTAACCTGGACCGGTCTCCTTTCACTGCAAAGATCCTGAGCCGTCCATTACCATCAAAATTCAAGATGTCGTCCCTTGCCTTATACGATGGGGGCAGTGATCCAGTTAACCACTTGGATCACTTCCGCACCCATCTAAATTTACAAGGGCTAGAAGACTCGGTGATGTGCCGCTGCTTCCCGCTCACGCTGAAGGGAGACGCTCGAATCTGGTTCCATCACCTCCCTTCAGGCACCATTAGCAGTTTTCGTGAACTCACAGATATCTTTCTGGCTCAGTACGCTTCGAGCCGACGGGAAGAGAAACAACCATGGCATCTCTCCCACATAAAGCAAAAATCGGGAGAGAACCCACGACGCTTCCTGGATCGCTTCGTGGCAGAGGCCAGAAGGATCCCTAGGATCACAGAGGAGATGAAGTTGGGTAGTTTCATCTCTGCGCTTACTTACGATGACTTTTTCAAGCACCTCGCTCACAAAAATCTTCAGACCTTCTGCGAGGCGGAATCCATCACCAAAGCCTACGCTGCAGCAAAAGAGGCCAACGAGGCAAAACATCCAGAGCGGGCGGATCAGCCTCGGCCGTTCCCTGGAGAAGGGAAGAGAAAGTATAGCGGCGGAGAACATTCCCGCCAGAAGCAGCGCCGGACTGGGCCCCCAGAACGCAGAGACTATGGGCCCACCAATTTCACACCTGTGACAGACACACGCACCAATATCCTCATGCAGATCCGTGGAGAAAAATTCCTGAAGTGGCCCAAACCGCTGAATAAAGACTCTGGAAACTAGTCGAAGTACTGTGACTTCCATCGCTTTGCTGGCCATTCAACTGAGGACTGCAAGACACTGCAAAGGGAGATCGAGGAGGACGATTCGCAGAGGCCACCTCACGAAGTTTGTTAGAGGTCTGGACGAGAACTCGAGAACGGTTGACGAAGAGGGGCAGGAGCAGACTCCACCCCGGAACAGGATTGCAGTGGGGGTGGTTAACATGGTCACCACGACTGCGCCAATAACCCGACAGATGCGAAAGAGCAATTTGGGAGGAAGAAGCGCGCCAGACAAGAGACAATACTATTAGCTTCAGTGATAGTGACTCAACTCATGTAATATCCCCCCATGCTGACCCTCTTGTTATATCAGCACTCGTTTCAGATCGCAATTCGGACTACCAGCTGAAACGAGTTTTTATCGATAATGGAAGTTCTAAAGATTTGCTTTACATGGATGCCTTCTTTAAGTTAGGCCTAAAAAAGAATCAAGTAAAACCGGCCGAAGACCCGTTATACGGCCTTGACAACGAACCAGTGCATGTCCAAGGGACTATTCAATTGGAAGTTACCTTAGGGATGTATCCAAAGACAGCAAGTCGCACACTCACCTTCTTGGTGGTCGACCTACCCTCAGTATACAACGTCATACTGGGCAGGCCTTGCCTGGCGGCATTCGGGGCAGTTACCTCGATTCCATATCTCAAAATGAAGTTTCCAACACCCTACGGTGTTGAGGAGGTGATAGGCGACCAAATAATCGGGCGGACATGCTACATGTCCCAGATTGCCCCAAGCGGCAGCACTGGCACGGTCGGAGAACTCGATCATCGAGATGAGACCACCCTGCAGCAAGCGCAATCCAGTGAAGCCACAGATCTGGTCCCACTAAATCCGAAGGAACCGAAAAAGTGTGTGCAGATTGGCGGCTTACTGGCACACTGCGCACTGAACTGATTGCATTCCTGCAACGGAACACCGATATATTCGCTTGGACTCCCGCAGATATGCTCGGGATCTCAGCTGAGGTGATGATCCACAAGCTGGGCCTCGATCCTGGCCAGAAGCCGATCAGGCAAAAATGGATGAATCATTCCGTTGAGAAACTGATCGCCATCCAAGATGAGGTGAAAAAGCTACTAGACGTTGGGTTCATTAGAGAAGTCTAGTACCCAGATTGGCTTTCAAATGTCGTCCTGGTGAAAAAGAGCAACGAAAAATGCCGAATGTGCGTCAATTTTACCGACGTCAACAAGGCCTGCCCGAAAGACAGTTTTTCCTTACCCATGATTTACCTACTGGTTGACTCCACGGTTGGGCATGAGCTGCTCAGCTCCATGGACGCCTATTCAGGCTACAACCAGATTCAAATGAGTCCGGAAGACGAGGAATATACATCGTTCATGACAGACCATGGGACCTATTGCTACAAAGTGATGCCCTTCGGACTGAAAAACCTGGAGCAACTTACCAACGACTAGTCAACAAGATGTTTGAAAAACAGATTGGTCGCAACATAGAGATCTACATCAACGATATGCTCGTTAAGAGCAGAGTCACTGGCGACCACATACGTGACCTGGAAGAATCATTTGAGGTGTTCCACCAGCACCAAATGAAACAGAATCCAGGCAAGTGCGTCTTCGGGGTAGCTTCCGGAAAGTTCTTAGGTTTTATCGTCTCTCAACGGGGGATCGAGGCAAACCCAGAAAAGATCAAGGCCCTCGCTGACATGGCTCCCCCACGAAACGTCAAAGACGTCCAGCGATTGACTGGGCGGCTGGTAGCTTTGTTCCGCTTCCTCGCGAAGTCTGGTGACAAGTATTAGCCCTTCTTTAAAGCCCTAAAAGGGACAAAATCCAACGAATTCCAGTGGACGGCTGACTGCCAGACAGCCTTCAATGAATTGAAGCAGTATCTAGCCAACCCGCCACTGCTAACATCACCCAAAGACGGAGAGGAGCTGTACCTTTACCTGATAGTATCAGAAGTGGCCCTCAGCTCCGTCCTTGTGCGCCAAGAATCCGATACCCAGCAGCCGGTCTACTATGTGAGCAAAACATTGACCGGCCCAGAAACGCGCTATCCACGCGCTGAAAAAATGGCCTTAGCACTTACCTTCGCAGTGCGGAAATTGAGGCCATACTTTCAGGCGCATCGAATAGTGGTCCTTACTGACCAGCCGCTGAAAGGCATACTCTAGAAACCAGACGTTTCGGGACGGCTGGTAAAGTAGACTATCAAATTGGGTGAGTTCGACATCGAATTCAAGCCCAGACCTGCCATAAAGGTACAGGCTGTGGCTGACTTCATTGTTGAGACCACGACCCCAATTCAAGAGGAACAGCCCGCTGAAAATGCAGAACCCGACGAGGTCCGAGAATGGACACTCCACGTGGACGGATCGTCTACGGATAGTGGCAACAAAGCAGGGGTGGTCCTCACGACCCCTGATGGATTCGAGGTTAAGTATTCCCTCAAACATGACTTCCCAGCGACCAACAATGTCGCCGAGTACAAAGCCCTGGTAGCCGGCTTACGATTAGCAAAGGAATGCTATGCCAAGAGGTTGGCGGCTTACAGCGACTCCAAATTGATTGTCAACCAGATTAACGGAGGCTCTGAGGCAAACAACCCTTACTTGGCCAAGTACTTGGTTAAAGCGAAAGAGGCTGTCCAGGGCTTCGACAAACTTACCCTGATTCAAGTTCCTCGAACTGAAAACTGGAAGGCAGACCGGTTGGCTAGAGCTGCTGCTGCCGAAAATCCAAAACAGTGTTCGAGGGATATGCGGGAGATCCTGAATGCTCCCAGCATAGAGAAACAGGAGGCAATGCAGATTTTCAAAACGGAAAACTGGATGACGCCCTATCTTAGGTACTTGGTTGACGGATCACTCCTAGAGGACGCCGAAAAGGCTAAGCGAATTAAAAAGACAGCCGGCTGGTACACGGTAGTCGATGGGCGGCTGTATCGCCACGGATGCTCAACTCCGTATCTCCGCTGTCTATCTCTCGAGGAGGCCGACTACGCGCTGGGCGAAGTTCACCTCGAGATCTGTGGATCACACGTAGGCCGAAAAAACTTGGCCTTCAAGATCATGTGGCAGGGCTATTATTGGCCCTCAATGAAGAAGGACGCGCTAGAGTTTGTAAAGAAATGTGAAAGCTGCCAACTTCACGGCCACCTTTACCATCAGCTGTCCGCTGACCTGAAGTCACTTCAGGCTCCGTGGCCCTTCGCGCAATGGGGGCTCGATATTCTCGGCCCATTTCCCATTGCCACTGGGCAAAGGAAGTTCATCATCGCGGGTATCGACTACTTCACCAAGTGGGTCGAGGCAGTCCCGCTGGTGAAAATCACGGAACACAATGCGCTGGAATTTCTTCGTCATAGCATTGTCTGCAGGTTTAGCATCCCAGAAGTCGTAGTGACAGACAACGGGATCCAATTTTCGGGGAAACGCTTCACCAAGTATTGCGCCAGCCTTGGCATCAAGTTGGTCCACACTTCGGTGGCATACCCCCAGGCCAACGGACAGATGGAGGTCACAAACCGCATGCTACTCCACGGGTTAAAGACTAAGCTGAAAGACGCCGAGGGCTCCTAGGTTGACGAGCTCCCTTCCGTTCTTTGGTCTTATCGAACAACCCCGAAAGAACCAACACGCGAGACACCCTTCAGCCTCTGTTACGGGACTGAAGCGGTGATCCCGGTCGAAATCGAGCTTCCAAGTCTCAGGGTGGAGTCTTTCAACCCACAAACCAACTCCCAGAAAATCAGGGAGCACTTAGACTTGCTAGAAGAAACCCGCGGCGTCGTTAGAATATGGACGGCAGTGTACCAACACCGAGTTGCCCGGTACTACAATAAAATGGTGAAAGCCCAGTAGTTCGACGTTGGGGACTTGGTCCTACGAGGCGTCGAGGCCACAGGCAAGTTGGCCGGCCGCAACAAGCTCTCTCCCAACTGGGAGAGACCTTTCCTTGTCTCCGCCGTCCTGCGAAACGGAGCATACAAACTCCGAAACCAGGACGGAAAGTTGGTCCCACGAACGTGGAACGCGACCTACCTCAAGCGATACTTCCAATAAGGAACCCAAGTACGCACTCACCCACTTGTGTGCATTCATTCGCATACTTGTTTTAATTTGGCAAAATAAGAAGTTTACTTAACATATAGGGCCCTAGTCATTGTGTGCATACATATAAATTGCGTTTGTCTTGCAGGTTTACCCGACCTAGACTGCCCCTAAGTCGGGAGGGTCTTCACCCCTCGTTCTCGGTGGTTAAACCACAGGTCGGGTGGCCCATGAGCGATGGCCTAGTCATCCGGGTGGTGGTGCGAAACCCCCGGTCATCCAGGTGGCCCATGAGCGGTCTGAAACCCTGGTCATCCAGGTGGCCCAGAAGCGGTCTGAAACCCTGGTCATCCAGGTGGCCCATGGGCGGTCTGAAATCTTGGTCATCCAAGTGGCCCATAAGCGGTCTAAACCTCGATCATCCGAGCGGCCCGATAGCGATCATACTAAACCTTGATCATCCAAGTGGCCCGATAGTGGTCTAAAAACCTTAGGGGGCAAGTATAGCACACGCGACGACCTCCTATCGGGGAGCAGCAACGTCAGTCAACGACAATCGAAGGAAGAAACATTTCTTCTCCAACATTGGCAACCCAAGTCATCACTTGTACGGTGCCACCGCGTTGGTTAACACAACCACCTACCCAACTTAAGGATCTTATTCCTTAGGCAGCCAGTCAGCCAGGTTGGCAGTTCCACACAATAACCTTCTCAACGAAAAGATAGCGTGATCGAACAGCGACGAGAAGCGCTCCTTCTCCAATGCTGACTGCCCAAGTTACCACTTGGACAGGACCACAAGGCTGGTTAACATAACCACCTGCCAAGCCTAGGGACTTAGCTCCTTAGGCAACCAAGCAACGGTCGCCGGCCAACCAGGTTGGCCGCCTAATGCAATGATCCACACAAACACAAAAAGCAATAAAGACAGTGGACACCAAATTGAAAAGAATTTCCATTGTATTGCTCAAAAAATGTATTACAATTTACACAAGATCCAAAAATGCAAAAGAAGTGCAAAAGGCTACAAAGGCGGCGGACCACCCTTGCTGTCTCGAGGCACTTCCACCAGGTCTTCCTTGCGTTGCGTTGCGCGGTTGCTCTAATTGATAAACTCAACCGGAAAGTCAGGATCGATTAACCGCGTAATGCGCTGTCCAATGTTGAGCCCCTCCAACAGCCGGGCGTGCAGAGCGCCCCCGATCTCATGGGGGCTGATTCGAGTGGCCAACTCATTCTCAGAGGCCGCAGCTCGATCAGCGAGACGTTTATTGCTCGCCTTAAGTCGATCTTCCTCCTCCTTCAAGCGAGCGACCTCGGCCTTCAACTCAACATTCTCTGCCTCCACGCCCGCCATGACAGCCTCAAGAGCAGCGATCTGCTCGCGGAGCTCCCCTCCTGAGGCAGCCAGCTTGGCCTCCAGCCAGGCGATCTCAGCCTCCCGGTCCGCAATGATGTCATCACGTTGCTCAACCTCCCGGGAGAAAGCTGAGATCAACCTTCTTGACTACACAAAACCAAAACGAAGTGTGAGTTACAAACACAAGGAAGAAAAAAAATACAATGAAGCCATTTACAGAAATATACCTTGTAAGTCTTCCTCAAGGGCTTCACAGGCCTGGGCTCTAGACCTATCCCAACTGGCAGTGGACCAGTTGGCGGTGGACCAGGAGATGACGAACCAGGAACATCCTCATGAGCCGAGCTCATCGTTGCCTCCTCCAGAATACGGTCTAAAAATTCATCATCTTCTACGACAGCGACGGACTCCTCTCTCGCAGCCTCTGGAGCAGCCGCGGCGGGCCTCTTCCCCTTGGCTGCCTCTGGAGCGGCTGCTGGAAGATCTGCTCTCGTCGACGGCTCCACAATAAAAACTTGCGAGCCCTCAGCCATGTCACGAGCTGGCTCCTCCGCAGACTCCATCCAGGCAGCGCCTGGGACCACCTTCGTTGCAGGCTGACCCAGGATGACTCCTCCTGCCTCCGCCAGCCTGTCTTCAATGAACTTCGCCACTCCAGCAGTGCTATCGGATCCGCCGCAGATCCCGACAGCCACGTAATCAAGGTGCGACGAAGATGAGGAAGGCGTCCCAATTGCCCTCTCAGAAAACTCCTCCTCCGTGCGCCCGGGGCGGATGATCACACCCCTTGATTCCTCAGAATTCATCATCCTAACCGGAGGGTTTGGCTTCTGAACCGGTGATGGCGGCGCCCAGTTGACCTTCTTGGACTCCGCCCGGGAGACCAAGAAGTCCCTCTTGAACTCATTTGGATTGGCTTGTATGGCCTTGGTTAGCCACGCGTAGGCGGCGCAATCCGCCGCAGACGGCGTACCACAGTACACCTCCGAAATCTCGCCCCAACTCCTCGCAAGAGGCCACTTCTCCCCCACCTTCACGAAGAAGAACCGGTTTTTCCAGTTCTTCAACGAATCGTGGATGGTCGTGCTAATTTTTATTCCGGTACAGGGAGTGAGCGATATCCACTCACCCCCATAGTTCAATTTGAACACAACCCTAACTCCGGTCATCCTAAACTTCTGGCCAAATTTCCGAAAAAAAATACACAAAGTGCATAGATACCTCACGGCGTTGGCGTGAAGCTGGGCGACAGGTACTCGCAGAGCCTTCATGATTGATTCCAGCTCCTCCGGCAGCGGCAGGCGGAGGTCGCTCCTCAAATGGGCCTCGTGACGGTAATGCACCCCTCCGGTGGGGCAAAGGCTTTGTCGTCCTCGCCCGGAATCCTCCAGGCCATCTCCTTCGGGATGTTGAACTCAACGCACAATGCTTTTATGTCGTTTTCTCTCAAGACGGACGAGAAATCTGCCACAGAGGCCATGATCGAGTAAAAGTTAGGGTTCGTCAGAAAGGTTTGTCTGAGAAACGAGAAGGAAGAAGACGATGGGCTGAAGGCGTAAATGATTTCAAAAATACGGAAGGGAGACTTAAGTGCCAAGCGTGAAATCCCTCATTAAGGACGCCGTCAGTCCTGCCACGTGTCATCTCCCTACTTGACCCTGCAAAAGGACAGATCTCTGGCGCAGAAACCCCTCATTAAGGACGCTGTCAGGAGCGCCACGTGTCGCCTCCATTTTTGGCCCTATAAAAGGCGGATCTCCGACGCATTAATGGCCAGGATCTCCGCCCAACCAAAGGGAGACACGTGTCGCTTTCTGCCCTGTAAACCAGCCAAAGGCTGGCAAAAAATGCTTCCAGAATTGACCAAGACGGTCAACAATTCTGGTGCTCCGGAACTGACCAAGACGGTCAACAACTCTGGTACTCCAAAATTGACCAAGACAGTCAAGAATTCTGGTGCTCCGAAATTGACTAAAACGGTTAACAATTCTGGAGCTCCGGAATTGACCAAAATGGTCAACAACTCTGGTCAAACTCTCTTTCAAGCTTTTCACGAAGTTCCACGAGATCCTCGAAGTAAGGAAAGGCATCCCATCATTAACATACTGTAGCCCAGGCTTCTAGCCACCAGAATGGGGGGCTAGTGATGGGTATACCAGGAATAGGTTGGACCCAAAAAGTCAATGAAGGCCCAAAACGACGGTCAACACTCTAACGGCCCAATTGGAAAACAGGACCAAAAGCTGAAAAGCCCAGGACGGTCAACGTTGGCGTTGACCGTCCAGGCGGCCAACTCTCCAGCAAACGGTCAACTCAAACGTTGACCGTCCGCATTACGCACAATGGGCCCAAAGAGGCTTTTTTACAGTAATGGGCCTGTCTCACTCAGGCCCATGGCCCATCAGGCGGCTAACAACAGACATCCTTCACAAGGGCAGCCAACACGCACGCAGGCAGTCAACTCAAACTTTGACTGTCCGCGTTTTGCTCGTTGGGCCCTAATAAGCCCTTCTACAGTAACGGGCCTGACCCGTTTAGGCCCACAAATCATCAAAAGGCCAACAATGATTTTTCAAGGATATTCCAGGATCCCAGCTGGCGCCAAAAAGGATATTAGCAATATTGGTGCCTCCCATATAAGGAAGGCGCCAGATTTTCTCCAAATCTTTGCCAGCCTAGGCTTTCCAACGGCAACATACACGGAAGGAAAGCGCACGGTTTGGAAAGCTGTTGGCCTCCTCATAAGGAAACAATCTCGATCAGCTTGGCAACTGGCATCTACTCCAGAAGGCAAGCCAGCTGGCAGATCAGGAAGGCAATCACTCCTTCCAAAAAAGAAGGATCGCCCTCTCAGCTACAAAAGAGGCCATTGAATCATCATTCAAGGCATGCTTTCTGTAACACAAAACAAGCGCTCTCAATTACGCTTCCAATCGCACAAGCTTCCTTCAACCCACTCAACTGCATACGCTCTCTGCAACGCAAACGAGTGCTCTCAGAGACCTGCCTTCTCTGATACTAGCGTTCTCCAAAAACCCCAAGGCAACAAGCGTGCCCTCACGGCCGTTTACAGCCTTCCCACCTTTCAAATCCAAGAAGACCTCACGTCTCTCTTACATTTGGATCAAACACTCAAACTCTCTCTCTATTTCAGTTTCTTTCTTACGAAGACTGTTTTACTGACTTGAGCGTCGGAGTGTTTTCGGTGGGATAATTTTTCACTGAACACGCTGACCTCCTGTTCTGTTTAGTGGTGTGCAGGATTCGACTTAGGGAACAGAGCCGGAGCCACGACAAGAGGATCATCCGAATCTGTTTGAAGTTCGGATCAAGAGACGCATTAATTTTAATTAGTAATCAAGGTACAGGGAGTTAGTTTTATTAATTAGCTATCATTGGATGTAATTTTAAAAAATATATTATTATGATTTTTTTTTATACTCACGGCAATAATTTCAAAAAAGATAAAATAAAAAAGTAAACAAAATAAGGCATGTCCCTTTATCTTGAATTTAAATTTGTTAAATTTTTATTCAATGACCGAAGTATTTTAATTTTAAAAATTATTAAAATAATTTTAAAAAATTATTAAAGTAATTTTAAAAAATGTATATCTAATATTTTCTAATTTTGACGAAAAATTTGTGCCTCGAACGTACAAATCCAACAACACATGTGCGCCAAAAAACCACCATGCAAATATGAAGTTTGAACCACCATTAACGCCGCCGGCTGCTCCCTCCATGACAAGAATATTCCGGCCGCGGCGGAGCATTGCGCCATTGTGACCGCACTCTTATATTGTTAGTTGATGATACATATTCATCACAAGTAATTTTATTAAATATCTAATATTTTAGATAAATTTCATATATTTTTAAAATAATTTATAAAGATAAAATTGTTCATAATATTTTAAAAAAATTTACCTTTATTATTACACCAACTTTATGATATATAAATAGATAGAAGATATATTTGTTTCTATATAAAAACTCTAAATCTAAATCATCTAATTTTTCATTATCTATCATTTTCATTGTTGCGTTCCACAAATTCGAGTTGTCCTACGGATTGAGGATCACGAATCGGATCTTTACGTTGGGTCGATCTAATGTGAATCCAATCTCCATAATATCGAATCTGAATCCTACACAACACAATTGAAAATAAAAGATTAGAGGACGACGGGAATTGCTCTCGCCGTAAATCCTCCGATGGTCAAGTCAGATATATTTTCATGAAAATAAAAAGATGCATGGAGGATGCGTGGATACATGTGTCGGTAGATTCAGTATTCAGATAAGCTCGGAAGACAGACGACTTGGAGGTGTGCCCACCGTGGGGCATCTTGCATGCGCTCCCTATAGTGGGGCGTCTTAAATGGTCGGAATGTTCTTAAAGGATGGTCAGACACTTGAATGAATGTTTTCCCCTAAATGGATATCCCTTGGATGATCTCTTGAAGATCTCCTTTTGTCTCCTTTTTTTCTAGGCCTGTAGGAGGTCTCCTCCTCTTTCTCCCTTGGGGCCTCCCCCCTTTTCTCCTGAGCTCTCCTTTCTCTTTATGCGGAATTGATTATGATGGTGAAGGCAGTTATTATTCTCCTTTACAATTGCCAGTCAAAACTACCCGTGAAAACTGCCTGGATAAAATCAAGCGGTTGAGCAGCTTTTTCCTGAGCCTGGTATACCGAACCCATCACTAGCCCCCATGTCGGGTGGTTCAAAATTTTCAACCCCCTACATGCTTCTAATGGGACCCTATCTGTAGGTCTAAATTTGTCGGCTTACTATCCTTAAAAAATTCAAGTTTCAAAATCTAACCTCTTCTGGGCCACTCGGTGATTTAACCAAATTTTAAAATTCGACATCTCTTGGGCCGCTTAGTGATATAACCGAGTTTCAAAATTGGACCACTTCTAGGTCGCTTGATAATGTAACCGAGTTTCAAAATTTGACATCTTTTGGGCCGCTCGGTGATATAATCGAGTTTTAAAATTCGACCTCTTCTGAGCCACTCAGTAATATAACCGAGTTTTAAATTTGATCTCTTTTGGGCCGCTCGGTGATGTAAGTTTTAAAATTTGACCTTTTCTAAGCCGCTCGGTAATATAACCGAGTTTTGATATGCAGGACACTCACATGAACATGCAAATGGACTATATTAATAATTAAACTATTAAAGTATGGCACTTATATAATCATACTAGTATAAGACATGTAAGACTTACCTAGATTCATCATGGATCCATCATTGGTGCTTGTAGTGCTCAAGATAGATGGCACATTGTGCCATTGGGACCGGTTGACCATTTTGGGCGCACGGCTTGCGTGCATCACTCCGGTGGGTCGTCAAAGCAATTTTTGCCGACTCTCTGGCCTGTTACCTAGCACCATGGTGTCAGGCAATCCGCTTTTCTATGACTCATGCTCCATCACTAATCGATAAAAATTGAGGCCGAAATGAAATTTAGATGGGCCATGCTGATAGTGGTGGATAGGTAGTGGGTTGCTCATGCTTAGCCCCCACCGTGAAAACTGCGGCAACTTTTGTAAAGTCTTTGTCATCAGGCCCAAGAAGGGACGCTGTTGCAGGATTGGGCCTGTTGCTCTTCTTGGATAGATTTTAAACGAAAGTTTGTTCCTATTCTCAGACACATTTTGGACCAAAGCTTGCCCCATGTCCTTGGACGCTGTGGGCTGAGCTTCACATCTGGCACCTCGGCCACTTCATCTCTCCTTGAACTCCATGTTTCATCCCGCTGCCTCACTACAAAGCTTATGATTCCACGGCAGCGCTACATCGCGGTCGCCAAATGTGTAGCTCAGAGGCGAGGATTTTGCCCACAGCCTGAGATGGTGGTTGGGCTCGATGGATTTGATGCCCGCGGTTTCAGATGTGGAAGTCAAAAGAGTTGTGACCGTGGCCTTAGATGTGAAAGTCGGAGATGAGAATTGTGGCCGCAATCTCAAACGAGGGTTGTGACCACGGGCTCAAATGTGGAGTTTAGATTTGAAGTTTACGGCCACGGCTGATTAAGATGACGATAGATGATAGCGCTGGCAACGGCGATAGCCACATTGTGATGGCAACGGTAGCTATAGCAACCCAAGTAAGCGCCGTCGGTGGCCCTTTCTCTCTCCATTGCACCTCGTTACACAATCTTCCAAAATTTTGCCAATTCACCTCAAGATTGCCACATGCAAGCATAATACCAACATCCTCAAAGAGGAAAGAAGGATTTTCTTGCCTTCATTTGTTTGTTTTGCTCCGGTGATGGCGGCGACAGCGGTGGTGGTCTCGCGCCTAATGACTTCACGAATTCACTCCTCTTCACGTTGCGGTATAAAACCGAGGGTGAAACATGGAGAGGGCTTCGCCGGCCTCCAATCTGAGCAGCATCTTCTCCGGCGATGGTGGTCGTCATTGCTCTGCATGTCACCCTTCTTCCTTCTCTTCCCTCTCTCTTTTTTCTTTTCTTCCTCTTTTCTTCTTTGTTGTTCTGCCCAACGTCCTTTTCTTTCTTTTTCATAATTTTTTTTAGGTTGATTGGCAGCCATGCTCATATATATATATATATATATATATATATATATAAAATGTCCGTCGAGCATTTTGCCCCTTTTTTTCTTTTTTTAAAATAATAATAATAATAATACAAATAATTACAGGTCATTTTGCCCAATTTTCTTTCTCTTAGCCACTAGAGTTAGGGAGTTATAGGAAACCCCCCTTCGGCTGTTAATATGCCAAGGGCAAGCCGGGCGTTGATATGGCTACCCAGAGAAGTTATTGCCATGGAAGGCAATTTCTTTAGCCAAGACACTAGCTAAAAATGTGTCTGTTTCGCTATTTTTTGATAGTTAACTTTTTAGTCGTTTCTATAGACGGTGCCAGTATTACGTTCCACAAATTTATATTGTCCCACGAATTAGAGGCTGCGAATCAGATATTCATACTGCGAATCAGATATTCTCAGATGGACCACGACTTCAGCCTACAACTACAAGGCGAAGCAATTGAATGACCCAACGACCACGAAAACTTCAAGACTATATTTAAATAAATTGTGGTGACTGTCACATATAAACCCCTTCCTTAGTTGCTATACTGCTTATTTGGTTAGCTGATTAGTGAGTATAATTGTTATAATTGGTATGTTTGTTATTATGTTTGTTATTTGTTATTCCCTGATTAATGCTTGTTTTGGTGAGCGTGCGCCACCACATGTGCCTTGTACTTAACCCATTTTTTATGGGAAAAACTAGCAAAAATAATATACTTCTCAACTTACTTTCCTCTCCTCTCCTCTCTATCTCTCTCTCTCTCAAACCTTCTCTTCTCTCCCTCACTTTGTCTGCTTCTCATCCCCACTCTTTGCTCGATCTCCCCTCCCTGTTCCTACTACACCAATCGGCCGATTCTGCATCATTGATGCTTTCATTGAGACATAGCAGAGGGTATGACAACGCGATACAAATTGATAGATGACTCAATTTCAGGACCGAAGGAGATCACCGTCGCCCTCTAACAGCAATCCGAGAGCATTGTCGCAACTCTCCAACACCACTCGGAAAGTATTGCTTCGAACGCTTCTCTTGGTGAACATTTATAGAAATCTTTGTCCAAAATTATACATACCTTGGCTCAAATAGAAGCCCAACCTCGATCGACGGTAAACCCTCCATTGCTTCCAACCCCGCCCTCGTTCATGGCGACCTCGACTGCAAACTCCACACCTCCTTCTCAAAACCTACCTCTCTTTCCTCATGCAGCGACGGATTCTCAGTCCGCCCTGCCCGTACACCTACCCAAGCTCAAAATTCCTTTTTTTCAGAGACAATGTCCTCGAATGGCTATTCCAAATTGAACGGTTCTTCTATTATCACTTTACCCCAACCGACTAGAAGCTGACAATCGTGGCCTTCTATATGGTCGGTTCTACATTCCAATGGTACCAATGGATGCATGCAACCCACCAGCTCATGACCTGGGAAGCTCTCACCGTAATTTAGAACTCAGATTCGACCCCTCCATGTATTTCAGTCTTGAAGCCTTACTCTATAAGTTACGCCAAAATACCTCAGTCGCCTCATATATGACCGAATTTGAACCTCTGTCTACTCATACCTCAGGTCTTACCACGACAAGCCTCCTAAATTGCTTCATCTCTAGTTTACGGGGTGACATCCAATGGGAACTCTTACTATTGAAACCTCAGACATTACCAGAGACCATTGGAATGGCCAAGATAGTAGAGGAAAAATTTGAGGTAGGCCGCTCTACTTCCCACCGTTCCCCAATTTTCAAACAACTACCCCAAGCCCTGGGCCTCCCTCCATGGCCACCCTCCAACTAAAACTTGCCATCGAGACTGCTCATTAAGAGGCTCATGCCGATGGAAATGGCAGCCGCCCGTACACGGAGCCTGTGTTTCAATTATGATGAACAATTCACTCCAATCCATCGCTGCTGCCCTCCTCAATTCCTTTGCATGATTGCTGAGGCGGAAGACGATCCACTCATTGAATCACTACACTCAGAGGAGATTCCCACTGGGTCTGAAATCCAGCTAACAAATCCTCCGAAAGCGGATCCCCTGCTACCTATTGCAGACTCCGCTCCCACAATTTCCCTACATACTCTAGAGGGCCGTTTTGTTCCCTCCACACTACAATTACAGGGCCAAACTTCAGGCCGATTGGTTGTCGTCCTTGTTGACAGTGGCTCCACCCATAATTTTCTCCAAACTAGAGTGGCCAGAAACTTGGAACTGATAATCCAACCTTCACAGCACCTAAATGTCATCATCGGCAATGAAGATTCCTTACACTGTAAAGGGGTTTGCTCCAACATGCTGATAACGTTGGATCAATCCAAATTTTATGTGCATCTATACTTGCTACCCATTTATGGGCAGATATAGTTTTCGGAGTGTAATGGCTGGCTACCGTTAGCCCCGTCTTATTCGATTACAAAGCATTATAGATGAGCTTTGATCATGTTGGTCAACGACTCACCTGACAAGGGCTGCAATCAGCTACTATATCTGACATGACCCTGGGGCAGCTGCAGAGGAGTGATATAACTAAAGCTACTGCTACCTACTTCCACATGATAGTGACTCCTGTGTGGCAGGTAACAACAAAACCTCCATACAGGCCCCTCTCCTTCACAGACTCCTTACCACTGGACATCGACCCTACCATCCGATCAGCCTTGCAACAGCTTCTTTCTACATTCGCAGGGGTTTTCTCCCTACCCAGTGGCCTACCTCCATGCCGGGCCACCGTTCATCGCATTCCGTTAAAGCCTAACTATGAACCTATCAACATCAGGCCCTACTGGTACCCACATTTCTAGAAGACGGAGATGAAATGCATGATCCAAGAGATTCTGGCTGAGGGTATCATTCGGCCTAGTAATAGTCCCTTCTCATCCCCTGCCTTATTAGTCAAGAAGCACGATGGAAGTTGCGGTCTTGTGTCAACTACCGAGCCTTAAACGCCATAACAGTAAAAGACAGATTTCCAATTTCTATGGTCGATGAGCTGCTAGACGAGTTGGCCAGTGCTCGGGTCTTTTCAAAACTCGACTTAAGAGCTGGGTACCATCAGATAAGAGTCCATCCAGAGGATATCCACAAGGATTGTCGAATGCCCCCTCTTCCTTCCAATTTGAAATGAACGCGATCTTTCGCTCAGTGCTAAGGTTATCCGTGTTGGTTTTTTTGATGACATTCTTGTGTACAGCCCTACATGGGAGACCCATCTTCACCACCTTGCCTAGGTCCTACATATTCTCCAGACCCACTCCTTCCATGCAAAGCAGTCCAAGTGCAAGTTTGGACACACTTCGCTGTCATATCTTGGTCACGTTATTTCAGAGCACGGCGTGGCAGTCGATCCCTCTAAAATTGCTGCCATCTAGACTTGGCCTCTGCCAACCAACGTAACCCAACTGCGCAAGTTCCTGGGACTCGCCGGCTATTACTGGCGCTTTGTGAAACAGCATTCCCAGAATTCAGCCCCACTGACAGTGTTGTTGCGCAAGAACGCTTTCGTTTGGACCCTTGAAGCCGAGCAGGAGTTTACCTCACTCAAAGCTGCCCTCACTTCCAACCTAATGTTGGCCCTGCCAGATTTCTCCAAGAACTTTGTCGTCTAGACTAATGCTTCGAGGCAAGGCATTAGAGCCGTGTTGCTTCAAGGTGGACACCCCATCGCTTACTTTAGCAGGCAGCTTTTCCCGAAATTGCAGGCCTCTTCCACCTATATTAAAGAATTATATGCTGTCACCGAGGCCGTAAAAAAATGGCAACAGTATTTGCTGGATAATAAATTCACCATCCAAATGGATCATTAGTCGCTCAAGACACTACTAACCCAAACCATCCATACCCCGGAACACCAATGCTGGATCACCAAATTATTGGGGTTTGATTTCAATATAGAGCACCAGCCGAGACGCAACAATGGACCAGCCGATACACTCTCCAGGGCAAGAGGTTGGGACTGTCTCACAATACAAGCAGTTTCCTAGCCTGTTGTGGCTTTGTTGATTGCCCTAAGAAAATTTATTAAACGGCCCCCGGAAACCTCTTCACTCGCTAAGGCCATCTGAGAGCAACCAGGTGACCATGCAGAATACTCCTGGCACGACGGCCTGATTTTCTTCCGGAATCAAATTTAGGTACCGAGTCTACTCTGCCCGACTTGATCCTGCAAGAATATCACAACTCCCCATTTGGGGGACATGCTGAATTCACCGTACTTTTCTCCTGCATCGCATCCATTTTGTTATGGCCAGATATGCATAAGGAGGTCCGAAACTTTGTCAACAGTTGCCTGGTTTGCTAGTAGATTAAACCACTAAATTCCACGCCCCAAGAGCTTCTTCAACCACTCTCCATTCCAGATAACATTTGGGAATCTATCTCCATAGATTTTATCATGCATCTACCCCCTTCGTGTGGCAAGACGGTCATACTGGTGGTCATTGATCGGCTCTCCAAATACGCCCATTTTACAGCACTGGATGCCCAGTTCACGGCAGTGCAGTTAACAGAAGTCTTTGTCACGGATGTTTGCCAGTTGTACGGGTTTTCGACAGATATCGTTTCTGACCGCAATCCTCTATTCATGAGTCTGTTTTGGAAGGAACTCTTCAAACTATAGGGAACCTGGCTGTCCATCAGCAGCGCCTACCACCCCTAATCGGACGGCCAGATGGAGGTCGTTAACTGTTACCTGGAAGACTACTTGCGTTGCTTCCCGATCGAACTTCCTTCTTCATGGGTGCACTACTTACCTTAGGCTGATGACACTATAACACCGCCTAGCATTTCTCCATAAGAATGAGCCCATTTGAAGCAGTCTATGGGTGCCCACCACCTACACTGCTCACCTATGTGTAGGGCACCTCTTCCATAGCAGCGGTTGACGATTTGCTAACCACGCGAACAACCATACTGGCCACCCTCAAGACCAATTTGCAACGAACAACCGTACCACGCAAACAATCCTGGATCGGGTGGGCGCTATCGCCTACCATCTGAACTTACCAGCCCACTCCAAAATACACAATGTCTTTTATGTGTCCTTATTTAAGCGGTGTTGTGGTGACCACAGCAGCCCCACATTAAATTTGCCTACTGATACTTTAGGCTCCCAACCCCTGCTAAAGTTGCACCAAATTCTTGGGTTCCGGCGCATCTTCTGCAACAACCAGACAGTTTCTCATGTCCTAGTGCACTGGAAGACTCAAACACCCGAGAAGGCTACCTTGGAGGCCTTTTCGGAATTCCAACAGGATTTTTCGACCTTCAACTTTGAGGACAAAGTTAATTTCGATGGGACCGGCAATGTTACGAGTCTTCACAATGGGTCCTCGGACGGGCCACGGCTTCAGCCTACAGCTATAAGGCGGAGCAACCGGACGACCCAATGACCACGAAAACGTCAAGATTATATTTAAATAAATTGTGGCGACTATCACATACAAACTCCTCCCTTAATTGATATACTGCATATTTGGTTAGCCGATTAGTGAGTATAATTGTTATAGTCGGTATGTTTGTTATTTGTTATTTCCTTATTAATGCAGGTTCTGGCGTGCGTGGGCCACCACGTGCCGTGTACTTAACCCATTCTGATAGGAAAACTGGCAGAAATGATATACTTCTCAACTTACTTTCCTCTCCTCTCCTCTCTATCTGTCTCTCTCGAACCTTCTCTTCTCTCCCTCACTGTCTGCTTCTCATCCGCACTCTCTACCCGATCTCTCCTCCGTGTTCCTGCTGCACCAATGGGCCGATTCTGCATCAGCCCGCCTCGCTGCTCTCTCCAATATCAGGCATTCGTTGCTTAGTTATTGGAAACTTTTATTGATAGCCTTCAAGTAAACCCTAAAACATCTTAAGCACTCCTGAAAACCATTGACAAATTTATAACCGTTGATGTCCACGTCTGGATCAGCTTCTTCCTCTACGGTGGTGGTAATTCTGGGCCAAAAACTTATCAACAATGATAGAATGACATTATGTTGATTGTTCACTAAAGTAATGAAGTGCATCGAATTCGCTGGGTTGATGGTCATAGCCTCGTTGTTTTGAACATCCAAATGGTCTGAATCCAATTCCAATAAATCCACATTATGATATATGATGCCAAAAAATGGGGCACACCCAAAAGTTTAGCAAACGTTTCCATTATATTACCAATCTCTCTCACTACCTTCCGCACCAAGGCTACTGCATCATCACCGCCAGCACCACTACCAACAGGCTTGTTGACCACCGTGATGGTGAGGCGGAGGTTGGGTGTGTCATCCATCCGGGTGGCTAGGGCTTCAAGAAAAGTGAGCCACTGGGTGCAAAGAGTGTTGCTAATATAAAAAATATGCGACTTACTCAATATTGCACCATTGCAAGCGACATGCCTTAAAGTAGTCCGAGGGCTCACTTCTTGAAAATTAAGCACAATCTATTTGGTCAACAATTAAGCACCATTTTTTCACCGACGGGGGCACTTTTGTGAGGTCAGTATTTAATTTAGTACAAATTTAAGTCAATAAAAGAGAAAAATAGAGTTACCTACTTCTTCTAACTGGATTGCAAGACTGTTATTTTTTTATAGCAGTAAAGGTGCCGAGTTGTTGATTGGAGTTCAATTAAAAAGTTAACCCCATAAGATGATACTTTCTTTTAACTATGCGACGATATAAATCCTAAATAATGCTTGTGATATTAGCTACAAGATTTTCATTGTGGCAAAGGGACCTTGGGTCAAGTATACTACTTAATAAGAGTGTAAACACTTCTTTGAATAGGCATCCGATTCCGAATTAGTAGGAAAATTTAGTGTTGGATCAGTGTGAATATCTTAATGTCCTGTTCACGGGTGGAAAGTTTTCCCTTTCAAATGGGAGCTGAGGAGTATTTTTAGGGGCTGATTGAAGTTAACAAGCTATAGGGATGCCACATAGTCCATCGGGTATCAGGACAGGTGCGCCTGCTCCTTAATCAGTACCAAATGCCGCTGAAACGCCTTGTATACCTTATCCTGTCATGGCAGGCTACACAATTTTGGTTAATGAACCACGAGCCTGGGGTCCTTGCACATCGATCGATGTTGATGTGGAACTTTGGCCGGGTGATCCTTCATGCTCCAATAGAAACCATTCCATAGGAATAACTTCCACTCTCCGAGGTTCCTTCCATAATTGTCCCTTGATTGATCGTCTGGGTGAAGGTAGCATATGAATCCGAGCCGCCCTGTATATCAGTCTGCTTCTGCCTGAGATGCTATGTCATCTATCACATCTGTTCGATCATTTCTGCAAAAAAATTGAAGCACCAGCATTCCGAAACAACAAAATTTAATGGTAGTCATTCCCATTTACACATCTTCTTGAGTCTCTGGATTCTTTGTTTTGGTGACCCATTTGATATTTTCCTGCAGACTCCATCGCTCCCTCCACAATTTCAGAGGGAACAAGAAAAAAATAATAATAATAAAGAAACAAGCAGAGGCAGAATTTTCTACTTCACTATTTTATAGTACTCGTAAAGGCTCAGTCCATTGAGTAATCAAGCAAAAAACAGCTCAACGTTAGGTAACTTTTAATAAATATCTTTAAATGATATGACATTTTATCTATCAATCTATTTTTGAGCAAACCCCCTAATGTGAATGGATAGGAGAATTTGATATGTCCAAAGAGCATCTTTCTAATATCACTTAATACATATAATGATCGATCTCAATCTTTAGTTCCCCCTTGAAGTAAAGCAATTTCAATTTTAATCAGAATGATAATTAGAACAAATTCCAACCGCTAGGATAATAGAAACAAGTATTTTCCAGTTTTGCATAGAAAGAAGATGCACGAAACCAGCAGTTTCCTATTCTTTCGGCATAGCAAGCACACTTGCATGGAAGCTACAGAAACATGAACTTGGGAACAAGTTAGGCCTGCAGATATCCACGATCCTCCAAATAAGATATCACTTTGTCAGCCAATTCACCTGGGGATGTGCAAATGCTGGGATTCTGCTGCAAGGATATCTGTAAAATTTTCCCAAATCAACTATGTCACATGTAAGAAGACAGGATATCTGTAAAATTTTCCCAAATCAACTCTGTCACTTGTAAGAAGACAGATTGAACAAGTAAAAATTTCTCAAAAAGCAGGCACTAAGCTAATTAAACATGATTTGAAAGAGAGTTTTAGTACAACAAGAGAATTGTTGCTATGTGACATAACGGCTACAAGTTTGACTTGTTGAAACAACCTATTGCATATAATGTAAGGTAAAATTGTGTATCATAAACTCAAAATAATTCAATCTTTTTTCAAACCCCATGCATAATAGGAGCTTCATATTCACGGGTGCTAAACGAGCATATAAGAGAGTTTGGGCGGCCATATGGCATGTTGTATTCAAAGCATTATGGTTCATTTACGGTGCCACTTGCACAGGCAAGTCAGTTCGTCGGGCACAAACTATGCTTAGAAATCAACAAAATGCTCTAATTGCATGCATTATTTTTTAATGAACAAGCACAGCAAAAGAATGCACCTCACAATTGAAGTGGGGTTCATACGGATCATCTATCCCAGTAAAACCTGCATTTTCAGAGTACATAGGCATGTCATTATCCATTTGTTAAGTTCACAAAACTTACATTATTTCCTGGAAATAAATAAATAAATAAATAAAACCATCATATTAAGGACATATATATAAATACACCAAAATATTGAGTTTTAGTCATTCCCTTATGGGTGCCATAAGAAACGAATAGTCATTTAAAAGTTGCGTGAAATTCATGTTTCGCGCACATGACCAGCAGCCAAGAGGCGGCCGCGCCTCAGGTGCGAAATCCAAAGAGGGTGCGCTCAAGCATCGGCTATAGCATAAAATCGCGCCTTACGTGATTTTAGAGTTAATTCAGAAATCATTCTCACATAAGGAAAGTTGTACAAAAGAGAAAAGAGAAGAAGAGAGAAGAAAAAGAGGTTCGCCATCCAGTATAAGTCTATTTTGATTTCCGTTCTTTGTCAAAGTCAGGTATGTTGTTCTCAAGGTAATTTTTAGAGCGTATTTTTGTTTGGTTACTCTTATTTCTCATTTTATTTTTCTTGTGGGATACTGGGTGTATTGAGAGGGGTTGTAATCACCCATTCTTCACTCAAGATTGTAGTGAAGAGATTTTGAAAGATGTTCTCATAATCGAAACTTTTTATAGTAGATTGTTCGAAATTTGTCTCATGGTTTTTCCCTTAATTGAAAAGAATTTTCCACGTTAAAAATATTATACATTGTTATATTCCTTATACTCACGAGTTTGGTAGCTAACATATGATGAAGAGTTTGAGTTTTGTTCCGTTGCATCGGATTGTGTATATCTGGGTCGAGCCTCAACACAAGATACATAATTTTATACAAAGGTTGTAAGAGTTCTGTCATGGGATGATAGAAGAAACAATGACTTCGATGAATCAATGATAGAGTAACTCTTCCAATCAACAATATAATATGAAGCTCCAAAAACTAATTAATTATGTAACAAAATACCCCATTCTTAGATATGAAGCCTCAAGGCAGAGGTCCTTGAGGAGCTGGAGTTACCAATTCTTCTTTATCATCTAAAAAAATTATCTTTAAGGTCTAACAAGGCTCAAATTTAAATGTAACTTCAGCCTATAACCCAAATTCCCAGTCAGATGATCTAATCTCCTGTTTAATGCAATAGAAATTCAAATTTGGTAATCGGACCACCAGAAAATATTGTAAGAGAAAATTAAGAACAGAAAAACAATTAAGAAAGATAGCCTAATCTACTAGGCTTCCATGAAACAATTAAGAATACCATCATGAAAAACAAAATGAGGGTGACATTGGTGCAACAATATGACTGCTTCATCCCTTTGTAAAAATTCCTCTACAAATCCAGAGTGAGGTTTCATACATCTGAATCTTGCCAAAACCTAAAATACAGAAAGCTTCATGCACATGACTACCGTTTTTTCAGTAAAACCAAACTCATACCTTTTATCTTTCCAGCTCGTGCAAGCTTGTACAGGCCCTTTGTGTCCCTAGCCTCACACAGTTGAAGTGGGACATCCATAAACACCTGAGAAATTAAAGTTCCTATCATTTTCTAAGTGACAACCACACCTCTCTAGTTTTTATGGGATGTGATGGAGAAGGCTTCCCTCATAAGGAAGAAGCACAAACCTCAATAAATTCTCCTTCTGGCAGTAGGGCACGGCAGGCATCTCAGTCCTTGCGGTAGGGAGATATCAAGCTGGCAATGCAGATAATACCAGCATCTGCAAAGAGCTCAACTACCTCACCTAAAGATTATAGCAGCAGGAAACTAGAACGTTTTAGCAAAGAGAAGAAAGGGACATCTTAAGAAATGTCTACACGTAATCAGTTGAATATATGCCTACCAATCCTTCTGATATTTTCCACACGATCTTCTGCTTTAAAACTAAGATCACAGTTTAAACCATGCCGAACATTGTCACCATCTAGAACATATGCCAGCTTCCCTTTACAGTGCAAGCTTCGACTTAGAGCGCATGCCAAAGTGCTCTTTCCTACAGCCAAAAGTTGAAGGTAAATGGGTGGCTCAGTGTGTCACACTGTGTTGTGGAGGGCAGGAGAGCTGCCTAAGAAAGTTCCGTTAGATATCTAACAGAAAACTTCTCTCTAATTTTTTAAAACACTTTAATTTTTGCAATTATTCACTATATTGGGAAAAAAAAAAGCTCAGAGAATTTTCACAAGTATGTCATCAATCACAACGAGTTTATCTGTCATGCTCAGAGGGGTATTTGTTAATTATCTGTTCAAGTCTTAGTGTTCACTTTCAGAAGTGTTGGATATTGACTGCTTCGTCTTGCACTTCAGAGCTACAATACAAACAAAAACTGCAGTATTGTATCACAAATACTTCCTAGATCTATTAGATACACAGTTACCAGGTTCCACAAACCCCTTTCTGTATTGCGCTAATGGCGTACCATATACGGAATGGGATTTTCAATAATAGTCTCTTTATGAAAAATGATATTTTTTGCATACCGCATATGCAGCCAAGGTACTGGACAATGAACCCAGAAACTACGATTACAGATTAAGTCATTTCAGGCCAGGAAAGAAAAATAATAAGGGAGTGAACACAAAGGCATCAATGTTTTTAAAACAGAGTAGTATAGACAGAATCAGGAAGCATTGCATGTGATCACAAGCATTGATGTGCTAGAGTAGCATGTTAATCTTATCTCACACTGGATTCCAAATGATAAGTCCCGGCTATTTCTTCAAAGAAAAAACCTTCAATTGAAGAGCATTGATTAAGGAAATATATAGTAGTGGTGCAGTTCAAAGATGAGGCAAAAATTGCACTAGCATACATCTATTTGCTAAACCATCCCAGCAATATTATGTAAACAAAGCATAGATATTCTATAGCAATCTTCCATATAAAAGATGGTTAGTCTCAATCAGACAAACAAACCTGAGCCGCTGAGACCTGTTATCCATACAACGCAACCTTTTTGTTGAAGTAACTCTTCCCTATCATCCTTTCCAACTGAGCATTCATGCCATACAATGTTTGAAGCTTTGCAATCGGTAGACATTTGTTTCCAAATTTTACCTAAATAGATGTGTGGTCAATCAGCTATGTTTTCATAAATTCAAGTGAGGAAAAATGAGTTATAAACGTAAACCTGTGGTAATATGCTTAGAGAACCAATAAGTTGAAGTGAAGAATAACATCAGCAGTCATTCCTCAAAAGGGATGAACTGGAAGTTACATAGAAGCAAATGATGTTCATATGCAATACTTGAGTTGATAGCTCTAACATCAGTAGAAGTATCAAATAGACATAAGTGCACAGATAATCTCAATGTTCAATGTTAAGCGTGCACCATGCAGCCATCCTTGGGCCCACATTTTTCCTCCTGTATTCTTCCTTTATAAATACTGTGATACCAAAAAAATGCCTGAAAGGGGCACCACATCATACTGGTGTTATGATTTTGCTGTTTGCGGGGAAGAGTTACAGAGAGTAGATCCCTAACATCAGAATTACTAGGCATACATAAGTTGAATGAATTCAGTTAAAGTTGTCCTGAAATTTTGGCAATAAGCTAGCTACGTGCCATAACCCAATGATGGATCTTGGGCTGTCAATTAAATCAAATAATACATGGTGAGTGCTGAATGTGAGTATTATTAATGCCCTTGCAGCAGTTATACCGCTTGATAATCAAGCTGAACGATTCCGTAAAAAATCATGTTATAATGTTTTCCAGTGTGTTCACAAAGTTTGATCAGTTCGATCTGTTGAGTTGATCAGGTTGTATATCTCAATACAGCAAGATTTGGCAAAGGGTTGGTTCTAAATGCTTCAATAACTTATTTGATGCAGTAGAAAATATGAAATCATGCGAAAAACGAAAACAGATCAAGGCAGGGTTCTCAGCTAATAACATCGTCTGCAATAGAGTCCAGCCGTTTGACAAAAGAATGTGGGAATCAGACTTTCAATTTTCAATACTAAAAAGTTTAAATGAAGCTTTTGTACTACAAAGAATAGAAATATATACCAGAAGTCTTGCCATTTCCAGCACAATCGTAGGCCAAGCGAGGTTGCGCTAGATACAACGACGTTTTTGTCTCCTCCATTGCTTTAACGGGGTACCAAGTCCTCCATTTCCCACCACCACCAGAAAGCTCCAAACTCTTCCTCCTACCGCAACCAAATCGAAACGCAGTCGACCTCTCAAATCCTACTAAGATCGACGATGATGACGCATTCAACTCAACGTCCGGCAATCCAGACATAATGAACGGAAAACCCTTTAAGGCCACCATCTCTCACAAGTTTGTCATGTTATGTGATCCAAAAAATTTGACAAGGGAAACAAAGAATTTAAGTTCAGAAGGACAGCCAACGATTAATTCATGAAAACGTGTTTAGTTAGATGAAATTTAGGGGAGCGTTAAATGCGGAGACTCCTCAAAATGCAACAGCTACATACTCAAAAATAAATAAAAAAAAATGCAACGGTTGGCCAGAGATGATAGAGGCTTACCCTCTATGGAGTGACATCTCCATTTGCAATTCTTGAAACAATTCTCAACAATAATGCTCCTCTCCCTCTCTCTTCGTGAACTCGAGAGGAAAGGAAGCATAGAGAGGAGGGGAGAGAGAGAGAGAGAGAGAGAGAGAGAGAAAGAGAGAAAGGAGTATTTTGGAGGCAAATAGCAATGGCGGTAAAATGGGATCGCGGGCTGAAATACAGAATCTAGGCAGAGTATCCCGCCATGGAGATGCGCTGCTGCTCGATTTGGCGCTTGAATTTAAGCTGGAATTTTACGTGTAAGATGTGAATAGACGCCATGGACATGAAGCACTTCAAACAGTATCAACTATCGCCTTTTCAAATAATAATAATAATAATTGATCATCTTCTTCGTGTGGGATTTGCCTCCACGCACGACCTAACACGATGATCATTCCTCAACTGCATTTTTCGTGAGTGTCACGTCTTTAACCAACTTGATCCATTTTTGTTGATGGAGACCGATAGATACGAAAGATACAGTTACTATAATATACCCGTTAATTTTAGTCATTCATGTAAATCTAAAAATGATAGCCATTTAATCATTTTATGTAATTAATTTTAGTTGGTTTCTATTTATAAAAATAATAATTAAATAATAATATAACTATTATCAAATAAACGATTAAGACTAATAAATATATGATTGCTTCTCATAAAATATAACTGGTAGAATTCCTGTGAGTAAGAGATAATGCCAAGTACCTTATTTGTTAATTCTTTTATAATACGTTTGGTTATTAAAATAGAATGAGATAGAAATAAAATAATTATTTTTAGATAATAGAATATCATAGAAATAAAATTAAAATTATTATTTTTATATTTAGTTGTTACAACAGAATAATCTGAAAATTAGTCTTTCATTATTTGGTTTGTAGAATAGTTTGAGAAATAAAATAAAAATAATTATTATAATAATAATAATAACCGTAATAATGATAATAATAATAATATTGATAAATAATAATAATAAAATAATAATAATAATAATAATAATTGATGGCCTAACTGCCTTTTGGACCATTTCCCTCCATAGTGGGTAAGCCTAAGATCCATCCAAGGTCATAAGGTGGTGATCCTAGTTGATACAGGATCCACCGGATCCACAAAGGCTCATATATCTGTGCCCATCGAACCATCCCCTCATCTCAACGCAGAGGCAATGGAGAATCCGGATGTGAGGGACCACTGTATTTGGCGGGAAAAACCACATTTCGGGTGGACTGCATACATTGCCTATCTATGGAGTGATTTGGCTGAGTCCAATGGGGAGCCTTTGGATGAGATTTGATCATGAGGGCAAACAGCACGCTTGTGACTTCAAAATGTCACATTAGCCACTTACTTCCAACCTAGAGAGCGGGGACTCATGTCGGGGTGTCTCTCAAAAACTCCTCAACGGGCCCCAACAATTTGGACACGGAGACTCCATCATCACGAATATTCGATGTGTTTACCATGCCAAGAGTTCTCTTCTCGCCGATTTTAAAACCACATTCTACAGTTAATGTGCGAATCTTCCGATATCCTCATTTCCAAAAATCTGAAATGGAGAACCTCATCAAAACTATCTTTGCCGAGAAGGCGCGAAGACGTCCTTTTCATGAGGAAAGTGGATGAGCTGGAGGTTTTCTCTTCCTACCTACTACAAACCCTAACAGTAACAAGATGCAGAAGGAAGGCAAGTAATCCTGGAAGCTGTTACCCCCATTAAAGCTCGCGAATGGAAAGAAAGCAATCCCCATTATGAAAGGTAAATCAAACCTTTCTAATGCGCCATCTACCCAAGGAAAGTCGTGACCGTTCCAACATTTGATCTATAAAAGCCCATAGAGCCTTTACTCTAGGGTACGCTCACTTCTAAGGCTACAAACGCTCATTATTGAGATCACATACGCTCATTATTCAGACTCTAGTGACTCACTTCTCTTCAAAAAGCTCTCATAGTGCTTGACATTTCTTCGAGCTCTCACGCTTATAAAACTCAGACTCTCTCCCTCTCTCACTACGTTCCTTACGAACACAGTGTTGAGAGACCGCACTCCTCACGAGCCCCAGAAAAGCCTCTGACATTGAGAACCAAACCTCCATCCCAGACACTATTTACATTCTCACTGCTCCCATTTCTCTTTACCTTCTTAAAAGTTCAAAAGGCGACATCGTATCCATTGAGCGTCGGAGTGTTTCGATGGGATAATATCCCGCCAACACATGAGTACCATGATTCTCGGTTGGAGGACACACAGCGCACCCTCGACCTCTATTTGCTATGGCCCCACATGCAAGATCCAGGATCATGTTTTGCGGGAAAACAGAAACCCATTCATGGAGCGATTTAGACGATCCAATTACGGGAGTCCATCTCGAATCTATTCGAAATTTGGATTTATGGATGCAACAATAACAACAATAACAACAATAATAATAATAATAATAATAAATAGGACTGGGAATAACTATTACCACATTCCCACGAAAATATTTATTTTCGATTAAATTGTAACCAAATAGAGGAATATCTATTCCCAGGTGATGGGTACTGATACCCAAGGCCCAATTGAGGGATCTGTTTCGGTGAGTTGGGCCCTAGTGTCACAGAGACCCAATAAGCCCAACAAAACTAAGAGATCCAGACGCTAATGTTGGCCTGTATGGCATGGTGGGCTCAAATTCCTCCCAGGCCCACGAACCCAAAATGGGCCTCAAACGTCAGCATACCTGCAAAATCGGCCTGCCAGAGATTAGGTGGCTGACCCTATTAGGTTGCAGGAGGAATGATAGCTTGCAGGACATGCCTGATCACTGCCACACGTGATGACACACAAGATCAGCCGACTTGCACGCAATCGTTTTGACACAGTAAATGGGGTTGGAGTTGATGATAGACTTCCCTATACACGCCAACGCCACGTGGACTCCTCTCAAATGAAGACTCAATTATTGTAAATATATTAATTATACACCTAACAAGGGATCCCAATATCAATACTCATGTAATCTCTATCAAGAGATAACAAAAAAAGAGAAGGATTGAAGAGTGTCCTGTTGCCCCCTTGTAATCTCATCCCCACTTGTAACTAAACATCACTATAGTGAGATAGTTCTTCGGTTCAAATCCTGTGATTTTTCCTTTCCATTCAAGATAAAGTTTTTCATGTAAAAATTTCCTGTGCTGCAGTCCTTGTACTCTCTCTCTCTATCTTATTACGATATTTGTGTTGCTCGGGTTTTGCCCGAGCGTCTAGGAACAGCCCTTATACCCACTTGGATCCTCGCACGTAAAATCCGATGACGCAATATTGGTGCCATCTGTGGGAAGCGACTGAAAGTCAACTTTTCATGTTTTTCAGAAATCTCCAGACACTTTCAAACAACTTTCCAGAAGTCAAACATGATAAACCCCAGAGCACAAGCGAGTGCACCTGTCAGAGACGCGACCTCATGCGGCAACGGCCCAACTCCGTGCATCAGGATGGAAGACCATCCTGATCTAGTCGTACGAGCATTGGCCTTAAGGATGGACAACATGTCCCATGCTGTCCGCGCTCTCTATTCTAAGATGGACGAGTGGATGAAAGGATCGCCTTCCAAGGCCTCTCAGACGGTGATATCCCAAAATAGGGATAAGAGAAAGAAACACCCCAACAGACAAACTGGCTAGCACGAAGCCCCAATGACCCAAATTGCCTCAAGTAGCAAAGTTCTCCAGAGACTTGAAGGTCACTTAGGTCCTCGGGCACAAGAGGAGAGCCCAGAGAGGCGCAGCCTATATTTTGTCTGCAGCAATCAGGAGTGCGCTGTTCACGAGGCAACTCCACGAGATAATGCACCTCCTAGGGTTAGGGGGGTCCCAAAGCCACAAGCAATATAGGAGCCCTACGAGTTGAGGCACTGCCTCAACAAAAAGAAGGCAATAGCCCCTCCTCACATGGAAGAGAGATCAGATAAAGTTTGAAACCGGGTCTTTGGTTGAGACAATGAAGGGGGAGCTGACCTACTCCGGTCTCCATTCACGACAGATATTAGGACGAGGCTGCTCCCCCTGAAGTTTAAGATGCCGAATTTCGATATTTACAATGGGAGTGCTGATCCTATGAATCATCATAACCACTTTCGCAAGCACTTCAGCCTCCAAGGGCTTGACGAGATGACCATGTGTCAGTACTTCCCACTGACACTTAAAGACGACGCAAGAGTATGGTTCTACGGACTGCCAGCGGATTCTATTCATTCCTTCAACAAGTTGGAAGCAAGTTTCCTCTCACAGTTTGCCTCCCACCGAAGAAAAGAGAAGCATCCCTGGCACCTCACTCGAGTGAAGCAAGGTGCCAGGGAGAGTTTGAGGAGATTCCTTACCCGATTCATAGCGGAGACTTGGCGAATCCCAAAGTTGACCGATGGGGTAAAGCTGAACGTGTTTCCATCTGCCCTGGAGGGAGGCGCCTTCTTTAAACACCTCATCCACAAAGATTCCCAGACGTTTGCAAAGACTGAGGCCGTCACAAGGGTATATATTGCGACCAAAGAAGCCAACGATGCGAAGCGGCCAGAGAGGGATGAGAACTTCTACCTGAGAGTGGTGGAAGGGATAATAAAAGGCGAGGACCATCCTGGTCCCCATATAATAAAAAAGCAGTATAAGTCCAAGCAAGTTATTCAAAGGGAACCCAGACCTGTGAATCTCACCCCTCTGAACGACACGTGTACTAATATTTTGATAAAGATCCAAGATGATAAGTTTTTGAAGTGGCCAAAGCTATTGAAGAATCCAGGATATGGTGACCTGTCAAAGTACTGTCATTATCATCGCAGCAGGGGCCATAGTATCGAAGACTGCTGAACACTGCAGAAGGAGTTCGATGAATTAATAAGGAGGGGTCACATCAACAGTTTCCAGTAGAGATCCGGACAAGTCTTCAGAACAGCAAGGGACGTTGAGGCCGATCAACCCAAAAACTGAATGGCCGCAGGAGTTATGAATACGATATCAACTCGCCCAACGCTTGAAGATGCTTGAGAAATCATTGCAGCCAAAAGACCAAAGGTAGGGCCTAGGGATAAAGTTATTAGTCTTAGAAGCAAGGATGTGGCTCATGTAACTTTTTCACACTCTAATCCCCTGGTTGTAACTGCACTCATTTCAGATGGGGCAAATGACTACCAAATGAAACGAATTTTTGTTGACAATGAAATTTCTAAGAATTTACTTTATCTTGATGCGAATTTTAAATTGGGATTTAAGAGAAGTCAAATGAGAGCGACCGAGGGACCACTCTATGGACTGGACAATGAGCCGATACCTGTTCATGGTGTCATCCAATTGGAGGTCACACTGGAAACGTATCCGAGGACGGCGTCTAAGGTCCTCACCTTTCTAGTCGTGGACCTTCCATCAGTCTACAACGCAATCCTCATACGTCCCTACTTGACCACTTTCAGTGCTGTCACTTCCATCCCACATCTGAAGATGAAATCTCCAACTCCATTTGGGATAGGGGAGGTACTCGGAAACCAAACTATCGAGCAGATATGCTACTTGTCCCAGGTCATAAGACGCTCCTTCCATAGCCAATTGAAGACCTCGACCTACAATATGAGACAACGCTATAGCAAGCACAGTCCAAGGAACCTACTGTTCAGGTCGTGCTCGATCCTAAAGATCCGACAAAGTATGTCCAGATAGGGAGCTCCCTGTCAGAGGCCGTCTAAGATCAACTTATTAGCTTCCTACAAAAAAACTCGGAACATTTTTGCCTGGGTGCCTAGTGACATGCAGGGAATCTTCGCATAAATAATGATCCATAAGTTAGGCCAGGATCCTCGTCACAAACCCGTCAGACAGAAGCGCAGGAATTATTCAGCAGAAAAACTGGTGGCCATACTCAAGGAAGTGATGAAGCTTCTGGACACTAGATTTATCCGAGAAGTACACTACCCGAACTGGTTATCAAATGTGGTCATAGTGAAGAAGAATAATGGGAAGTAAAAGATGTGCATAGACTTTACCCCAAGGACAGCTTTCCTCTCCCCAGAATTGACCAACTTGTAGACTCGACGTTCAGTCATGAACTTTTAAACTTCATGGATGCGTACTCGTGTTACAACCAAATAAAAATGAGCCCCGAAGACGAGGAGCATGCGTCATTGATGACGGATTAAGAGACATACTGTTACAAAGTCATATCCTTTAACTCAAGAATGTGGGTGCAACTTACCAGCGTCTCATAAATAAAATATTCGATGACCAAATCCGTCAAAATATGGAGGTCTACGTAGATGGCATGCTCGTTAAAAGCAAAGTAATTGACCACCACATCCAGGATCTGGTTGAGACCTTCAATGTGTTCAAAACTTACCAGATGAAACTCAACCCAAGCAAATGTACATTTGGAGTGGCGTCTAGGAAGTTCCTGAGCTATATTGTTTCACATTGAGGAATTGAAGCTAACCCAGAAAAGATCAAAGCCATCCTTGATATGAAGTCTCCTCAGTCAATAAAGGAGATCCAAAAGCTTATTAGACGGATAGTTGCTCTCTCTCGCTTCTTGGCTAAATCGGCTGAGAAGCACTTACCGTTCTTGAAGGCCTTGAGAAGAACCAAGACCAACGGCTTTCAATAGAATAACGACTGTGAGAAGGCATTCCTAAGACTCAATGATTATCTGTCAAACCATCCTCTCTAAGCTTCTTTCCAACCAAGCAATGAGCTGTATTTGTACCTTACAGTGTCCGACACAGCCCTACGCTCAGTGTTGGTGCGGCAGTAGCATGATAGATAGCTGCCCATGTACTATGTGAGTAAGACTCTGGCCGACGCAAAGACCAGATACCCACACACGGTGAAGATTGCTTTTGCGTTGGTGTATTGCGATCGGAAGTTTAGACCTTATTTCTAGGCGTATAAAGTAGTGGTCCTGACTGATCAACCATTGAGAGCAATCCTACAGAAGCCCAAGGTGTCAGGACGACTGGTCAAGTGGCCATCAGTTGGGTGAGTTCAATATCGAATTTCGTCAAGGCCTACCTTAAAAGGTCAAGCCCTCAAGGACTTCATTATCAAGACAACGACCCCAACTCTTGGTAATCTAGACCATCATGATGCAGGCAAGTTAAGTGAAGTAACAACATGGACACTGCACATGGACGGCTCCTCCATGAAAGACGGCTGTGGAGCTGGTGTTGTGTTACGAACGCCCGAAGGATCAGAGATAAAGTATTCAATGACCCTAAAGTTCTCGGCCATAAAAAATGATGCGAAGTATGAAGCATTGCTAGTAGGACTCCAATTAGCCAATGAATGCTCTGCCAAAATTTGGTTATCTACAGCGACTCTGAATTAGTTGTCAACCAAGTACGCGGATATTTCGAGGTTAATAGCCCACAACTCTCCAAATACCTCTCAAAAATCCAGGGCATGACAACGGACTTTGAGAAGGTTAAATTTGTCCATATCCCAATGGAAGAGAACTGGAAGACCGACATATTGGCAAGAGCAGCAGCTTCTGAATACCTAGAGCAGTATGCCCAAGGAATGTGAGAGATTCTGAACAGGCCAAGTATCGAAGACCTCGAGCCAAAAGTGATGTAAGTCTTGAGTAGTAGCACTTGGATAACTCCCTACTTAAGGTATCTGTCTGATGGGACTTTACCTGAGGATGAGGACGCAACCAAGAGGGTGAAGAGGAAAACGGGTTGGTACACTTTTATGGACGGTCAATTGTACTGGTGAGGGTTCTTGACCCCTTACCTAAAGTGTCTCACTCCCGATGAGACATAATATGCCCTCCAAGAAGTACACCTTGGAATTTGTAGATTCCATATTGTGAGAAAGAACCTCACCTTCAAGCTCATGAGGTAAGGGTACTATTTGCCAACCATAAAGTATGACGTCATAAACTTCATGTGCAAATGTGAAAATTGTCAAGTCCACGGCAACATGACTCACCAACCCCACACTGAACTCCAGGCACTGCAATCACCATGGCCCTTTGCTCAATGGGGGCTTGACATCCTCGAGCCTCTTCCAATGGCGACCGGGTAAAGAAAGTTTCTGATCGTTGGGATTGATTACTTCACCAAATGAGCCGAGATAATACCGCTAGCGAAGATCAAAGAACAGAACTAACAGATTCGTCCGGCAGAACATTGTGTGTAGGTTCAAGATTCCTAAGTACATCGTGACAAACAACGGGACCCAATTCACAGAAAAATCGTTTACTAAGTACTGCACCAGTTTGAGGATCAGGTTGGTCCAAATGTTAGTCACGTACCCACAAAGTAACGGGAAAGTAGAGGTCACAAATCGCACGATCTTAAATGCACTCAAGACAAATCTAGAACACTCCGGGGGCTCATGGGTATACGAACTACCGTCCATCATCTGGTCATACAGAACAACTCCAATGGAGCCCACAAGAGAAATGTCATTCAGCCTGTGCTATGGGGTAGAGGCAGTTATTCGAGTGAAAGTTGAAATTCCAAGTCTCCAAGTAGAGTGTTTCAGTCCAATCAACAACGATCAAAAGGCTTGAGAGAATCTCGATATGCTCGAAGAAACCTAAAATCAAGCGAGGTTGAGGGTAGCGGCATATCAACAAATGGTTGCCCGATATTATAATAAAAAGGTGAATGCACGACAGTTCAAAGTCAGGGACCTAGTACAGAGAAGTGTAGTGGCCACAACTAAAAATGTTGGCCATAATAAACTCTCCTCGAATCAGAAAGGGCCGTTCCTAATCTCTGCTATCCTTCGTAATGGGGCCTACAAGTTGCGCACCCAAGAAGGCAGGCTAGTCCCTTGGATATGGAACGCTACACACCTCAAAAAATACTATCAATAAATGTACAGATGGCCAAGTAAGGTAAAATGCATCATTCGATGTGCTTGCAACACGTTTCATTGTTATAATAAAATTCCTTTTCTCTTATTTCCTATCTTACATTTTATTAAAGGTTACATATCATCTCATTAATTTATAAGACCTAGACTGCCCCTAAATCAAGTAAAACTACCCTTTCACTTGCTCCAAAACTCGGCTATATCCGAGCGGTCCAAGAGGTTGTAACTAAAACTCGGCTATATTCGAGCGGCCCAAGAGGTCATGACTAAAACTCAACTATGTCCGAGCAACCCAAGAGGTCGTACTTAAAACTCGGTCTGTCCGAACGGCCCAAGAGGTCGAACAAAAACTTGACCACGGTGCCAAACAACCCTGGAGGTTGGACTTAAAACTTAGAGGGCTTAAAGCAGCAAGCATGTGACGACCCTATAGGGAGCATCTTAAGCCTAAAATGGTCAAAGGGTTCAGATATTTAGCTAATATAAGACTAAGTTTCTTTAACAGCATGTCATATAAGAACCTAGCACTCGAATAGTCCGAGTAAGACGAACAAAAGTGTTTGCACTTAAATAGTATGAATTTTATTCATATGAATAATGTGTGTACAACAGTATACATATATAAAAAAAACACTGTGAATGTACATTTAGCCCTCAAAGGGTCCTGGCTAAGGAGAAATATCCTGCTGCTATCCTCCTGGTCCGAGGAGCCCCGCTTGCTCTGAGGATCCCAGCTGCCCAGGGGTCTCGGAACGACTTGGCAGTCGAAGCATAAAAGGGTTGGGAGGCCAACTCCTTCTTGGGAGGCCATACAAGTCTTCTGCGCATTAGCACTAGCATTCCGAGGATCAAATACGACTGTGGAAAATTGAGAGCGCAACAACTTCATCACTCAGCGGCACAAATTGATGCCGCCCCAACACTTGTCCTCAAGCGATGAAGCAATGTCCATGGCCCGCATTGAAATCCTTAGCACTTCCTCCAACTAGAGGTTCCTATCCCTCAACATCCCATACTGAACTTGCTGAAGCTTCAATGTGTCTTTGAGAGAAGCAATTTTTCCCTTGGCCTCAGCAAGCTCAGCCTCTAAGCATTTATTGATCTCAGCGGTGGCCTTGGAGGACTTCAATTCAGAACAAGCCTGGGCGACGCCATCAATGAACTGACTAAGGTTCCCAGCCAGCTCGTGGAGCTGTAAGGGAAATGAAGCTGTTAAAACATAAAACAAGGAAACAAGAAAGCTCGGTATGAACAGAAGATTACCTGAGAGACGAGAGAGCCACTAGCTGAGCTCTCCTCTCTAGGGGCCTCGGACTCTTGTGGCTCAACAGCAGGTACCACAGAAACCTCGACCCCAGTCTTGGACACGGGGGCACCACCATCAAAATCAGGGACTGTGGGCTTAGTAACTTCAGAAGGCTTTACGGCCCCAGCCTCAGCAATATCAGCACGTGGGGCTCCCGCAACGTCCTTAGCCAGAGCCTCTCCTTATACCTCAGGAGGAATCATCATTGGGCTATAAATATAGATTTCAAGGCATGGGGACTCAACGATCACCGCTATGTCCTTGGCCTCAGCAGTCTCAACAGTAGACGTCATCACCACTGCCTCCTCGGCCTTGGTCGCCTCAGCCTCCCTCACATCATGTCCCACACCAGCGTCCTTGGATAGATTGCCAATCTAATCCAAGATTTCACCAGTAAACACAAGTGGGATATCAGGAATTGGCTCATCAATGAGAGGCTGGGCAACAGGGAGATTGGTGGACCGGCCCACAGAACCAGAAGGCCACCCGGAAGACTCAATCGTCGCTGAAGATCCGACACCCTCAGCTTCTCAGGCTAGCACTACCTTTGAAGGTCACAATCTCCTCACAAGAGAGGCAATCTCTGCGTCGTCATCATCCTCAAATGAGGAGTACTCCACAATAGTCATCAGACATTTTGATGTTTAGGTCTGTCGACTCTTCCTTGGCTGCTCGGACGACTCCTCGATCCTCAAGGATTTTTCTTTCCTTTTCATCATCTTCTTCTCCCTCTTCTCCTTCGTAGAAGGAGCAGCGGTAGGGACGACAGAGTCCTCGTCCTGAACTCCCCACTTGGCTTTAGCCAAGCTCTTAGGCCTCAGCCACTTATTCTCTCTGTTCTCACTGAAGTTGAGAAGTTTGGACTGAATGAGCAATAATGTCCTCTACCAATGCCCTCTCCTCAGCTGTGGCTTCTTGACAGTACTTGGGTTCAACGTTTTCCCAATTATTGAGGATATCCCAAACCTCACGAGCCGCTAAAACAAAAAATTTGTCTTTCCACCTGTTGGTGGAATCAGGATTGCCACAACTCATCGTCGCAAACTCGGGGCGTGGAGTGATGATAATCCAATCTTGGTTTTACATGAACCTTAAAACCACCTTCACAGCCAAAGCCTCAAAAGTCTTATCATGGCAACGGGAGAAAACACAGAGAGAAACGAGATACATTACTGCGTTCGGCTGAAGGCAGCCGACGGGGACCTTGAGGTCCCTTAAGATGTGGTACAAATCCATAGGCATGTCAAAGCGAAGTCCACTCTTGAGGTGGACTGTATAGACGGTCATGAAGCTGTATGGTGGGCTGCAACCCCTCTGTTGAGGTTCTGGTCCTAGCATCGCTATCTCAAGAGGGGTGTGGTACCTCGCACAAATAGCGTCAAGGTCAGCAACCATGAGCGAAGAAGCGATGTCTGCAACGCCTAGTGCCATCAAAATATGAAAAGATGAAGAAAATAAACAGTGCACAACAATGGGGACACAGAAAGCGTTTTCTAGCACTTAGAGGATTTTCGAGGGCAAATGAAAGCAGGTAAATGGCAAGGGAGGCGAGCGTTTATTGTCTAAGGGCTTTGAAATTCAAAAGGGCACGCGCCATCATTGCCCTTGCCACACGCTGATTCCACATACGCTGCCAGAATTAGTAGGTCTTGGCTTCCTAAGGCAACGTCAATCCAATTGATGAGAATTTAATTCACCTTAATGACCAAAAACGGTGGCGCATGCCAACGTCTCAGACTAGAGAAGGTTCTCAGATGCCCTTTCACTGAAGGCTTTAGTGCTAAAATACCTAAGGACATTTTTGGATCTCAGACAAACGAGCGAAGATAGCTATCATCATGAAGTTGCCAATAGTGCCTATAGTCCGAAAACTTCTCGGACATTCTGGCAAGGACATTAACCCCAAAGTCCCTCGGACATTTAGGGCAGGCTGCAAGCCACTATCATTCTCAGACATTCTGATCAGCATGCCCCAAATTCCTGTTCCCCATCATGTCTGCCGACTCTAGCAAGAAAAAGAAAGCGAGCACCAACTCCAAGCAAGTGCTGAGCAACGCCATGAAAGAAGGGCACGAGCGGACTTCCTGTGGAAAGGACCTTCACGCGAGAATTGTACATGTCCAAAGGATATACCAAAGGGCTGAAGTCCTCAAACCCTTTAGTATAGGGGGCTAGTGATGGGTGCTGATACCGAAGACTCAATTAAGGGATCCATTTTCGTGAATTGGGTCCTAATGCCATGGAGACCCAGTAGGCTTAAGAGGTCAAAGCGCCAGTGTCATCCTGTACAGCATGGTGGGCTCAAATTCCTCCCACGCCCACGAACCTAAGATGGGCCTCAGATGTCAACATACCTACAAAATCAGCATGCCAGAAATTAGGTGGCTGACTCTGTCAGGCTGTAGGAGGAATGATGGCATGCAAAATATGCCCGATCACTGCCAGACGTGATGACACACAAGATCAGCCGGCATGCACGCAACCATCCTGACGCATGATGCAGTAAACGGGGTTGATGGAGTTGATGACAGATTTTACTGCACACGCTAGCGCCACGTGGACTCCTCTTAAAGGAAGACTCAACTACTATAAATACATTAATTGTGTACCTAACAAATGATCCCAATATTAACACTCGTGTAATCGCTATCAAGAGAGAGAAAAATGAGAAGGATTGAAGAGCGTCCTGTGGCCCCCTGTAATCTCATCCCCACTAGTAACTAAATGTTACTTTAGTGAGATAGTTCTCGGATTCAAATCCCGTGATTTTTTCTTCTCATTCAAGAGAAGGTTTTCCACGTAAAAACTTCATGTGCCGCAGTCCTCGTACTCTCGCTCTATCTTATTACCATATTTGTGTTGCACGGGTTTTGCCCGAGCATCCAGGAACAGCCCACAAACCTACTTGGATCCTCGTGCACAAGATCCGAGAATGCAACACCAGAGAATAATGAGGGAATATAATTTCTATCCCTTCTAACCAAACATAGGGTTATTAAATAATCTGACTTCCCTTGATGCCTCGTAATCATGGGATTTAGAAGGAATCGAATAGTTTTATTAGAAGTTAACTAGGTTGACTATTTATGCTTCATTAGACAAATTTAATTAAGGAGAGCGGGAGCACTACGATACGGATTCCATACGACGTGCATACGATACCATGCAATAGTTGTCTAATCTTTATCCAATGTTTATCATTTTTTGTTATTATAAAATATATATATATATATATAATATGAATGTATCGAATGACTATTCGGTTAATAAATCTAAATGATTAATCTTGATGAAGAGTTTTATGAATCGAGAGATAAATAGTTGGATCAATTAAATAGTTAATGTACCTAATGGATAGATATTAGATTCAGAGCCTATGTAATGTCGGGCCGTTTAATTTTTAACTAATATGATTTTTTAATTAATACATAATCATACATCTTCAAGAATTATATAAAAGGATCGCTCGGTTAATAAATCTAAACTATTAATTCTGATGAATGGTTATATGAACTGAGAATTAAACGGTCGAATCAAATGAATAGTTAATACGTCTAACGGATAGGCGCTAGATTCGAAACCTATGTAATGGTTAAATCATTTAATTTTCAGCTGATATAACTCATTAATTAAAATACAATTATACCTCTTTATGAAGAGGATGTTGATTAGTAATAAAGTTATAAATATACAAATTTATTTCAAACAAAAAGATTGAATAATAATTACTCTTAAAAATATCAAATATAGAATTGTAATTCTTTGTATAATTACGAATCCCAAAAATCATAAAGTCAAATCCTCTATTTTTACTCTTTTTTAGTAATCCTCAATCTCTCATCCACTTTCGTTTTCTTAAAATACTTTTGGATTTAAGTAACGAAAGATATTTTAGAAAATAAATTCTGCATTATTTAACCTATTGTTAGTTATTATAGTATGTAAGATTCAGATTAAATATTTAAAAAGCTTATTCGATTCTATTTAGATGACTATTTAAATTTGATATACACATTAAAGTATTTGCATTTCGATCGTTCGATTAAAGGTGATACGACCCATTTTTTGAGATTCTTTTTCAAAGATTTGGACCCATTATTATTAAATAATGATGGGTATAGCTATTAATGGGACTGCGTGAAGAAAGGCCACTAAGCCCATAATGTGAAATGGGCTGGACAGTATTGAGGCCCAAGAACACAGGCCCCAGTAAAGTTCCATCCATCGAACTGCTGAGTCATGCGCACGATCTCACGACTAGGAGATCATAACCGTTCAGTCTAATTTCGGAGGCCTCTAACTGCTTAAGTTAGACTCCAGAAACTTGAACCTTTTGAGATAATTCTATCCACATGATGTCACAAGTCAAGGAAAAACTAAACATGGCATCATTTAAAAGGAAAAAATGCCCAAGATGAAGAACAGGCCAAAAAAGGAGGACCGAACCAACCAAGTGTGAAAACTACTACTTGGACTACTGTATGGATGTAAAGTGGACTAAAACACTTGAACCAAAAATTCACTTCTATTTTTTCCTTGAAGATTTTTCTCTCAACTTTTTAGACGATAACTGACTTAAGCGTTGGGGTACCTCTCAGGGAGTAAGCCCTGATTGTACTCTAATTCTTGATTTAGTTATGGTGCGCGGGTTTTGAATTGTCAATGACGGAGAGTAGATCCAACTTACAAAAGAAACGTGATTAAAACCTGTTACGGATTCAGATGTTAGTACGCATCAAATAATAAATAATTTATTATAATATTAAAGATCTCTACCAAACTTGCTCACTAAATTTTCCATTGAAAAAAAGGAAAAAAGACTTTATCTTTATCATTGGTTTTTTTTCTACATTTCAGATTTCTCCTGCACTGATTCTTTACCCGTTTAACCCGTAATGTTTGGATGGCCTTTCCTATTCGAACAGGCAACCTTTAATTGTAGTCCCCTATTTGTAGATATGCCCACAACCTATACTTTCCTCCTAACGAAATGAGTTAGAAACTTACAAGAACTAACCCTACATTTGGTTGGAATAAATAAAAATTTTATTCCCTCATTATTCCTTGAGAATAGATATTCTTCTATTTTATTATAATTTAATCAAAAATAAATATTCTCATGGGAATATTTATTCCTACATATGTAAAAATAATTATTCACTTTTATTTATTTATTTTTTCTCGTACTGTTCTACAAATCAAGTAATGAAATACTATAGTACGTTTGATTGTTGGAATGAAATAAGATGTAAATAGAATAATTATTCCCAATGAATAGAATAATTATTCTCAGGAAATAGAATTTGATAGGAATAGAGTTAAACTTATTATTCTCATATTTGGTTGTTGAAATAAAATAAGGTGAAAATTAGTATTTTATTATTTGATTTGTAAAATAATATGAGAAATAAAGTAAAAAAAATAATAATAATAATAATAATAATAGTAATAAACATAATAATAATAAATATAATAATAATAATATCTAAACATAAAAATAATAAACATAATAATAATAATATCTAATAATAATAATAATAAACATAATAATAATAATATTATTATTATTAAATATAATAATAATAATAAACGTAGTAATAATAATAATAATAATAATATTATTATTATTATTATTATTATTATTATTATTATTATTATTACGTTTATTATTATTATGTGAAAATTATTATTACCACATAAATGGTGAAATTGTTTATTTTCATATATGTGGGAATAAATATTCCCACATAAATATTTATTTTCGATTAAATTTATAACCAAATGGAGAAATATCTATTCACTAGGAATAGAAATTTTATTCCCATCTTATTCGCTCCAACCAAATATGAGGTTAATTTTTACCTCATTCTATTCTAACAATCAAATATAAAAATAATAATTTTAATTCATTCACATCCTATTCTATTCCCTTGGAACAGCTATTCTATTCCCACTTTATTTCATTCCATCAACTAAACGTATCATAAAAAAAAGATAAATTAATAGTTTTATAAGAAAATGTAAATTAAAAAAAATTACAATTTCAATACACAAAAGAGGTTATGAATCTAAATGCTTAAATATATATAACTACTATTGCCATGTTTATTAAATAAATTGAAGTGCATAAATGTACAGGGCAATTGAGAGAAAAGTCTTCTAAGCTTTGAGTAGTCAATTAAAAATCTATTATATAATAAAAATTAATTTACTAAGTTAGAGTATCAGATTTTTTAATTTATATCTACAACGTCATGATTTTTATATATTTAAAAATAATTATATAATCTAAAATTAAAAATATATATATTTTTTGAGGAATCAGGTTTAATGTGTAATAAAAACTTGTCTCACACTTTTAAGTGTTTCTGGCAGAGGCTATGCCTGAGCGGCATATAAGACACTTGTGTGTGGTTCAGGCAAATAGGTTACACTTGAAATACGTCCAGTGCAGCATTAATGATTGTATGTGACTTGCCATGACACTTTATGAACACCTGACCTATGCTTGTGCACCGATTTGGATAGTTAAGCCCCTTTTCACCTAATTCGGCTATTTGCTGGGAAAATTAAGAAAAGAAAGAGAGAAGATAAAGAAATATAATTTTGAGGTTATTTCGTATCAAATTTAATAAAATTTCAAGTTAAAATAAGTATATATCAGCACATTTTTTGGTCCATTATTAAAATTCTTCCATTTTTCTTGTTATTCTTATTCAAATGTATACACACTTCACTTTTTTTTTACCCTTTTTTTAAATATTATTGTATGTATATTTATTTTACTAAAAGTTTTGAAGAAGTTGCTAAATTTTATCTAACATTTACAGATTTCATTTACTTTTACTGAACACTTAGGTCTTTTGAAGGATTATATTTTTATAATAAAATATTATAAAAAATTATAAAATATTTAAGTATTTAAATTTACATACTATTTTTATTCAAATATTTGACAAAAAAAATATTTTGTAATATGGATAGATATTGTACATTTCTCTAATTTAAAAAGTTTTGTATATTTATTATATAGTCTTTTATTTAATAAAATAAAAATAATTATATTTTAGATAATCATATTTAATCATATTCTAGTATATTATATGCATAGTTAGAAAAAAATAATGTTTGAACCCATCTATAGGATAACATGGACGGTGTGTTTACTAGTTTTGAATAATAGTGTATCGACCAAAAGTCATCAAAAATATGAGTAGTTTGTTCTTCATAATTACTCATTTGATTAGTCGGTATACAAGTCATTAGTCCTTAATTCTTAAATTTTTTTCATGTTGAGATGGTCCTTTAGATTTTATATTTTTAGAGATCCATTACACGCTTTGATCATCCTATATTTTCACATGTTTTGTATACTTTGGATATTCATATATATATATACTAAATAGTTTATGTGAAATCATGATTTAGAACGCATTTAGCAAAAATTGGACATTTTTTACTTTTATATGTAATTTATGATTTTCTATCCTTTTATTTGTTTTGTATATCATATATAAATATATTTAATTAAGCATTAAATTTACGTTCGTAAATATTTTTAAAATCCTTTCAAATTAGCGAGTAGTATATTCTTGTAGGATTTGGATGGAAGGCTATCGAAAAAGATAATTAAGAGTTTATTTATAATTTTTGGATTTATGTTTTGACCTTTTGTATTGATCAGGATTTATATTTTAAAGTTCTACCACTCAAATTTTCAAATTAATGTGCCTGATAATGTTATATAAGATTTTTGCTATTATATTTTTGGTGTTTTAGTTAAATATTTTTTCTTATATCAATTAATGAATTGAGTAGGTATAATATTATTTTGAAACCTAAAAAAGATAGTTTAGCTAATCCTATAACCACTACAATTTATAATTACTCATGTTACTTATATTGTTAATATATAATACAAAACATGATTTTAATTATTAGATTGTGATTATTTATTGATAAGTTTCATATTCAATATCATTGTTATTACTTACTTGTGTCAAAATCGCTGTAGAAAATGGACAAAGAAAATTACAAGAAAATTATCTTTAATGATTTGATGAATCAAATGTTAAAATTTATTAAATGATAAGTATTAATATGTCAGGTGGTCAAGGAGTTGGTTCTAGTCACAAAGAAGATTATTTGGCTACAATAACTAGAATAGCGGACATTAGAGGCCATAAGGTTTAGTGGCAAGACATGAAGCATGTGGCAAATCAAGGAGGTGCTAATCTAAGATATGCTATGATAGCTTTTGATTATTTTACAAATGAACGAGTTTCTGAATTTGTTGGTGATTTAGATTCAATCAACAAGGAGGTACGGATTTATCAAACGGAGAAGGCGATTGACATAATTAATTTCCTAAAGGATGAGAAAATTAAGTTTGTTACCTACAAGTTAGTTGGAAAGACTAACATTAATGAGTCATAAGAAGGAAAATTTTGAGTTCGTAGAACAACAAGATTTCATGGGACATATTTTGGTCACCTTTCTTGAAAAGTATTTTCTGTCAGGTGTTCATAAAAATAAGGAAGATGAGTTTCTTAACCAAGGCAAAGAAATCATTTGTTAGCAAAGTATGACACCAAATTTACTAAATTGACTTGTTCTGCCCCGCATGTGATTGTGGATGAAGCCAAAAGGGTGAAAAAGTTCTTCAAGGATCATAGGATTCGATTTGATGGTAATTAGTGTCATTGCATTTGAGGACATAAAAATGCTCAATCAAGCCTTACGCATTGAGTAGAAGCAAGAAAGAGTGAAATTGTTTGAGAAGAAGAATGTAAGCTGTGGAGGCCACAATGCAGGATTAAGAGGGTCCCATGTGAAGCTAAAGTCACATGATGAGGGAAAATCTATTGGAGTTTAATCGTCACAAACAAAGCCACAACATTTAAAATCGGCATGCAAATATTTCAGAAAATACTATGGAGGGCAATATTGTTAAAAGTAGTTTGAATCTTGTTTGAATTGTGATCAAGTTAGTCACGTAGTGAAGAGTATCATTTTTCGTCAAGGCACATGATTAAAAGCCTACTATTTTGAAGAGGACTTTTGCAGTGATAGCTGGAAATGCTCAAACCAATCTATCAATTATTAAAGGTAATATGGTAATCTAAATCTATGGCACATGTGTTGGTCAATCTAGGATCTATGCATTATTATGTAGCCCCTCGATTTGTTTGTTAATTGTATTCATATCACGATTTTGGCACAAACCGATAGTAAATAATTAAAAAAAATCCAACTAATAATTACTCATTAATTTAGAACCCAAAGAATCCAACATTATATAAGAACCTACTTAAACCCACATAATCTGTAAGGAAAAGTAACGCACTGATATCCCACAATTCATAATTTAGAACCATACATATCATCTATCTAATACAACATTTCAAAATATACAAATTACGAAAATCAAAATATACAATAGTTGTAATATCTATCAAAATATAAATACAAATATAACTAAAAAAATATTTGCCAGTCTTACTTTTTGCAAGTATCTATGACCCATTAATCTAAAAGGGTTAAAAAATATTATAAATTATAAGCCTAAAGTTGAGAAAATAAATATATGTAATATGCAAATGCATATTTCAAAATATATTTGTAGATAAATTATGATTTTACACGTACAGTTTGTCACACATATCAATATCAAATTATCAAATCATATAAAATTATCAAAAATTTAAATCATATAATGTATTTGTCAAACTCAAAAAACTACATTAAAAAATCATATCAAAATCTATAAATTTTAAAAGACTAAAACATCTCAAATAATATAATATGGTGTAAGTGAAATTCTGAAAACTAAATTATGTCAAATTAAAGAATCAATGAATCGATAATGTGACGCTCCAAACCCGAGTCGCCTAACCCAACCTGGACCGACCACGCAGAAACCCAAAATTATAACCAACTCCATAAATGCATCATTAAATAAAATATAATAAATATCAATACTCATAGTAAATTTTCTCGAGACAATGAAGGTCTACAGTATTAATATTTTGGGATCCCAATCCTGATAATTTATCCAAATAGAACTACGATCAATAGAACTAACTTTAAAATTTCTCGTCACGAACTTCTAATCTCAAGATTGTTTCTATTCCAAAATTTTTTACTAATAGTACGATCTCTTCTAACTTATTATAAACTTCTACTTTAGAGCTAATAAAAATATAAAAGTGAGTCAAATATCCAATCAATAAATAAATTAATAAAATAATATTATATAATATAATGTCTCGGATAATAATAATAACATAATTATTACATAAGAAAAATCGATAATTATCCAAGATTTAACAACTTGTCGTATCCACGACTCAACGCCACATAACAACAAATCATTTGAGATGCCAATTGGATTCCACTGAATTCGAGTATCAATAATGGTATAGGTTTTATCAAACCTATCTCAATAGAGGTTTCCACTATATGAGATATCACATGAATCTCCTCGGATCTTATATTTCTCTGTAAATCAACATCCACACACCCGCTACCAATGACTGGGTCATTCCTCAAGGTATCAGTACTTGCAAGTTTGACAAATAACCCTATGGTCTCATGAAACTTGCCAGCCGTAGTGTACAAATACCAAAGCTAACCCACACAAACAATATTCATGTTACCCCGTCAGGTAACCCAAAATATAACTCGCACGTATTCCTGTTATCTACTATAATACACACCCCATCGAGTTCAACATACTCACATCTACAGCAAGTCAAATCCAACACCACCTCAGTATGATATTTATTGATATCTTGCCCATAAGATTAACAAAATTATAAGCATTCATCTAAATGACATCAATTTTTAAAATATGGACTTAGTATCAGAAAAAAGTATATCACACTAAGATTTCGTAGCCTTTCATTTGACTCGATACCCTAGGGGTTTCATACGATCTCCTCAACTTAGTTATAAAGTACCAATAAAATATACGCACTCGTCAAAGTTAATGCAAAGAATGATTTGTCGTTGGAATGAGAAAAGGCCAAAAGAAAGTTTAAATATTTAACTAAATGTTATATTATTTTATTAAATCCATATGTACACAAACCCATATGCTTATACATACTTATATTTATATATACACGCTGCTATACCTTACACATATATTTATATACATATATTTATATAGGCATGCACATATACACACACACCCACATGCACACAGCAGCATCATATTGTTGGAGTCACTCCCGTGTGGAGGTGTTCTTAGTCCGAGGACTTTGCATGTTTGTGTTTCGTGGACTTGTGGTTGAGTGTCCGCGGACTCTACACAGTATAGGCACAGGGATTTTGTGTGGCTATGCTCCGCGGACTTGTGCGTTAAGCGTCCTCGGACTTGTGCAATATTGGCAGAGGACTTTTTAAGGGACAAAGTCTGTGATCAAGCCCGATAACTCTGATAAAGGGATGGTGCAGACTTGTCACTTGTACAGGTAGGCTACAAATAGGCGGCTAGCCGGTTAACAGAAGGTTGACCAACTAATAGAAAAAGGTAGTCAACGGGAGGTTGACTGACTAAAGGCAGGCATTCTGAACAGTTATCTTCTGCAAGACATTTAAATGTCCTCTTACTCTGATAAAGGGATGGTGCAAGACCCGTTCAAAGCATGCTGCACAAACCTAAGCCTGCTCGACTACGCTGGCGGTAGCCTGCACAAGGACCTCCACATCCTCCACAGCCTTGGCGACCTGCGGTGCTGCGAGGAAGTGGACGTCTCCTCTCTCTCAAAGCCTAGTGGCGCCCTTAGAAACCGCATTGGGCCCTCCACAGTGGCCTCTGAAGGGCAACCCTTTACTGCCGCTGCATCAGAATCAGCTTCATTGTGGATCCCAGAGGCATGAGTGTCCCTCACAGATTCTCCAGAGGAAGATTCAGATCCTGATGAAGAAGACAACCTTTCCATTGAAGCCACAATGTGGAAAGAAAAACGGAAAAAGACTCAAGGGCAATGCAAGGCTTTGCGCTCTCAAAGCAGCAAAAAAAAGGCACAATCCTTTGGAGGGAACTCGGGGATTTAAATAGCCAAAACCCTCCAGTGGAACGACATCATTTTGAAGGTGAAGGGTGCTAGGAAAGAGCCAACAAGCTCCTTCCACGTGGCAAACCCTTGAAGCGTCGCACCTTTCCAAAAAGGCATTATGACTCGACTCCCCAAAATCTCCGACGCAATCAATGCGTCAGACCATCCGACGGATGTGACGTTTGCCAACAGCGTTTGATCTCCCTAAGGAGCTAACGTCAGCAATCTCTCTGCACCGCGTCCTCTCATCAATAGTCAACACAGCGACTCGAGGGAAGACGCCTATGAGAGTACACCGTGGGCCACGGGGAACGCTCAAACGCACAAGTCGGCGCGTGCAACAAAAGAGAAGCCCTGCAACCCTGGGAATGTAAAGTGCCATACGACAAAAAGGGAGAAAATTCATGCGACAAGCGAAAGGAGTAAAGGCAATACCTACTTCTTTTTTTAATCAAAATTCCTTTACAAGTACATAAGTCACAGCAACAAAAGTAAAACAAAGAGGAAGAAGATATGGCATGGGGCCTAAGCCCCGAAGTAACTCCCTAGATGCTTGGAATGTGGTTGGAGGAGCATGATCTACACCGCAACCCGATCGCCTCGTCCAAGCCCTGGAGCCGTCAGTGTTGGCCAACCCCTGCGGACGAGCCCAATGCTAACCGCAGAGGCAGAACCAATACCCGCAGTAGAAGCCCCGACAGGGAAGCGGAGAACATGCGCTCCCCGGACAGAGACTCCTTTCTTCGCCTTCCCCTCCAGGCGGAATGTATGATGGTCCAAGTGAAGTGGGGACCGTGAGCAATGCGCCACACCGGAGGCAATGCGCCCCGTGTTAGCTCTACCACAATCCCCCACCGCACTAGATATCACTGCAACCTGGAGGGAGGCACATGGCGACGAAAGAGTGGCCGAGCCACTCTCATTAACATAAAGAACCACCCATAGTATGAGCGTGATGACAGTCTTCATCAAGAGTTCCAGATCTCCAGTTAATCCATCCAACTCCTTCGCAAGACTCCCACCGAAGCGAGATGAGCCAAGGCCCTCGCATCACTCCTCTGAGATCAGCCAAGGGATGAGCCACACCGGCCAAAGAGCCCCCTATTTATGGACAAGTTGGAGCCCTATCCGCATTTAGTTGGGCGTGCTTCCCGATAGCCGTCATTCACGAAGAAGGAAAATCCCTGATGCCCACGCAAGCTCAGGCATGCGAATCTAACCCTTCAAAGTATCAAATCACTACAGCACCTGAAAAGCCTGCATGGCCGACTGGGGATGACACGATGCCAGAAGGCGACAAAGCCTAACGCATCTCGAGGAAGACAGCGCGGTGACGAACTAGACCCGAAGTGGGTCTAGTACTATTAAGGCCCAAAGAAACGCTAGGCCCAATCCATAAAGTAGCAACCCAAGCGGCCAATTCAGCCCAATATTCAAAATAGCCAACGTGGCAGCTTAGTGCTTGCAGCCAATCGGCGCCACATGCATCCCATTAATGCGGCTGTAGGGCGATGATACAGCGCAAATGAGACGAGCCAATGAGGAGAAGGTTAGCACTACCAGTCACGGCTCACGTCGTTGCCCTCAGTCCTCTAGCCAATTCCGACACAAGAGGTAAACCAAACTTGGCCTGCGACGCACGATGATCTCCCCTCCACTATAAGGTGACAACTAACATACTGGCAACCACCACTGGGCAACGGTCGACGAATCCCTACAAAAAGGATTCTCGCCCTTAAAGCTCCAAGCCAATGAGCCTATGGATTCCCTCGCCTTTCCCAGAAAACGAGATCGAATTCTAGGTATTTGGCTTAATATTATGTAGCAAAACGCTCACATCAGAGTTCAAGCTCTCGAATCAGCGCCCAAATCCAACCTCCACAGCCTTGTTCAGGTTATGAGAGTGAGCCACCCCCTGCGGTGCATACAAGGAGTCAGGCCTTCCCCTAAACGCTCATCAATGTTCTACTCCTACATTCACGTACTCCCCACGCATTTACAGCATATTCCCATGCACCTCTAAGCATGCACACCTTTCAATTTATTGCACGAAATTATTGACTTGAGCATTAGAGTGTTTTCAGTGGGAGAAATCCCGCCGGACCTCTAACTTCTTATTTATAGTTTGTATTGTGTAGATTTCAGATTTATAACGATAAAAATCGGACCCGCTCGAGCTCCTACCCGAACTAGGAATCCAAAAACTTCCTAATCCATACAACAACCCGAAACTCGAGACGCAACAAATATAATTTTATTCAACCAAAAAAGCTCACAAATCTCACTAATATTAAGCTCACAAAAAACACTCTAAAATAATAAGCAAAGAAATCCAAAAAATAATAAAATAAGACACACAAATTACAAATACATTGCTTCAAAAGCTCAACTCAAATTGAGATAAGCCGGGTGCCTTTCTGAGCCGAGGGTCAATGCAGCGCAGGGCTTGTTTCCTATGGTCTTGGCCGTCCAAATGAAATTCTAACGGCAAAAGATTATGCTGAGCTTTTTTTTTTATTTTTGTAAATTAAAAAGAAAAAAGTTTAACTGTCCAAATTTAATTACACAGTCAAAATTGACGGTGCAGGTCCTATGCCGCGATTAGCGTGCCTTTCTCCCCCACAGCTATGGAGATTTGTTACCATAGGAAAGTTTACATATGCACACAACCATTGAAGTTAAAAGCTGGTGAAGGAATACCATCACTCTAGCCCCTGAACCTTGACGCATATGGCTGCGATTTGTTAATAGCAGCAAGCACCACGTTGGGCTAGCAAATCCCTCGCAATCCATAACGAAAGTATAGACAGCATCTTCCAAATTTTTCATGACTTGAACGAAGCAGCATAGGGGATTACTGCACAAAATGCTATGGACTTTGATAATCTACGTTCGTCGTTGGAAAAGGGAAACTCTTCTGTAAGTGATGCAAACAATTTACCGCACATTTTCCCAAAAACAGTTGAATAAAATCTCTTTTCTCAGTTTGTGTCCAGAGGAATTCAGATACCAATTAGTAGAAAAAGCAAGAGCTTAATATAAATGGAGGTGGAGGCAAATTTTTAGCGTGATCGAGTCCTGCTGTGAGAGGGAACGAGCTCTTTGATCGCTCCTCCGTCATCAACGCATGGAAGAGCTTCTTTGATCAGATCAACACGGTCATCATGACCATTTCGATCTTCATCTTCACTGTGAGAAGCTGCGGCATTTGAATCCTTTGAAATCGAGTAGGAGGACATGCGAAAGACACTCTTCAACCCTCTCATCAGTTTTTGACCTAAATTATTCTTCTTCAGCCGCGGAGACTCGGCATTTAACGCAGGCCCTTCCACATTTGATCGGGTCTTCTCTTCTGTTGTTGTCGTCGTCGTCATTGTTGTGGCTTTGAAACGCAAGTTACTGGAAGAAATTGACCCTCTTTCTCCTCTTTCGATCTTACCATTAGCGTCTTTGCTGAACCGGCAGCTAACAGACCTACCGGAATCGGCTGTATTTCTCCGCCTTTCTGATTCAATCAACCGCTTTTTCATGCTCCTTAGCTCTTTCTCTAAGCTCTGTATTCGAGAGGTGGTGGTGTCCATGGCAGTCTTGAGCTGAGCCACCTGACGGAGGGCAGCATCGCGCTGGAGAATCGCTCCCAGTGTGATAACATCCTGGCTGTCCGCCGGTGACTCGTGCCTCCAACTTGGATGTCTGGTAGCAGTGGAGGTGGTAATGGCGGTGGAGATGGAGCGGTGGGTGTTGAGCTGCTCGGTTAACATCGCTTGGACAACGAATCTTAACGGCATTCTGGGGTTCTGGACTGCGTGCATGAGGAGTTGAGATGAGAGCATGTTGCAGTCTACGGAATTGCATATTTGGGTTTTTTGATCCTCTGATATTTTGCCGTTGTATGCCTGTCGGCCATTAAAGCAGATGTGAAGCAAAAAACACTTTCAAGATCAATTATGAAGCTTGGCCGATGAAAAAAGGGAAAATTTTGAACTCTTACCGTAAGGTAAAGGTCCACCGCCGTGTAGATTAAATCATGGTTCCGAGTAAACCTCCGTCGCATAGAATCCGCGATGATCTGAAAATCTTCCGGCCGCACCGTCTCAATACCATCGCAGCAACCAACGACGCCACCGTCGGCATCCTCCGCCGAGCACAGCACCTCGAGGCATCTGCTGGCGAGAAACGCCGTCTCCTCTGCCTCAGGAAGCAACGGCACACACGATTGGAAGACTGTCGACGCAAAATCTCGGTTGACGGTGACCACGAGACAGAAGTAGCTTTCGGTCTTCTGGCGTAAGCTTTCGCCGCCTCCGCCGTGAGTCCCCGTCATCTCGAGAAGCTCCGCCGCAGTTCGGAGGGCGGCGACGTTGAACGGCGTTATGATGACGGCGTCGGGGTCGTAGCAGAATTCAGCAATGAGTTCGAATGTTCCCGGCGTTATCTTCGACGGCGGGAATAGGATCAATTCTGATACTTCAGTTAAATGGCGTTTCAGATAGCCACTTTTGGAGGATAGAACGTCCTGTCAAACAAATGCATTCATTTATTTTTTCAATAATTATCATAAATAATTAATGAATTAATATATAAAATTTCCAACAAAATATTCTGAATTTATTCAAAACTTAAAATTTTCTAATTTTGTTATTTATAATTGTTTTGCAACACAATTATACCATGCAAAAATTTATTAAATTTTATTGATTAATAAATTCATTAAATTATACCATGTAAAAATTATACCATGTTATTCAAATTTATCGAATTAGATTAACTAAATTTCAATTTATAAGAAATAAAATTATATAAAAGCCATATAATTTAATTAAATAAAAAAAATATTTTTCAAATTGAAAACTAAGAAGAGCAGACCTTGTGAAGGTAGAAACACGTTTCCTGGACAAGTATTTTCACGTCCGGTCTTCTCCTCCTCGCCAGAGTCCTTTTTATTATCATTATTTATCACCAAAAAATATAAAATAAACAGACAATCAAATAAAATAATAAATCAAAATTATATATATATTATAAAAAAATAGAGAGAGAGAGAGAGAGAGAATGTATAGAATTACCATGCCTCCACAGCGGACTGCAGATCGGGGGTGGTGGTGGAAGGGGAGGAGAAAGGCGGAGAGAGGGGAGGAGAGAGGGAGTTGAGGCCTTCGGTTTCTTCTTCAAAAATAGTATCCGCCACCGCGGAAACACCGGCCCACCGCCTCATGGTTTCTCTTCTCTCCTCCTTCTACGGCTTACCTTCTCTCCGACGAAACTGAAAAACACAGTTTTCCATTGATTCCCTATTATTTCTTGATTTTCCCTTCAAATTTCCCTTTGCCCCGCCCCTCCCTCGATCGCCATTTAAGAAATCAGGGTTTTCTTGGGGTGCAGGAGACGGAGGAGGAAGATGACGGCGATAAATTCCTCGCCGGGTAATTCATAAATTGGCACTTTCAAAGTGGTAGTGTTTAATATTCAATGCTTCCATGTGAACGCCATAAATGCTCTGTAATTTCTGCGGGACTGCTATTCCCCACAGTACTTTGAATTTATTTTTATTACGAACAAATAATACGTCTTTTATATAAATATATATACTTTTTTGAATATTTCAGACCCAATAAAGCTAGTTTTCGTTCATTTTTTCTTGCCTTTTTTATGAAGAATTCCATCATCAATGTGGATTTTACTTAACTTTAAAATTAAATTATGATATTTATTATGATACGAGGGATTTTCTTTATATATATATATATAGTTTTGAATCAATGTAATAAAGGTTCTCTTTTTAGCAAGTAAACAAATAGGTTAAAGGATGTTAATGTTTGAGTTAATGCAAAATCGTATTTCCGTTGACGTATTTATACTACGAAGGTATTTTTATATTTATTTTTACATTATTATTATTTAATTATTATTAAATAATAAATTATATATATATATATATATAAATAATTTTCAAATCATTAATATTCAAAATGATGGAGGGAATTCACTACGGCCGTACGGCGGCGTAAATAGGGGACACTGTGCCGTACTGTTGGAGGGAGTGTCCGCCCTTAAACAGCCGCGCCGCGACAAGCGAAAATGTTTGGTGTTTCAGATTTTCCTCAACCTTATTTATTTATTTATTAAAAAATATATTCATAAAATACTTTTACCTTAAATTTAAGATAAATATATTTTTAAAATTTGTTTTTCTCTTTATATTATTTTTAAAATATTATTAAATAATAAAATATTTATTAATTTATCTATGTATTGATAAATAAGATAACATGCAGTCAAACTTTTATAAAAAATAAAAAGTAATGAAAAAAAAATTTTCCTAGAGTAACTCTTTTACCATACTATTTGCACGGCAGTTGCCTTATGAATGAATATTTATAATAAAAAGTATTATTCATATATTTGTTAGTAGACTCACATATATTATAAATGTTAATTTTGTTATAAAAATAAATATAAAAAATTAAAATTAAAATAACATATAATATATATCTATTTTTAATAATTTTAATATAAATAAATATATAAATATATTATTTATTATTATTTTTATGGCACTCCAATCGACCCTGTTTTACTGATACGTCCTTTGCTTTTAATACGTATTTAATTACTTGACTTAAATATATGCGAGTTATGAGTAATATCTTTTTCAAAAAAGAGGCTCTATGTGTTTCTTCCTAAATAACTTATATTTTAGACAGATTTTACAATATATATATATATATATTTTTTTTTTTTTGATCACTTTCTTGTGGATAACTCAACAAATTGGTTTGTCGTCGAAGGATTTATGGAGAACCAATTCGGAAAACTGATTCCGATCAACGGAACATTGATCGGAGGATAATAGTAGACGGTCAATGGAGATTGATCGACAAATAGCCAACTGTAAATTCTTGTCAATAGGAGGTTGACCGTCTGAGGGCTGCAGGAGTACTGCAAGATGGCGAACGGGCAGCAGAAAATGGTCAATGGAGAAGTTGACCGGATGAAAGTAGAGAACGGTCAATGAAAGGTTGACCGGATAAAGCGGGAGAAGAAATACGGAGAGGATTTTCGGAGAGCATTTTTGGAGTAGAAAATGCTGGAGCGCCTTTCAAGAGAAATTACCAGTCAACCTGTTGATCGGTTGAGAAGGCCGAAATTTACCAGTTGGTGACATTGGTATGGAATCGCCCGCGAACATGGCTTAGCGCACAGTAGCGTCCGAAAATATAGGCTATGCACGATAACAACCGAGGACATGGGATGTTTGAAGTCGTTGTCACTGCTTGGAGACCAAAGAATGCCAGATGACTCTTGTGATGGCCAAATGATACAAATGGCCCGGGGACTTGACTGCAGCAACGACCGAGGACGTCGTGGACAACTGGTAGCAAGTTGTGGACAGTTGGCTCTACAGAACAAGTGGCAAACCTGTAGTCTGTGTATGCCGTCTGTACAGGTGGCAGGATTGTAGAGTTGGTGGGTAAAATTGTTGGCAAATTACAGAGTAGGTGGTAGGCGTTTATCCACACGCAACTTGCCTATTGGTTGAAGGTCTCCAGATAGATCATTATATATATGTGCATGCTAGGCATACTGTGCTCGGTGCACGCAAGGCGCCATGGGAGTAACCATGATGAGTGAGCATTCGTCGAGGCTTATGTAGCCAGGGGCTTGTGTAGCCAGCCGCATGTATGCGGGGTGAAACGACGGTCGCTATTTTATCACACTTGTAAAATATAAGAGTAGAGAGCACCACTGTGCGGAGAGAAAGAAAGAAAAGAAAGAGAGAGCAGTAAGTAAAACACAAAGACTGAGGCTTTGTATTCTCGTGCTCTGTTCTTCGTTTTCGCCTCTAGAGCTTGTGTAGTCAGGGTAGTTGCTGCATTCTATCTCTAAATTTTTGTAACCATTTTATATAGTGAATTTAATGGTGAATTTTATATCCCGTAATTTTTTTTCTTAGTTGAGAAGGGATTTTCACGTAAAAATTGCTGTGCATCTCTTATACTTTTTATTCCTACTAAATGGCGATTGACGATGACAGGGAATTTGGGTATTCGCTACTACCGAATTGGGTAGATCCGGTCATTCGAACCCCAACAAGTGGTATCAGAGATGGTGCTGATACCAACAAGTGGTATTAGAGACGGTCAAATCTCTTCTGATACCAACAATTGGTATCAGAAATAGTTGAGATCGGCCCAAGCCCGAAAAGGGCTACTTGCGGAGGATGCTAACCGAAAAAGAGTACCTGCGAAGGTGCTGTACCTACTGCTAGAGTGGAGTGAAGTGTCGCAAGGGGAAGCCGTCGAGTGAAGTGCCGTAGAAGTGGAGCCGCCGAGGCCTGCGGCGGTCGAAGTGTATCTGGTGTCATCGTGGAAGAGTTTACCATTTAGTGTGCAATTGGATGGAATTGTAAAAGTACAGCGAAGTCAGCAGGGTTGAGGGAGGAGCTATGCAGGACCAAGGTCGGAGCTAAGAAGGGCCAAGGGCGGAGCCAGCAGGACTAAGGGCGGAGCCAGCAGGACTAAGGGCAGAGCCAGTAGGGCCAAGAGCGGAGCTGATGTCAGGATCCCAATTGAGGAAGCTATTAGAAGGCAGGCAATGACGGTCGCCAGACAGAGACAAAGGTATTCCCCACAAAGTCGTGAGGGAAAGTTTGTTGGGTCTGGTCACTCCCTTGTGGGTAACCCAACAAATTGGTTTGTCATCAAAGGATTTATGGAGAACAAATTTGAAGAACTGATTCCGGTCAACAGGACATTGACCGAGGGAGAATAGTAGACGGTCAAGGGAGATTGATCGGTGGATGGTCAACTGTAAATTTCGATCAATAGGAGGTTGACCGTCTGAGGGCTGCAGGAGTACTGCTGGATGGAGAATTGGCAGCAGAAGATAGTCAACGAGGAGGTTGACCGGAGGAAAGTAGAGGATGGTCAACGGAAGGTTAACCGGATAAGGCTGGAGAAGAAATACGGAGAGCATTTTCGGAGTAGAAAATGTTGGAGCGCCTTTCAGGAGAGATTACCGATCAACCTGTTGACCAGTTGAGAATGCTGAAATTTATCAGTTGGTGACACTGGTATGAAATTGCCCGCGGACATGGTTAAGTGCACAGTAGTGTCCGGAGATATAGGCTGTGTATAATAACAACCGAGGATATGGGATGTTTAAGGTCGTTGTCACTGCTTGGATACCAAGGAATGCTAGAGGACTCTTGTGATGGCCAAATGACACAGATGGTCCAGGACTTGACCGGTAACAACGACCGAGGACATCATGGACAGTTGGTAGCAAGTTGTGGACAGTTGGCTCTGCAGAGCAAGTGGCAAACCTACAGTCTGTGTATGCCATCTATGCAGGTGGCAAGATTACAGAGTTGGTGGACAAAGTTGTTGGCATGGTGCAGAGCAGGTGGTAGGTGTTTGTCCACACGCAACCTGCCTATTGGTTGAATGTCTTGGACAGATCATTATATATATGTGCATGCTAGGTATGCTGTGCTCGGTGCGTGCAAGGCGCCATGGGAGTGACTATGATGAGCAAACATTCATCGGGGCTTATGTAGGCAGGGGCTTGTGTAGCCAGCCGCATGTATGCGAGGTGAAACGGCGGTCGCTTTTTCACCACACTTGTAAAATGTAAGAGTAGAGAGCATCACAGTGAGGAGAGAAAGATAGAGAATAATGAGAGAGTAGTGAGCGAAACACAAAGAGTGAGGTTTTGTATTCTCATGCTCTATTCTTCGTTTTTGCCTCTAAAGCTTGTATAGTCATGGTGGTTGCTGTATTCTGTCTCTGAATTTTTGTAATCATTTTACATGGTGGATTTATTGGTGGACTTTGTGTCCCGTGATTTTTTTTCTTAGTTGAGAAGGATTTTTCACGTAAAAATTACTGTACATCTTTTATATTATTTATTCCTACTAAATGGTGGCTGATGATGATGGGGGGTTTGGATATTCCGCTACTATCGGATCGGGTGGATTTGGATGTTGAATCCCAACAATATATATATATGTGTGTGTCTTTGATCTAAATTACTGTACGGATAAAAAAATTAAAAATCGGATCATTACATTGGGTTGATCTAATTATAGTACGGCTTTCGTATTCTTAAATTTGGAGTTTGTGCAATACAATAAATAAATATGAGGTTAAATAATAAACGAGATTCACTCTACGATATATCTTCTGACACTTAAATCAATAACTTTTTTTATAAAAAAAGAAAAGGAGGAGATAAACACGTTAATATATGTGTGATAAATTTAAAAATGGAGAATCTTTTTTAGTAAGAGAGATAGACACACCTTATAATGAAAGTGTCTTTTTTATTTTTATATTGTCTTTGCCACCACCTCCCTTTTTATCCAGTGAAAAGATATTTATAAAGTTGATGAGTAATTAATTCGTCTTTATCCACAATGAACTATCCATGAAACTATTTGAGTAAAGCGAGGTAATTGACAATGCTGTTCCGACCGATTAGAGAGTTTTATTTATACTAATAAAGTCAAGAGGGGTCGCTGAAACTGGATCGATAAATCTATAAGTCTGTTTAGGTTGTTTGGGTCAGCTCAGCATACTGGGCCGTCACCCGATTTTAAATGAGTCATCTAAGATAATAGACTCTTGGATTAGACCAAATCTATCAATATATAAAGATATATATATATATATAATTAATACTTTTAAGATAGTTTTAAGAAATATATATTTTTTATTTATTAATTTTTTTAATATAAATTAATAAAAATATATTATAATAAATACGTAAATCTATCGAAAATATATCTTATCAACGTCACTCTATGAAAAATAAAGCACCTTAAAAGTTGACAGAGTCTATTCGTTGCCATGGCGGCAGCCGTCCTTTCGATAATTACACGCCAGTCATGATGCGAGGGAGAGAACGATGCAGACAAGTGATGAACTGTAAAATACATTTCAATTAGTTTATAAAATATAAAATTATTTTAAAATTTTAATTTTTTTTAACACCTGGATTCTATTTCAAATACATTTCAAATTTTAAAATACATTTCAACTAGTAATTTTTTTAAAATACATTTCAAATTTTAATTATTTGAAATTTTTTACCCCTTTTTTAAGTCATTCATTGATGGACAATTAAATAAAACCAAATTTCTACATATTTTCTATTCAATTATGAGAGCATGAGTCACTCCCACGTAAATTTACATTCATTTAATATGTAAATTGATAATACAAATGAAAAGTTTTTCACCCACACGAAAATAAGTGTTCAAACATAACTCGCAGGAGTTATAAAAATATACCAATACATTTTTAAAATAAACTACTTATAATTATTAAATATAAAGAACGCCATCAATGAAAAAAAAAAGGACAAAAATTCAAACATCTGATTGAATTTCAAATCGTATCCAAATATTTGTCAACCCTGGTTACACTGTTATTCAAGTTAAGAACATTTTACCTATTATTTTTCTACTTTTTCATCTTGCGATACAAAATATTAAATCCTTATTGATACATACATGAATCCGACTTCGAACAGTTTCGAATTCGGATGGTTGATTTGATTCGGTTCTGTTCGCTGAGTCTGAATCCTGCACACCACTACAGAAAATGAGAGGTCAGGTGCCGGCGAGAGGTTATCCCACCGAAAATATTCCGACACTCAAATCAGTATTAAGCCTTCGAACTGTAGAAGGTGAACAGGTAAGTAAAAGAGAAAGAGAGAGATTATGTTTGGCGGGAGTGTCGGTCTGTAGAAGCAGAGATGATTCCATGGCTCGTTAAGAATATGAGTTCCAACTCGCTGTTCACGGAGAACGAGTGGGAGTTGTGTCTCAAAAGCGTAGAAGTTTCGGAGGACGGTTCTCAGAAAACGGGAGAAGACTCTGCAATCTAGAGGTCTAAAGTGAGATTGAAAGGTGAACGCTTTAGAGAAGGCTTTTTTTATGCACTGTATGCGTTTGTGGCTTAAATTATATCAGAAAATCTCTGTTGCCTTTGAGAGCGTTTGTTCTCTTAAAAGCGTGTTAGAGAGCGTATTCCCTTCCAGAGTGGAGACTCTGGGTTTATATAGACGGTGGGAAAAGCTACCTTCTTTGGCCTAGCACTAGGCAGCCTTCTCTGAGTTAGTGGGCGTGATTTGATGAATCGTTTTTCTTCTAAATAGTGTAACTAATCTCCAAATTATCTGCTTTTCTTTCATATTCTTGTGTCCGTTAGACTCTGTCGTTGACGCTGAATCCGTTGCTACCTTTTTAGAGAAGATCAACTTTTAGAAAAGCGTGTAATCATGAAAAGGATCATTGCTTTTCGTGTACGATATCACCTACCAAATTGGGCCTGGCCCGTATTAGGTTTGCTGTCTCTCATAGCCTGCTGCTACAGTACTTCCAGTCAATAGAAGCGTTGACCGTCTTGAATGAGCGCTGTTAGCCGTTTGTTGTGCACCAAACGGTCAACGCGTTAGCATTGATCGTCTAACGCGCATTGGGCCTTTCTGGATTTTGGGCCGCTTTCTTATTGGGCCTGCCAACTATAAACCTACCCATCACTTATATTATTAGGATTCATGTAACCGAAATATTATATAACGAAAAATTTTTCGGATAAATTATCCTATAATTTTTTTTTCTCATTCTAAAAAAACTTTTTAACGTAAAAATTATATCTTATCTTATTATTTATAATTATTATTTGCTCGTAATATATTTTCCTCACAATTCAAATAAGCAAATCGTATCCAAGCAATTCTTACAATTTCAAATATTATAGTTGTTCTTTATGTTAAAAAGCAATCATATATCCTTCTAACTCACTAAATATTTTACTCTGTGACTTTATTAAAATATATATTCGAGTGAATTAGTCAACCCAATCAGACCAGAACCACTAATGGGTTTCAGCACCCATGTAAAGGTTGCTACAACCACACCTTCCCTCCTCACTGATACAAACTGAGTCCGAGGACTCGTCCTAAGTCCAAGGAGTTTGCGCTTCAGCTGAATGGCTCTGGTATCTAGTTTCTCACGGGCAAGAGAGATCTGACAGAGGAAGAGAAGAAGAAGAAAAAGAAGAAGAAGGAGAAAGGGGGTAGAGAGAGAAGAAATAGAGTAAGAAAAGTAGATTGTATTTTCTATATCCTTCCTGTCCAGTACATGAGCTATATATAATTCGGTGAAACAAAATGTGTAACGAAACAGAAGCAGTTTATGGCACATGGGCAGTAAAACAAACTCCATGTGGCACATGGGCAGTCAAACAGACTCAGTGTGTGTGGCATGTAAACAGAAAATAATCCCTGATATAAACTGAAAATAAAGAAACTAGCATTAATCCCGGATATAATCCCACGGTCGCATAGGCGCTTGAGAGACCCACGTGCTCTTCCGTACTGTTGAGCCAGCACTGTTAATGAAACCGGTAACACTCACCTTCTATACTTATGGCTTGATGCCTCTGCTGAGACCTTTCCCAATCTTACCCATCTAAAAGAAAAGGGTAGACACACATCCATCTACAATAGACTGAAATATTTTTATGATCGTGCTCGTCCGTTCTCCTGACATAATGCCATGGATTACCAAGTAAAGAGATTATAGTAAATATTCTATAGCATAGATTCTAGCCATCCATTGTTAATGATATTCCTATGTAAATGAGCAATCCCCTTCATTTGAGACAAGCTAAGTCTAATGGTGTAAAAACAAAGGTGCCTAAAATGTGCTCTATGATCTTTATACTCGAACTTTAATAATAAAATGTTTTACCTTAAAAAGTCTTGTGTCTATTCACACTTACAGAAATGTCGGGAAAATACTTGCCTGCCTAAACCACACACAGTGTGCTAGGCAGATGCAGCACAAGTCACGTAGGATAAGTGCCGTGACAATAAGCTCTGTATGCCATGACCACAAATATTAAAATGTACTAACCACATAGACAAAGTTATAAAGCATTTCCTGTCTCAAATGGTGCCGAAAGCTTTCACCCAGTGACTGAACAAATGAAGCAAAACCCAGTCTGTAATCAAACAGCCACCAAAAGGGCTCAAACTTACTTGGATAGACAACTCTAAAAAGATTTTCATCAAGCAAAATTGAAATTTATCAGGAAGTCAATGAAATGCCTTGGAGCACGGATGAAAAACTGAGGACAACAATCTATCCTGAAGCGGAGACTGAACTGTGAAAACAATCGATAACACAGCCAAGGGAATAGAACCTACAGATCAACATCTCTGAAAGAACTATTTATTGGGTGCTCCTTTTCCCAGAGCCACAGGCAAAAAAAAATGTCAAATTCATTAATAAATACTCACATAGCAGCATCAGAAGGAAAGCAATAATCAAGGCTTGAGAGCAAGCGACAATCCAAACCTCGGAGCTTTGTCTAAGGCCTTTGTGTCGACTTCACTTGAGATGGTAAATACAGACTTCGGTATGACCTCATGCTGCAGGAGGGCCCCAAGTTTCCCGTGGTTGTTCAGCTTTGCTTTTACCAGTGTCAGTTGATCAATTGCGTAAGACCCACCAACTGTAAAAGTGTTCTGGTTTGTGGAAAACTTCCTGCTGATCTCACCCACAACAGAGCTTCTTTTCGGTTGGTCCAGATGATGCAAATAGGACGCCCTTATGGCGTCTCCCTTGTCACCCCTGTTTTCGGAACAACATTCCTCATATTACTAATAATAAATAGTTCGGTCACGGCACTGTTATCTTTGCTAGTGAGACTGTGGACTCACAAAATTATGGAAGCAGAAGACTCCGGTTTTGTCACACCAATTCCAGCAGTATACTTTGTAAAGTTACCAGATGTGGTGTCATAACCTGCTTCAGCACCAAAGGCAATGGTAGGGGTACCAATTGTTGCTGAAACATCAATAGCAGGAGATTTGTTCAAAATAGCTGCTGCAGTGAAGGTTGCATGGTGATGTAAGTATTGAACTTCCAGCTGTTCCAGCAACATCACACGAAAAAAGTTAAAGTTGAACAGTGGCAGTGGTAAGAATGAAAAACGTGCTGGCTTAAAGAATGCTGGTTTTCAAACCTTGCCAGAAGTGTAATCGGGCAGCTTGAATGAAGCAATAGCTTTTGATGAAGGGATGATATCAGTAATTGTGAATGTTGTTGTGATCTGTCACAATAGAGTGAGTTAGAAGATGCTGTAACACAAGTCATAGTTTCAAATTGCAGAAGTTATGAAGGAACCCCACGTTTGATTCTGTGTCAACTTTGACATCAATTACGGTGTTCCTATATTTGTACTGTGCAGTCACATCACCAGTTGATAGTCCACCTTTCTTCACTGCCGTTGATGTGAGGGCCTGGGTGGAAAAAAGAGAACCAATGGAAAAAAAATATGACACTTTAATGCAGGACTTATGTTATGAGAGAGAACACTAAACGTTTAATATCACAGATACAGAATACTAATAGGAAATAACATTCACCCAAAAAAAAAAAATCTGGAGTCACATTTAGATGTGCAAAAGTATGACAAAACTGAATCCAAAATAATACATAATATCAACTGCAAACATAACATCTATACCTCTGGAACATAGGATTATTACAAAAAATGATATACAATACTCAGATTAAACAACAGAACAAGATAAGGAAACTAAAGTCTTGCTCAAAAATGCCTTTTTTTTTTCTTTTTACTTGTTAAGACGTAGTTTTCAGCACAAGTAAACACGTCATGGCCTAACTTTTGAAAACATTTCTGCTATAGAATCTTAATATAGGCCTAACAAGTTTTATGTCATATAGGCCTTTGGCTTCTTAAGAGGTTTAAAGGAGCTTTGAGAAGCTTTGGACTGAAGCTCTAGATTAGAGCTTCTCAGAACAGCTTATTCAAGAAGTTCAAGGGGCAACCCAATCCATGAGGCTATCACGTCATGACACCTGAAAAGAGCCGGTTGCATGCGAAGCACCTAATTCAAGAATTTGAAACTAGAAATTAAAAGAATCTTCTATCTAACCATATTTTAATTTATCAATACGTAACACTCTATAAAAAGCTCTACTCAAATAGCACTTACAACATCTTAGAGTTTTAATTAAAAGTACATACTTCATTAGATTATGGCCTAGTCAAAGTACAGATGCAAATTTAGTATACAGCATAAGTTCACATGAATGATAAAAAATCAAGAGGTATACCCTTAGGGCATAGAGATCTATATAAGTTAGTGACCAAGAAACGTTGGATGGATGTTATGGAGCGTATCGGTATTGGTTACAACAGTATCTGAAAATAAGAGCTAGATACTTTTTTTCATAAAGCTGAACAAAATGAAACGGAGAAATGTAGGCCAATATAGCTGTATTTTTCGTGCTACAAGCACACAACAACCGGGCTCAAGCAGGCTCACAATGAGGAAGCCAAAAAGAAAACTCAATTGACCTTCATATTTAAAGTTTTTTTTTCCAAGTCAGGTCCAAGTTTCCCTAATAATAGTAGAATCTTCCGCTTTCTTTTAACCACAGAATAAATACATGAAGAGCAGTAAACAAATGGCCATAGGGATGCAAAACTACTGGGAGTATCCAATAACTGATGCGCAAATGGAATGATTATTATTTATGGCTTTTGTACAGAAATGGCGACTTCACCCTTTGTTTTGTCCCCCAAACACTGCCTCCCCCCAAGGTTCACCCCAGTGCTTCCCTGCTCTGTGACTCGGGAAGGGGTGGGTTGTTCCAGTTGACAGAAACAACCAAACAAATTAATGCATAGATATCTGAGGCCCTGATTCTGAAATGCCATAGGTTTTTAGCCCCAAGCCCCACCTTATTTTAGGAAAAATCTACCTTTTCTTTCGTCAGCCCCACAGCTCATTGGTTTCTTCTCTCCCTCTCGGAGATATGAGCAGGGATGAGATGTAAACTTGCATACAATGAGAAGCCAGTCTTATTTTCTCCTCTTGCAAAAAGGCATAGTATTCTACCTTTGATTTTGAGGATACCATGTTGCATAATGAATGGAAAGTTGGCCAAAAAATAAATAGCAGCAAATTATAAAATAAAATAAACAAGAGATCAATTTATTATTTGGACTTTGTTACCAGTTGCCCTTTCTTGCTTATTGGTGGAGCACCAAGATCATAAACCACGGATCGATGGCTTTCAAGAAAGAGGTATTTTTCCGCAATGATGATGAAAAAGGAGAGGTTGTTGCAATCATTATTACTTTTCATAGTGTACAATCATAATCAGAAACACTGCACATCTTTTTTCAAATCAACAAAAAGGAAGATACAACTTAATTATGAACCTAACATTTCATGTTTCGCCAACTAAGGATTTCATTTCTCCAGGGAGCAGATTTCATTCATTAAAAAGAATCAATTCCTTAAAGAATTATCATAATGCACAGAAAAGGAGCATATGTTTGAGAACTAAGGATTATGGAGCAATGTAGTAAGCATCAATAGGTTGATATTTCAGGGGATTATCACTGTTGACAGGACTGACAAAACAATCATAGTGCACAGTAAACGAGCATAGGTGGTGAGATGATGCATCCAAATAATTCAATAGCTTTCTGCTTCCCATACGAAACATGAGGGGGCATACAAGAAACAAAAACTATTAGACAGCAAACACAATTTTACGGCATATATAAAAGGTAAAAGACAATAGGCATATTAGCCTTTTGCTTTATTCTGCATAATTCTATAATCAACTTGGTCATCCGTTGCCACTCCATTCCTCTTCCATGTTCTTTTTCTTTCCCCTTAAAAATTTTTGGAAAGGAAATAAACACAACTTTTTTGTTCTTTTTTTTTGGGGGAGGGGTTATAAATTCAACTATTCTGTAAAATTTAACTCAAAGCATTTACAAGAAATTTTGGGTACTTTGGCTCATTATCCGGCATATTCCTTTGTCACATGTAATACTTGTGACCGAGACACCTTTTTCTATCATTAGAGCTTCTGACCAGGAGAAAGATGGCGCCATGGTTGTTCAACTATCTGTCAGTACTCCTCTTTTGCCAGAAAACTTGGTTGTCCTTTAACTCATTATTTTAAATATAATTACATCACCATCCTGTACACTAGACTAAAAAATTCATTATCAAGACGGAATAATGACTCAATTAATGGCCATCAGAACCCTTTAAAATCTGTTAACATTTTTGTAAATACAGTTTACAGATAAATTGAGAAAATTTGGGCAAAGGAATCTCTGTAGAGCAGATTTGCCATCAAAATTCTGCTTGATATACATCTATAAATGGCATAATTCTATATTAAGTGACAATCCCATAGTGTCAAGTTTTGCTTGGCCTGTCCGTGATGGGAATACAACAAATTAAATTTCCTGATCAAGTAGGTCTTGCCCAGTTTACTTTCTTCACAATTATGTAGGAGTTGTTGTACCTGTTAACAAACTCTCTTGTTACAAGAATTCTGAATATCTTTTCAACCTTCCCATTTTCAATAACTAAAGGGATCAGTGAGACTGAAACTTTAGCAGATCTTTTCAGGAGGGAGTTGGAATACTCGGTGAGTATAGTCTCTGTTTCAGATGTGAATCTTCCTGTTTTGTTTGCTTATTTTTTTATATCCATCAATATGTTGAGCCTTTCTTTAGTTGATGTTACTCAAGTTCAAGCAGGTTCTGCGGACAAAGGGGATACTAGTGTTCAAAATGTTTCTTCTTGGTCAATCCAAATTCATTTGCTGATTCTTAATTTAGGGGCTGCCAACTCCAATGGCGTGCCTTCGCTGGCACTGTATCTGCCAGGTTGGGAAGTTCTGTATTGTGAAGAAGGATAAACTTTTAGTTAAAAATCATGGTAATCATGAGTTTAGTGCTAGTGAATTTGACAATGCTTCCGAATGCGACGGACATACATACTCTACATGAAATCTTCAACCTCACTTCAATTCTGTAGAGTGTCACTTATGCACAAAAAGTGCAAATGCTCAGGAAGTCAAAAGGATTTTACGCAATAGGAAATGCGGTGTATATATATGTGTGTGTGTGTGTGTGTGTGTGTGTGTGTGTGTGTGTGTGAAATTTAAAGGCATCCAAGTTCAAAAGAAAGGATCAATAAAGTTGAAAAAAGGTAAGGAAATCGACTCCAAATAGAATGCCTGCAATGACAAGTGGTGAGAAATAAAAGCTCAAACCTGGTCAAGATCCATAAAACAAAAAGTGTTTTTGATATTTTCTTTCATTTTAAGTCACAAATTTAAAACTTTTTCATTTCGCCATGTATGGTTTCAATTAGGTGGTAATAGGGCAAGTTTTTCCACATTTGAGGATTAAGTCAAGCTGCTCATAAACTTTCTTTTTAGCACATCCATAGACCAGTTATTTCTTATGAGTTGTATTTTCAAAATCAGTAAACACTTCTATTTTTAAAGTAAAAGTAATGACCTACCACCTACTATTTACTTTACAAAACTGTTGCAATGTATTGAAGTTTCAGATTAGATCACATAAGATATGCACAAGAGAACAGGACAAAGGGAAAAAAGTAGAAGCCAATACCTATATGAATAATACAACTCTGGAAAACGACTATTTACATAAATCAACCTAAATTTCCTTTTAGCTCCGCGAAGAGTGCAAGTATCTCTAAGATGAAGCGTCAATGCGCCAGATGTTTTATTTTCCATCTTGTAGACACATAGTACTCATTAACAGAGATTATTTAGCACAAAAATCTCAAATAGCCGACATGTGGCATTGGAACAAACATCAAAGAGATGGGGATCTAATGAATCACCTGGACAACTTATCCCATCATCAAAGTATTAAGTGCAGTGAGTAATACGTCCATACTATTTATGTAAAAGAATAATAACAAAGGCTTAAGTCTCATTAAGTTTAAACGGCTAAATGAATTTGCTTTTGACAGTCCGCTCTATTTGGCGTGAACCCTCCAAGACTAGAAGAAATTCAAATGATATTTGCTATCATAGTCAGTCTACTTCTCAACCCATCCATGCCACTAGTGTAACCACAGAAATCCTTGCAAACCGCATTCTAATAATGGACATTCTTCTGATTTTTCTATCAACTCTCAAGTGCATTACAATTCAAAGATTGAATTAAAGAAGATCGACTCAAGTAACTCCAATTGTAAATAATAGAAGCTAGTGCAAGTGAGCACACTGAATTATATGAATCTATCCATGAATATACGAAAGCAATCGCTCATCTACCTGAACGAGACAATAGTAATTACAACCTGACGACTCTGATATAAGTAAATCGCATACTTAGAATTCAAAACAAAAGAATACTTCAACAAAATCATTTTGGATAAAATCAAAACTAGCTCGAAGTGAAATGAACAAACAAATTATCCGACGGCCAAATCATACCAATCCGGTGTCACTGCAAGTTGAAACGGTAAATTTCTGATCTGAGATGTAGTCCTTCGTGAGAAGATCTGCACGTAACGCAAATCAAGACGTAATCAATAAATCGAAAACAGCTCCGAAATGGCGATTCTCTTATAGGAGCCACAAATACATGATAAAAGAAGCATTGTTAGCTACCTTTGGCTCTCTTGCCGATATCAGAGAAGAGTCCCGGCCCATTGATCATCTTTGCTCAGAGATACAGATAGGAGGGAAGTAAGGGGAGAGAACGAGAAAGCGAGAGCGGACGAGATGGCAAAGGAGGGTTTGGCGTTCAGGGAATATTGGTTCGGTGGCAGGGACGGACGACCGAGGATCAAGAGCGAGGGCTACGAATACGGAGTTCAGCTGTGACTTTTATCCGTGACGGACTGCATTTCCACCGTTGATCAGATTGACTAAAACAGGTTGGGTTAATGCCACCAATATTCAACGCATTTCTTTCTTTCTACCGTGCATATGTGTGGAAAAATATTTTAGAAATATTTAATTGATTTTTTAAATTATTAAATAATTAATTTATTTATTTATTTATATAAATTAAAAACATAAGCAATCTAATGGGAATGACTCTCCGTGAACCGGCCTAAAAATCTAGTACGTTGGCGGAAAAGAGGCCCAAGAGACGAAAATCCAACAAAATGCTTCCATAGCTTAAAATTCGAAAAGCAATGCGACTAGCACAAGCGAGTTGATCCAAGACCATCCAACGAGAAATAAGCAACTAGGGATTCGTGGTATCTCGCCTCAATGGTCAACTATTAGACTCAGCAGCTAACAGCTTTCATAACTCAATACATGTGAACAAGCCATACTTGCTATAATTGGCCAAGCAGATCAACCGCTATGCCCAAAATATTGTTATAATTACGCATTGTTCTCAAAATAACAATTATGACTCAACAAATCTTCTTAAATGAAAATTGCCATACAGCGCCATCCATGATCACTCCGGCAACGGAAAAAATATTCTCAAATAATAGTGGTTACCATAATCCACTCTCATGATTATCGAAACATCTTAGCGAATCCATGCGAGCAGTTGTCATTAGCCATGAAGCCTAATGAAGATTAAACTGACTCTCACTCTATAAATATTTCCTCTTCGCTACGAGAGAGGGGACTAAAACCCTAACCCTATAAATGAGCAGTCAAGTAGTCCACTCTAGAATACAAAAGCATACACTCCTATCTCAAGCATTCATACACATTAAGGTCCTACAAAGTCACTTTGCCAAAAAGTGTAATTGACTCTAAGCCACCTTTTCTAAAAAGAGCACATTTCCCAAAGATACTTCTGATCAAGCGCACTTCTTGAAACCCAATCATTCACAATACATTCAAATTCCCCATTCAAGTTTATATTTATCAATCATTATTTACAGTATAGAATAATTTTTAATTTAAATATCAGAAGATATATTGAAAAGCGAGTCATACTATCCTCTTACATTTTATTTATCCATTATAATACTTTCTAAAAAGACACATCTCCTCAAAGACGCTTCCAATCAAGCGCACTTCTCAGAACTCAATCACTCACAATACATTCAATTCCCCATTCAAGTTTACATTTATCAATATTTCTTTATAATACCGAAAGATTTCTAATTTAAATATTAGAAGATATATTGAAAAATAAGTCATACTATCCTCTGATCTTTTATTTATTCATTGTAATGTATAAGATATAGGTTCCCAACGACAAAGATCGGATTTACTTCAATTGAATCTAACGAGCGATATCAAATAGCTATTTAATTTGTATAGTAATACGAATATGAGAATATATCACGGTATTATCAAATGACAGAATATAATGATGGTTACCCCTGATTATGTGGTCCAAGCCAAAATACAGTATTTTATTTAAAATAAAATTATATCTATAATTCGTATTGTGCTTATTATCAAATGGAGAATAAATATTATAATTGCGTAAAATTATAGAGATTTATAACTATTTATTTCTGAATTGGAGTTTAAAATTTTAAGTTAAAAAAATAGCCGTTTAAAGTAATGATTAAAAAAATTATATTTTATAATTTTAGATAGTAAAGCTTCTAAACATTGAAATCTATGGATCATTTGATTGAAGCCATAGAATCATTATCGTTGGATTTTTAAAGTCGAATTATATATGTTTTTTTTCGTAGTTTTCATGTAAATGTATAGTAACAACTAAAATATAATAACAAATTTAATTTGAATGTTTATGGAGTTTTATTCTTATTTGAAGTTCCTATTTGATTTAATATATTTTGTTATAATAACAAAATCTTAATTTTACCAACTCAAACCAAATCTAAATTCGCAGGCTTTGACGTCCCTGACAAAATTTCTCTGCTTCGCTGGTGGTCTAATCCTCCTCTATCGTGCCTGCGAGGCTTGTTGCAGTGTTGAAGACAGTGAGCAGCTCCTTTAATGAACGATGATTTGGGTAAATTTCCAAATAGATTTTGCACTTTCTATTCTGATCTGATGTTTCTGTCAAATAGGAAATGATTCGATTTTCATGCTTTGTGTTTAGGGATATTAGGGTTAGGGTTTACTGATTGAAGTGTTGTTTGATACGATTCTTCTTCTTCTTCTACATTTTTTGGTTTCCACGACTTGGGATTTTAATTGAAAATAGCTTTTTGATTGAATTGAAATGTCGTATACTTCGCTTCGCTTATGGACATAGGCGTACTTTTTTTGTGGCTGCTCATACCGGTATGTTATGCTGCATTTGGGGATCCTCTCCTCTGGAATTCCATATGCAGCAGAATTCCTGTAATGTTATTCAACTGATATAGTTGTACGGTTACTACAATATCTGGCCACTTCAACTACTGAAATGGGGATCCTAATTCTCCCTGCTTCTTCCAAGAAGACCATGGTGAAGATTTTCGATTTTGTCGCAAGTATGTTGGCTGCATCTCTCTCCCACCCGTTAGATTTGAGCTTTAAAAATCTCCCATCACTGGTAAAATCTCTGCACCTTCTTCTATGAATAAAAGGAAATTAATTCCCTAATCCGCTTCCCTTCATCACTTATAAAAAGATAAATCAAGCATTTACTGCAGAACCCTTCAATTTTTTTTTTTTGGTAAGTAGTACAGAACCCTTCAAGTACTACGACATTCAAGCATGAAAACAAAACGAAAATGGTAGTTGATCAAATATACTCTACATCTTATGAAAGCACCTACCACAACCCAAGTACTAGTTCATGCCGAAAAACAGAAGCAGGAGTTCAAGTGGTCAGATACTTTTGTTAACCCTTTTGAATGTGTGAAGAGTTTCTGTGAGCAAAAAAGGAATAACGAATCCAGTTAACAGTAGCGCAAATGTCTTTACTGGATGTTAAATATCGAGATGTCTCAATCGGTAATTCCATTGGTGAAAGTTTTAATTTAAGCTGGTTTGAAAGGTTTAAGTGGCATGTAATAACAGCTCGTGCAACTCTAACAGACAGATAAGATATTGTATGAGTTCTGCACTTCTACCGCCCAATGAAGAGTTGGATCCCATCAGGGCGGTTGTATATTTTTGGTTTAGTTTTTCTTTCTTTTGATTGAGTGGTTGGCCGGTGCTTGGATATGTGATTGAGGCCTTATTCTTGTTTGATAAAGTTATTTGTTTGCTGATAATTTTGATTGAGTTGGATCCCAGCATGGTGGTTTGTTCCCTTTGACAGAAGAACGTCAATCAGCTTTCCAAGAATTCAAGGAATACCTTGCCAATCCCCCGCTCTTACCTTCTCCTAAAGAACACAAAGAACTGTATCTTTACTTAGCCATCACAGACACAGCACTAAGCTCAATTTTGGTTAGGCAAGAAGTTAACATATAACGACCAATTTACTGTGTTAGTAAGATCCTAACAGATGCAAAGATTTGGTATTCACAGGCCGAGAGGGTCACTCTAGCTTTGATCCATTTAGCGGAAAACTTCGTCCATACTTCTAAGCCCATAAAATCATCGTCTTAACTCACTAGCCACTGAAGGGGATCTTGCAAAGGCTAGAAGTATCCGAATGTTTGATAAAGTGAGTTGTAGAATTGGGGGAGTTTGCATAGAGTTTCGAGTATGACCAACCATAAAAGGACAAGTCCTCGCAAATTTTGTAGTGAAAATGACACCCCAATTTCGAAATGCTTAGGAGAAGATAAACAAGGGCCTCCCCACGAGGAAACCCCAACATAGATTTTATATGTTGATGGTTTATCCTCTCAAATAGGTAATGTGGCCGGTGTAGTCTTGGTAACTCCAGACGGATTCAAAATAAAATACTCAATGATGTTCGGGTTTCAAGCCACTAATAATACAACTGAGTATGAAGTTCTATTAGCCGGGCTTAAACTAGCAAATAAGTGCTCAGCAAAGAATCTAATCGTTCGCAATGACTCTTAACTAGTAGTCAACCAAGCGTTCAAGAATTTCAAACCGTCTAATACATGATTGGCAAAATATCTCGTCAAGGTGAATGACCTACTAGCATTTTTCAATAAAGTAGAAATTCACCACATCTCAAGGAAGGACAACTGTAAAGCTGACCAATTGGCAAAAGCAGCCTCACTTGGAAACTCCGAGCAATATTCAAGGAAAATGGGGGAAGTTCTCATGAACCCAAGCATAGAAGTGTCAGAAGAGATGTTTCCAATTTTAGACGAGGTGACTTGGATGACGTCATACAGAAAGTACCTCGAAGATGGTTCGTTACCAAAGGATCCGGACAAATCTAAGTGCATAAAGAAGACAGCCGGATGGTACATCTTCATGGATGAAAAACTGTACAAAATGGGCTATTCCATCCCTTACATGCGGTGTCTAACACCTTCCAATATCGATTATGCTTTAAGCGAGGTATATTTGTGTATTTGCGGATTGCACATAGGGGAGAAGAACTTGACGTTTAAAGTTACTTCACAGGACTACTACTGACCCATCATGAAAAAGAACGCTATGGAGTTCATTAAGAAGTGCAAAAATTGTCAAATCCATGGCAACATTTCTCATTGGCCTCACACTAAATTTCAGGCTGTGCAGTCACTTAAGCTGTTCGCACAATGGAGGCTTGATTTACTAGGCCCGTTTTGCCTTGCTGCAAGACAAAGGTGGTTCATCATAATCTTGATAGACTATTTTACGAAATGGGTTGAAGCATCTCCATCGGTGAAGATTACTGAGCAGAATGCGATTTAATTCGTCTGCTAGAGCGTTATTTGCAGGTTTGGGATACCCAAGGTCATAGTGACTGACAACGATACCTAATTTATAAGAAAAAGGTTCACAAAATATTGCACGAACCTAGACATTAAATTGGTTCATACCTCTGTTACTCGCTCCCAAGTAAATGGACTGGTAGAGGTAACTAACCAAACCTTGCTACAAGGACTGAAAATGAAGTTGGAGGACGCAGGGGCTATTAGGCAGACAAGCTTCCATTCGTGCCATGGTCCTACCGGATGACTCCTAGAGAATTAACCTGAGAACACTCTTCAACCTGTGTTATAGGATTGAGGCGGTCATTTCGGTGAAGATCGGATTACCCAACTTTTGAATCAAAAGTTTCAACTCGTATTGCAATTCTCAGCTCTTGAGAGAGAACCTAAACCTACTCGAAAAAGTCAGAAACATGGCATGACTACGGACAGCTGCTTACTAAGCAGAGAGTAGCACGATACTATAATAAAAAGGTGAAGGCACAACAATTTAAAATATGGGACCTAGCTCTAAGAAGTATTGATGTTACATGCAAGATTGCCGATATGAATAAGCTATCCACCAATTGGGAAGGACCATTTCTAGTATTAGTTGTCCTCCGGAGCAGCGCATATAAATTACATACTTAAAATGGGAAACTAGTCCCCTGGGCCTGGTTATATGATATATTTTAACATTTTAATAAGACTAATTTTTACATCAATTTTTTGCATTTGTTGCTCATTTGTGTGTTTGTGTGATTCATAATGACCATGACTGATCTCAAGTCAAGTGAGTGGGAATTTTACTCCTCACTTGCTAAAATAACCCATATAAAAACACTATAACAGCACTGGTTAAAACTACCCTATAACCCAAAGAGTGGTCAAATGTTGATAGTTGCTTCAGAGATTCGGGGGCTTTGAGGCCAAATGTCCAGTCCTTTTTGAGAGGTCCAATTTAATACCGAATTATGTTCAAACTAATAAAAAACCTTAGAGAGTTTTTCAGCATGAGTGCCAAAACACCCTTTCACAGGATAGGCACTATCAGTCATACAAGGTCCACAGACTAGGGTCCAATTAAGCTTGATAATGACGGTAAGTCCACTTAGCCAGCAAATGAAGAATTCATTGAATAAGAATGCAACTTAACAGAAATAATATTAGCCACAATGATCAATGCAATTTAGCTGATTTATTGAGTCACATAGTTACATATGTACAATTCAGAACCCCAACTCAGTACAAGAAGGAATCCACCAAGTTAATCCATGTCAAGCCGCGAGTGACTCAATTATCCTAAGGTTGAGGGCTGGATGAGGGCCTAGACGATGGGTCCGCACAGGATTCTGAGAAATTACTCACGTTGAGGCTCTATAAGGCCCTAGAATTCCATGGATCAAGACAACCTAAGGAAAAATTATGAGCAACCAATGAGATAATCCGCCTGTAGAAAGAAATACCATCTTGGAACTTAACCTCCAAAATGGGTCTAACCTTCTCGAGCCAAAAACTCCGCCTCGATTCCTCCTTAAGCCAGACACACTTATTCTAGAGGCTGTCAATAAGATTTATGTCAAAAACTGATCGATGCTCAGCTTCTTGGAATTTATCTTCAAGAAATGCAATCTTATCCACAGCTATAGTATTCACATTCGATAATTCGTGGGATCTCGCCATCTATTCGGACAATTCCTTCCCCAGAAGAAGCAACCCAATCTCGAAGCTGTTCAGCCTCGGCTACAGCGGTTTTCACTTGGATCCCCAACTCCCTGTGTGCCGTAGGATCGATGCACGATAAGATGGGCAATCTCGACGTCTCACTTGTGCAGCCCGTCCTTAACTAAGAGCACTAGCTCTTGGGACTGTCAAATAAACAGAATATTCAGTCAAACACGACAATATTAGGGAAGGATTCGCATATAAAGAATCAAGCGAGTAATATCTCTTGAGTAAAAAACTTCTCACGAAGAAAGGGATCTAGCGATGATTTGTGCTTGGAAACTTGTGGAGTCCTCCAGAACAAGAGGGGCAGTGAATAGCGACAAGGAGAAACTGCAAATCCGGGGGAGTAGAGAAGGCATCCGGATCCTCAGAACTCTTTGGTGGTGGAAGACCAACTTGAGGGGCCTCCTCTCCCTTTGGAACCTCCGATGAAAACAGATAAGGCCCAGGAATCTCCATTGCAATCTCACAATTATTAGCAAGTATCTTCTCTGTCATTCCTCCATTATTGATTACCTTCGCCATCAGGGCAATAGAAGGAGCAGAAATAGAATCGTCGGGTGAAGAATTAACCAAAACTGGGACCCCATACTTGGTGATGAGCAGAGCAACAGTCGATTCTTTCACATTCACGCCTCGAAGTACAGAGTCATTTATTTCCATAGAACTAGGGGAGCCTTCTATTTCCATAGAAATAGTGGTCACACTCCAAAAGTAATATTTTTCATCCACTACCATGAAATGCCTTTTAGTACAAGCAACAGTTTCGGAGGCTAACCAGTTGGTTAAAACCCAAGCTATAAATTTAACTCCTCCCAAATCAAAGGAGAAAGACAAAATGGAGAACTGCAAAGATACTCAAGCAAATAATGCACTCCAGGACAGTGAAAGCACATCCTCCCAATTCATATTCATCTCATTCTCTTTCAATTCAAGCCTTGCTTTTACATCTTTCCATTTCATTAAGAAAAACATTGACTTGAGGATATACCGGGAAGTGAGAAATGTATATTTTTCATCTCTTATTTAAGTTGTTGTGGTGTACAAAACAAGAATTTGTAGTCACGAAGATTGGTCACTTGTCAATCGAACCAATTGAGTGACCAATCCGGCTCTCTAATTCGTACAATAATTCAAATCATTGAGTCGCATCACAAACCTAATTTTTTTCTTATATATTGGGTTTCTTAGCTAAGGGTGGTACTATATTTGAAACATGTCTTGTCTTTTTTTTTTTTTTATTCATCATTATTTATTTCTGTTTTGGGGTATTAGATTTGTAAGCTGTTGAGGAATGAGGATCTATATGACTTTCTATCGGTACATTGTATGAATATAAGATTGTTTTTAGACAAAGAATGCTTGACAGGATGAGCCAGCCAAAAAACAATAAAGAAGAAGAGAAAGTGTTGGTTTACATGCCCCAGCGAGAGAGAGAGAGAGAGAGAGAGAGAGAGAGAGAGAGAGAGAGAGCCTTGCATCCAAGTGAAAGGATGAAAATACTTGATGTGGATAGGTAGTCATCTTCTACATCAGAATTGTCCAAACTGTTTCGCTTTTGGTGTTTTAGTTATAGAGTAGGTAGTAGCAAATGGGGTTGCTATTGATGGGAGTGATAAGCGGTAAGAAGAGACGACTAACTTTGCTTCTTCCCCTCTAGGCACTTAAACGTGGGTGTGGACAATTTTTTTATTTAGGAAAGAAATGGGGTGTATCTTTGAAGATAGCTCTGGGTTAAAGAATCTATTCCTAGAGATATTACTACTAAAAGGACCTGGCTGAATATGAAAATCAATTCCTTTGGTGTAATTAATAAGGATATGCCTCTATCAATATTTTTTTATATGCATCTCTATTGGAAGGGAGATAGCAGGAATGATTAGTAATAGAACACATTAGTAATCTAATCTAAGGGATAGAATCTATTCATGATAAGGAATAGAATAGATTAGTAATCTATTAAAACTTTATTCTGTCACTTTGTAGCCAGAGTAGGCACGTGAAGTTCACTAGAAGGGACCTACCGGGAATGATTTATTGCAATGCAACAGCACTCAATGCCTGGTCATAGGCTATACTTGTTCTCACCACCTGCCACACGGAACTTGTCTAACAAGTTTTCATTAAGTCCATGTTGACGTCTTCGTTAAGTCTAAGTGATTGAGTAAATTTATGAACAAGCAATGGAGAGAACTTGGGGGGGGCCTTCAAACTTGTATCCATGACTGTAAAGTTTATTTATGGAACGTAGACTTTATTCATATCTGAAACTTATCTCTATTTCGTTATTTCCTCTGATTTGCAGGCGAAACTAACAGGAAGTTTGGGCGAACTGTAATTCTAGTGAGGTTTGTTTTCTATTCTGGCCTGATTAGAAGCCGGGGAAGGGGCATTATTTTTAAAAATTCTACCTAAAACATATAATGGCCTTCTAGTCCACTTTCATTTCTCCATCTTCTCAACAGTGATTATGGAAATTTATTGAATTTTCCATCAAATATGGGAAAATATAAGGGAAAAGCATGAAAATTATTCTTAACTTCTCAATTTTGTTTATTATTTTTCTCAGTTGTGTTTTTAGTTTTGATTTTAGTAAATTCTTTTTTCATAGAGTTCTAAGGACAATCAAACTCAAACTCGTCGATTTATGATGGAGACAACGGGAATATAAGATGGTTTCCACGTAGTGTATGATTTTTCAAAAAAAGGTAAATATTATATGATTATTTTTGAGTCATTCTTTACTAATTATTTAATATAATATTTTATCTATTTATTTATTTTTATATAATCTATTAATATAAATTAATAAATATAATTTTATATTATTTAAAGGTGTCAAAAGTTTAATTTTAAAATTATTTCTCGTTTCAAAACGGTTGATATTGATCATCATTTTTTCTCAAATATATGTTTTATCATTGGGTCAGCATTGGCCGAAAGGGGCACGAGGAAATACTTATAGGAGGATAAAGAAATCAGAAATAATTACGAAATTTATTCAATTAGTTATTTTTAAAATATTTATCTGTTGCGTTCCGGGTCCGCGGTTACCGTACGGATTACGGAGCATTCGAATTCCTTAGCACGCGGCGGCGTCGGTCGAAGGGTCCGGTCTCCGTTGCTATGAACCTGGACCTGCACAACACAAACAACGAACAAGAGGTCAGGGGTCCGGCAGGATTTCTCCCATCAAAGCCGCTCTGACGCTAAGTCAGCAAATTCCCGTAATGAACGGAAATGGCACACGCTAAAGGGCGGTGCGCGGATGAATGCTGTAAAAGCGTAAGAGATGCTCGTGTAATGATATGGAGAATACAGTGCGCAGGTTGTAGAAGGCCTGGCTTCCTTGATGCACCGTAGGGGGTAGTTGACTTTCCCGTAGTCTGAGTAGACGTGGGGTGAGTAATCGTGAGCTAGCTCGTGCCAGACGGAAGTGAGTCAATCCTCAGTTCCAGCTCGTTCCTTTCTTGTGACCAAGTCGAGAAGGAGGAAGCTCAGAGCTCTACAGTTGAGTTAGAGTTGGAGTCAGAATCAGAATCGAGGAAGAAGATCCCCTTCTCTGTGGGGCGTGAGGGCTTTTATAGGCCTCTCCCCGTTGGACTCTGGGTGCCAGAATGTCCGTTGCGAGGGCTTCTGTGCCGCTGGTCACTGTCGTGGACCGCCGGTCGTGTCGGTTGTCCTCTTGCCGTGGCAGGCACGCTTCTGGGTGTTGCCGGCCACGCCCGATTTTTCCCTGAGTGGGGATTGGTTGGTTGCCTGCAGGCGGCTGCGGAAGCCGTTGGCGCTGCACCAGCCATTCATCTATTTGCTAGCCTTTCCGCCTTTTCGCCGGTTTTTCGGCGACGCATTAAATGCGTCGCAGAATTCCCTTGCCTTCTGTCAACGTGGGCTCTTTTACGCGTTTCGGTTGCTGGGCTGGGCTGGGCTAACCAATCTGTGCAGGCTTCTGAACCTTTCGTGGGCCACGGAATCCTTCATGGGTTTGGAAATTCTTCATGGGCCAGGACATGGGACCCAACATTATCAATTTAATATTTTTAATTTATTAATTTTTATTTAAATTTGTTCATATTAACAGATGAATAAGATGTAGTGGTACTGAGTATAATTTTTTTAGTATAAATCTATATAATTTATTATTCAAATATAAATATATGGCGTAAAGATTTAAAATTTTTCTTGATTGAAATAATATGTAGCCAAGAAAAAGAAATAATAATTTGGCCAATTTTTCATTGAACCTCGATCTCTCACCTATCAAATATTAATTATATAGAAAATTATATAGTATGTCAAAAGTATTTCTAATTTTGAATATCAATTTTGTTGCGTCCCGAGTCCGTGGTTGTCATACGGATTAGGGAGCCTCCGGATTCCTAAGCACGTGGCGGCGTTAGGCAAACGGTCCATCCTTCGTAGCTCTAAACCTGGACCTGCACAACACAAACAATAAATAAGAGGTCAAAGGTCCGGCGGGACTTTTCCCACCACGGCCACTCCGATGCTCAAGTCAGCAAGTTTCCGCAATGAACGGAAATGGCGCACGCGGCAAGTGTTGCGCGAATGGGTGATGATGAAACGTGAGTGATATGTATGTTTTAGAATGGTGGATGCAATGAGCAGTTCTTGGAAGGCCTGGCTTCCTTGATGCACCGCGGTGGGTGGCTAACTTCCCGCTGCCTAAGTAGACTTGGGGAAGGAGATTGTGAGAGAAATTGGCTCACTCGTGACTACCGAAGATGAGTCTTATCTCAGTTTGAGTTTTTTCTCTCGTGTAATCTATTCGGAGGAGGAAGGATCGGAATTCGAAATCGGATCCTTTTCTTTGCAGGGAGCGGGAGCTCTTATAGGCTCCCCTTATTGGACTCTGGGTGCCAAAATGCCCGTTGTAAGGGCTTCCTTGCCTTTGGTCGCTGTTGCTGACCGCCGGTCATGTCGGCTGTCATTTTGCCGCGCGGCGAGGCTCTGGCCCGAGCGCCCCGGCCAACGCTCGGTTATCCCTAGCGGGATTGGGGTTGCCTCAAACCGTTTGGCCGTGCCCCGCCTTTTCCATTGGCCGGCCTTTCCTTCTTTCCATCGCTTTTTGGCAGTGCATTATCGCCTGTAGGCGCTCGTCATTCAAGCAAATGGGGCGCCACGTATGCTCCCTACGCAGTCGGGCTGGGCTTGGTATCCTTCGTGGGCCCTGACGTCCTTCGTGGGCCTCGACATATTTTTGTGGGCCTTGACATGGGACCCAACAAATTTATTACTGAAAACTAATTATTATTTGAAGATATTTATTAAATTTAGTTGATTGTTAAAATTATAATAAAATTTTAACATATTATATAACTAAAAAACAGATGATAGCTCATGCCTGCTTAGTAATATGTGAAGATTTGATAGGAAGGCAGAATATGTATAGTTTTATTGTTATAAATAAATTTCAGAAATTTATTTGTAAATGTCATAAGTTGAGATTAAGATAAAAAAATTTTAGTACGTCTGTACTATCTAAATAATAAGCTGTCTTTTATATTATATTATCATTATTGGTTAAAGAAGTTTAAAAGATTTTATTGAGAATTAATTAATTTTTAAATTTTTTTTGTTATTAAAATATATAGGTTATATTTAATTATTATCTTAAAAATTTTTTTATACTAATTATTTTTACGAGAATTATTTTTTTTACTATTAAAAAAGAATATATTTTATTTATATTTGATGGGTATACTAGGAATGGGCTGGACCAAGAAAGTCAATGGAGGCCTAAAACGACGGTCAACACATTGACAACCCAATTGGAAAACAGGCCTAAAAGCTGAAAAGCCCAGGACGATCAACGTTGGCGTTGACCGTCTGGGCGGCCAACTCTCTAGCAGACGGTCAACTCAAACGTTGATCGTCCGCATTATGCGCATTGGGCCCAAAGAGGCTTTCTACAGTAATGGGCCTGGCTCACTCAGGTCCATGGCCCATCAGGCGGCTAACAACAGACATCCTCTACAAGGGCGGTCAACACACACGCAAGCGGTCAACTCGAATGTTAACCGTCCGCATTTTGCTCGTTGGGCCCTAATAAGCCCTTCTACAGTAACCGGCCTGACCGTTTAGGCCCACAAATCATCAAAAGGCCAGCGACGGCTTTCCAAGGATATGTCACGATCCCAGCTGGCACAAAAAAAGAATATTTGTAATATTGGCGCCTCCCATATAAGGAAGGCGCCAGATTTTCTCCAAATCTTGGCCAGCCCAGGCTTTCCAACGGCAACATGCACGGAAGGAAAGCGCACGGTTTGGAAAGCTGTTGGCCGCCTCACAAGGAAACAATCACGATCAGCTTGGCAACTGGCATCTGCTCCAGAAGGCAAGCAAGTCGGTAGATCAGGAAGGCAATCACTCTTTCCAAAGAAGGAGAATAGTCCTCTCAGCTACAAAAGAAGCCCTGGATCCACCATCCAGGGCACGCTTTCTTCAACGCTCTCAATTACGCCTTCTTCAACGCTTCCAATCGCACAGGCTTCCTTCAACACTTTCAACTGCATACGCTCTCTGCAATACGAACGGGTGCTCCTAGAGATCTGCCTTCTTTGTCGCCCACGTTCTCCAAAAACCTAAAGGCAACAAGCGAGCCCTCACGGCTGTTTACTGCCTTCCCACCTTCCAGAATCAAAAAGACCTCACGTCTCCCTTACATCTGGAACAAATACTCTTTCTATATATATATATATCTCTCAATTTCAGTTTCTTCCTTTTGAAGACTGTTTAACTGACTTGAGTGTCGGAGTGTTTTCGGTGGGACTACTTTCCGCCGAATACGCTGACCTCCTGCTCTGTTTAGTGGTATGCAGGATCCAACTCAAGGAATGGAGCCGGGGCTAATACAAGAGGATCATCCGAATATGTTTGAAGTTCGGATCCAGAGACGCATCATTGGCGCCGTTTGTGGAAAGCGTTTACAAAAGCCTAGCACAAAAATCTGCACTAACTCTCTCTGTCACCTTCTAATTCTGCAATGGTGAACACGAGAGCCCAAGCTAGTGACCCCGCTAGAGATATCAAGCTAACCCCGACCGTGACCACGGGTGCGGGGTGCCATGGTCAACGGGGCCATCAAGTGAGTTCCACCGCCCTATTTTCAACAACTGGTGGAGCAGATGCAGCCAACAATCGCCGCTCCAGTTATTTTGCACCTTGTAACGAGCAACGATGACCACGGCTCCACCAAAGCCATCCATCTCGCTCCCCGCCACCAAAAGGGGTGGCAGAGAGGAAGAAGCCGCCAAGAGGCCGGAAAGATGGAGACAACTGGTTTCCAAAGATCTCCTCGCGCGTCCCGGCCAATGAGGCCTATGGAAGGCTCCGGGAGTACGTTTCCACTAGAGAGCCCAGAAAGAAGAAATCCCCGATACTCTCGGGTAGAAGACAACCATGCAGTCCAGGAGCGAGCTTCCAGGACTGCCCGATCCATTGAAGGCAGCGGTCGATCGGCTGCTAACCCTGCCAGGGACAAGACAGAGTTGAGGGATTACCTCAGCTCCAAACGATCAGCAAACGTCACCCGCGCCGATCCGCGGGTGGACAAGATCTGGAACCGTGTGTTCCAAGAGGAGGAGCGCGCCATCGACTTGGACCGATCTCCTTTTACTGAAGAGATCCTGAGCCGTCCACTGCCGACGAAATTCAAGATGCCGTCCCTTGACTTATACGATGCGGGCAGTGATCCGGTTGACCACCTGGATCACTTTCGCACCCATGTAAGTCTACAAGGGCTAGAAGACTCAGCAATGTGTCGCTGCTTTCCACTCACGCCGAAGGGAGACGCACGAATCTGGTTCCATCACCTCCCTTCAGGCATCATCAGCAGTTTCAAGAACTTACGGATCTCTTCCTAGCTCAGTACGCTTCAAGCCGATGGGAAGAGAAACAGTCCTGACATCTCTCCCACATAAAGCAGAAATCGGGAGAGAACCCACGGCGTTTGCTGGATCGCTTCGTGGCAGAGGCCAGAAGGATCCCCAGGATCACATAGGAGATGAAGCTGGGCAGTTTCATCTCTGCGCTTACTTACGGTGACTTTTTTAAGCACCTTGCCCACAAAAATCCTCAGACCTTTCGCGAGGCGGAATCCATCACCAGAGCCTACGCTGCAGCAGAAGAGGCCAACGAGGCAAAACGTCCAGAGCGGACGGATCAGCCTCGGCCGTTCCCTGGAGAAGGGAAGAGAAAGTACATCGACGGAGAACACTCCCGCCAGAAGCAGCGCTAGACTGGGCCCCCAGAACGTAGAGACTATGGGCCCACCAGTTTCACACCCCTGACAGACACGCGTGCCAACGTCCTTATGCAGATCCGTGGAGAAAAATTTCTGAAGTGGCACAAATCGCTGAAGAAAGACTCTGGAAACCAGTCGAAGTACTGTGACTTCTATCGCTCTGCTGGCCATTCAACTGAGGACTGCAATACACTACAAAGGGAGATCGAGGACTTGATTCGCAGAGGCCACCTCACGAAATTTGTTAGAGGTATTGGACAGAACTCAGGAGCGGCTGACGAAGAGGGGCAGGAGCAGACTCCACCCCAGAATAGGATTGCGGTGGGGGTGGTTAGCATGGTCACCACCCGACCTGCCAAGAACCCGGCAGATAGTAAGGAGCAGTAGACTGGGAGGAAGAAGCAGCGCACAATAGACAATACTATTAGCTTCAGTGATAATTACTCGACCCATGTAATGTCCCCCCATGCTGACCCCCTTGTTATATCAGCACTCGTTTTAGACGACAGTTCGGATTACCAGCTGAAACAAGTCTTTATCGATAATTGAAGTTCTAAAGATTTGCTTTACTTAGATGCCTTTTTAAAATTAGGCCTAAAAAAGAACCAGCTAAATCGACTGATGGCCCATTATACGGCCTTGACAACGAACCAGTGCCTGTTTAAGGGACTATTCAATTGGAAGTAACTTTAGGAACGTATCCAAGGACAGCAAGTCGCACACTTACCTTTCTAGTGGTTGACCTACCCTCCGTTTACAACGCGATACTAGGCAGGTCGTGCCTGACAGCGTTTGGGACGGTCACCTCGATTCCGCACCTCAAAATGAAGTTCCCGACACCATACGGTGTGGGAGAGGTGTTGGGCGACCAAATAATCGGACGAACATGCTACATGTCCCATATTGCCCCAAGCGGCAGCACTGGCACGGTGGGAGAACTCGATCATCGAGATGAGACCACCTTGCAGCAAGCGCAGTCCGGTAAAGCCACAGATCTGGTCCCACTAAATCTGAAGGAACCGGAGAAGTGTGCGCAGATTGGCGGCTCACTCACTGGCACACTACGCACTGAACTGATTGCGTTCCTGCAACGGAACGCCGACTTGTTCGCATGGACTTCCGCAGACATGCCCGGGATTTCGGCTGAGGTGATGGTCCACAAGTTGGACCTCGATGCTGGCCGTAAGCCGGTCAGGAAGAAGCGGAGAAACACTCCACAGAGAAGCTGATCGCCATCCGAGATGAGGTGAAAAAGCTACTGGACGCTGGGTTCATTAGAGAAGTCCAGTACCCAGATTGGCTTTCAAATGTCGTCCTAGTGAAAAAGAGCAACGAAAAATGGCGAATGTGCGTCGATTTTACCGATGTCAACAAGGCCTGCCCGAAAGACAGTTTTTCCTTACCCAGGATTGACCTATTGGTTGACTCCACGGCTGGATATGAACTGCTCAGCTTCATGGACGCCTATTTGGGTTACAACCAGATTCGAATGAGTTCGGAGAACAAGGAGCAATATCGTTCATGACGGACTAGGGCACCTACTGCTACAAAGTGATGCCTTTCGGACTAAAAAACGTTGGAGCAACTTACTAGCGACTGGTCAACAAGATGTTCGAAAAACAGATTGGTCGCAACATAGAGGTCTACGTCGACGACATGCTCGTCAAGAGCAGAGTCACTGGCGACCACATACGTGACCTGGAAGAATCATTTGAGGTGCTCCGCCAGCACCAAATGAAACTGAATCCAGCCAAATGCGTCTTCGGGGTAGCCTCTGGGAAGTTCTTGGGTTTCATCGTCTCCCAGAGGGGGATCGAGGCAAACCTAGAAAAGATCAAGGCCCTCGCTGACATGGCTCCCCGATAGAACGTCAAAGACGTCCAGCGATTGACTGGGCGGCTGGTAGCTTTGTCCCGCTTCCTCGCGAAGTATGGTGACAAGTACCAACCCTTCTTTAAAGCCTTGAGAGGGACAAAATCCAACGAATTTCAGTGGACGGCTGACTGCTAGACCGCTTTCAATGAATTGAAGTAGTATCTGGCCAGCCCATCATTGCTAGCATCACCCAAAGATGGAGAGAAGCTATACCTTTATCTGGCAATTTCAGAAGTATCCCTCAGCTTCGTTCTCGTGCGCCAGGAATCCGATACCCAGCAGCCGGTTTACTATGTGAGCAAAATATTGACCAGCCTGAAACGCTATCCACGCTAAAAAAATGGCCCTATTATCTTCGCAAAGACGAAAATCGAGGCCATACTTTCAGCGCATCGCATAGTGGTCCTTATCGACCCGGTAGGCCGAAGGCATACTCGAGAAACTAGATGTTTGGGACTAGTAAAGTGGGCTATCGAATTGGGTGAGTTTGACATCGAATTCAAGCCTAGACCTGCCATAAAAGCACAGGCTCTGGCTGACTTCATTATTGAGACCACGACCCTAATTCAAGAGGAACAGCCCGCAGAAAACGCAGAGCAACCTGACGAGATTTCAGGATGGACACTCCACGTGGATGGATCGTCCACGGACAGTAGCAGCGGAGCAGGGGTGGTCCTCACGACCCCCGATGGATTCGAGGTTAAGTATTCCCTCAAACTTTACTTCCCAATGACCAACAACGCCGCTGGCACGAAAGCCCCGCTAGCCAAACTTACGATTAGCAAAGGAATGCTCGCCGAGGGTTGGTCGGTTTCTAATGACTCGAACCGATCACAACCGGGTTAACGAGGGTTTTGAGGTAAACAACCATTGCTTGGCCAAGTACTTGGTTAAGGCTAAGGAGGCCGTCCAGGGCTTCGACAAACTTACCCTGGTTCACGTTCCTCGACCGAGAACCGAAAGGCGACTGGTTGCTAGAGCCGCTGAGTCGAAAAAATCCGAGCAATGCATTCGAGGGACATGCGGGAGATTCTGAATGCTCTCAGCATAGAAAAATAGGAGGCAATGCAGATTTTCGAAACGGAAAACTGGATGACGCCCCACCTTAGATACTTGACTGATGGATCGCTACCAAAGGACGCCGAAAAGGCTAAACGAGTTAAAAAGACAGTCGGCTGGTACACGGTAGTCGATGGGCGGCAGTATCGCCACGGATACTCAACTCCGTATCTCCGCTGTCTATCTCCCGAAGAGGCGGAATACGTGCTGAGTGAGGTTTACCTCGGGATCTATGGATCACATGTAGGCGCGTAAATCCTGGCCTTCAAGATCATGCGGCTGGGCTATTATTGGCCATCAATGAAAAAGGACGCGCTTGAGTTTGTAAAGAAATGTGAGAGTTGCAGGCTCTACGACAACCTTCACCACCAGTCGTCCGCTGACCTGAAGTCACTACAGGCTCCGTGGCCCCTCGCGCAATGGGGGCTCGATATTCTCGGCCCATTTCCCATTGCCATAGGGCAAAGAAAGTTCATTATCGTGGGCATTGACTACTTCACCAAGCGGGTCGAGGTAGTCCCGCTAGCAAAAATCACGGAACACAATGCGCTGGAATTTCTTCGAGCATTCATGCGTGTCAAGGCCCCCAGGTCGTAGTGATCGACAACGGGACCCATTCACGGGAAAACACTTCACCAAGTATTGCACCAGCCTTGGGATCAAGTTGGTCCACACTTCGGTGGCATACCCCCAGGCCAACGGGCAGGTGGAGGTTACAAACCGCACACTGCTCCACGTGCTAAAGACTAAGCTGGAGGACGCCGGGGGCTCTTGGGTTAACGAGCCCGTTCTCTGGTCTTATCGAACAACCCCGAAGGAACCAACGCGCGAGACACCCTTCAGCCTCTGTTACGGGACTGGGAGGCGGTAATCTCGGTCGAGATCGGGCTTCCGAGTCTCAGGGTTGTGTCTTTCGACCCACAGACCAACTCCCAGAAAATCAGGGAGTACTTAGACTTGCTAGAGGAAGCCCACAATGCCGTCAGAATACGGACAGCAGCATACCAACACCGAGTTACCCGGTACTACAACAAAAAGGTGAAAGCCCGGCAGTTCGACGTTGGGAACTTGGTCCTACGAGGCGTCGAGGCCACAGGCAAGCTGGCTGACCGCCACAAGCTCTCTCCCAACTGGGAGGGACCCTTCCTTGTCTCCGCCGTCTTGCAAAACGGAGCATATAAACTCCAAAACCAGACGGAAAGTTGGTCCCGGCGAACGTGGAATGCGACCCACCTCAAGCGGTACTTCCAATAAAGCACCCAGGTACGCACTCGCCCACTTGTGTGCATTCATTCGCATACTTGCTTTAATTTGGTAAAATAAGAAATTTACTTAGCATATAGAATCCTAATTTTTGTATGCATGTATACTGTGTTTGCCTTGCAGGTTTACCCGACCTAAACTGCCCCTAAGTCGGGAGGGTCTTCACCATCTCGTTAAACCCTGGTCATCCAGGTGGCCCAGAAATGGTCTGAAATCCTGGTCATCCAGGTGGCCCATGAGCGGTCCGAAACCCTGGTTATCCAGGTGGCCCATGAGTGGTCTAAAACCCTGGTCATCCAGGTGGCTTATGAGCGGTCTGAAACCTTGGTCATCCAAGTAGCCCGTAAGCGGTCTAAACCTTGGTCATCCGAGCGGCCCGATAACGGTTGTACTAAACCTTGGTCATCCAAGTGGCCCGATAGCGGTCTAAAAACCTTAGGGGGCAAGTATAGCACACGCGACGACCTCCTCTCGGGGAGCTGCAACGTCAGTCAACAACGGTCGAAGGGAGAAACATTTCTTCTCCAACATTGGCTGCCCAAGTCACCACTTGCACAGCACCACCGGGTTGGTTAACACAACCACCTAGGCAGCCACCTAGGTTGGCCGCCCTACGCAATAACCCTCTCAACAAAGGGGTAGCGTGATCGAACAGCGGCGAGGAACGTTTTTCTCCAATGCTGACTGCCCAAGTTTCCACTTGGATAGCACCGCAAGGCTGGCTAACATAACCACCTGCCAAGCTTAGGGACTTAGCTCCTTAGGCAACCAAGCAACGGTCGCCGGCCAACCAGGTTGGCCGCCTAATGCAATGATCCACACAAACACAAAGCAATAAAGACAATGGACACCAAATTGAAAAGAATTTTCATTTTATTGTTCAAAAAGTGTATTACAATTTACACAAGTCCCAAAAGCGCAAAAGAAGTGCAAAAGGCTATATAGGCGGCGAACCACCCTGGCTGTCTCGGGGCTCTCCCACCAAATCTGCCTTGCGTTGCACTGCGCGGTTGCTCTGATTGATAAACTCAACTGGAAAGTCAGGATCAATTAACCGTGCAACGCCCCGTCCAATGTTGAGCCCCTCCAACAGCCGGGCGTGTAGTGTGCCCCTGATCTCATGGGGCTGATCCGAATGGCCAACTCGTTCTCTGAGGCGGCAGCTCGATCGGCAAGACGTTTATTGCTCGCCTTAAGTCGATCTTCCTCCTCTCTCAAGCGGGTGACCTCGGCCTTCAACTTAGCATTCTCTGCCTCCATGCTCGCCATGACAGCCTCTAGAGCAGCGGTCTGCTCGCGGAGCTCCCCTCCTGAGGCAACCAACTTGGCCTCCAGCCATGCGATCTCAGTCTCCTGGTCCGCAATGATGTGATCACGTTGCTCCACCTCCCGGGAGAAAGCTGAGATCAACTTTTTTAACTGCGCAAGACCAAAGCGAAGTGTGAGTTACAAACACGAGGAAGAAAAAAAAATACAATGAAGCCATTTACAGAAATCATACCTCGTAAGTCTTCCTCAAGGGCCTCACAGGCCTGACTCTAGACCTGGCCCAGTTAGCGGTGGATCAGGTGGCGGTGGACCAGGAGATGACAAACCATGAGCATCCTCTCCCACCAAGCTCGCCACTGCGTCATCCAAAATGCGGTCTAGAAGCTCATCATCATCAGCGGCAGCGGCGGACTCCTTTCTCGCAGCCTCCGGAGCAGCCGTAGCAGGCCTCTTCCCCTTAATTGCCTTTGGAGCGGCTGCTGAAGGATCAGCTCTCGTCAACGGGTCCACAATAAAAACTCGCGAGCCCTCAGCCATATCGCGAGCTGGCTCCTCCGCAGACTCCATCCAGGCAGCGCCTGGGACCACTTTTGTCGCAGGCTGAGCCAGGATGACTCATCCAGCCTCCGTCAGCCTATCTTCAATGAACTTCCCCGCTCCAGCAGTGCTGCCGGATCCACCGCAGATCCCGGCAACCACATAATCAATTTGAGACGAAGACGAGGAGGGCGTCCCAGTTACCCTCTCAGTAGCCTCCTCCTCCGTGCGCCCTGAGCGGATGATCACGCCCTTTGAGTTCGCCGGGTTCATCATCATAACCGAAGGGCTTGGTTTCTGAACCGGTGATGGCGGCCCCCAGTTGACCTTCTTGGACTCCGTCTGGGAGACCAAGAAGTCCCTATTGAACTCATCAGGGTTTGCTCGTATGGCCTTGGTTAGCCATGTGTAGGCGGCGCACTCCGCCGCAGACGGCATACCAAAGTACGCCTCCGGAATCTCGCGCCAGCTCCTCGCAAGAGGCCATTTCTCCCCCACCTTCACGAAGAAGAACCGATTTTTTCAGTTTTTCAGCGAATCGTGAATGACCTTACTAATTTTTATTTCGGTACGGGGAGTGAGTGATATCCACTCTCCCCCCTGATTCAATTTGAACACAACCCTAACGCCAGATATCCTAAACTTCTGGCCAAGCTTCTGAAAAAAAATACACAAAGTGCAGAGATACCTCACGGCGTTGGCGTGAAGCTGGGCGATGGGTACTCGCAGAGCCTTTATAATTGATTCTAGCTCCTCTGGTAACAGCAGGCGGAGGCTGCTCCTCAGATGGGCCTCGTAAATGGTAATGTACCCCTCCGGTGGGGCAAAGGCTTTGTCGTCCTTATCCGGAATCCTCCAGGATGTCTCCTTGGGGATATTGAACTCAACGCACAATGCCTTTATGTCGTTTTCTCTCAAGACGGACGAGAAGTCTGCAACAGAAGCCATGATCGAGCAAAAGCTAGGATTCTTTGGGAAGGCTTGTCTGATAAACGAGAAGGAAGAAAACGACGAGTTGAAGACGTAAATGATTTCAAAAATACGGAAGGAAAACTTAAGCGCCAAGCATGAAATCCCTAATTAAGGACGCCGTCAGTCCTGACACGTGTCACCTCCCTACTTGACCCTGCAAAAGGATGGATCTCTAGCGCATTAATGACCAGGATCTCCGTCCAACCAAAGGGAGACACGTGTCGCACTCTACCAGGTAAACCGGCTAAAGACTAGCGGTAAAACGCCTGACTGGCCAAGACGGCCAACAATTCCGTGCTCCGAAATCGCTAAGACGGTCAACAGTGCCGTGCTCGGAATTGCCAAGACGGTCAACAATGCAGTGTGGTGCTCCGACGATTGAAGAGGCAAATCACCAAGACGGTCAACAAGTGCTTTCTAATTGACCAAGACGGTCAACAATTCTGTGCAGTAATCGGACAACAAGAGGCGCTTCAACAATTGCGGTTCTCGGAATTGACCAAGACGGTCAACAATTCTGGTGCTCCGAAATTGACCAAGACGGTCAACAATTCTGGTGATTCGAAATTGATCAAGACGGTCAACAATTCTAGTCAAACTCTCCTTCAAAATTTTCACGAAGTTTCACGAGATCCTCGAAGCAAGGAAAGGCATCCCATCATTAACATATTGGAGCCTAGACTTCTGGCCACCAGCATGGGGGGCTAGTGATGGGTATACCAGGAATGGGCTGGACTCAGAAAGTCAATGGAGGCCCAAAACGACGGTCAACACATTGACGGCCAAACTGGAAAACAGGCCCAAAAGCTAAAAAGCCCAGGACGGTTAACGTTGGCGTTGACCGTCCGGGCGGCCAACTCTCCAGCAGACGGTCAATTCAAACGTTGACCGTCCGCATTATGCGCATTGGACCCAAAGAGGCTTTCTACAGTAATGAGCCTGGCTCACTCATGCCCATGACCCATCAGGCGGCTAATAACAGACATCCTCCACAAGGGCGGCCAACACGCACGCAGGCGGTCAACTCGAACGTTGACCGTCCGCGTTTTGCTTGTTGGGCCCTAATAAGCCCTTCCACAGTAACCGGCCTGACCTGTTTAGGCCCACAAATCATCAAAAGGCTAGCGACGACTTTCCAATGATATTTCACGATCCCAACTGGCACCAAAAAGAATATTTGCAATATTGGCGCCTCCTATATAAGGAAGGCGCCAGATTTTCTCCAAATCTTGGCCAGCCCAGGCTTTCCAACGGCAACATGCACGTAAGGAAAGCGCACAGTTTGGAAAACTGTTAGCCGCCTCTCACAAGGAAACAATCACGATCAACTTGGCAACTGGCATCTGCTCCAGAAGGCAAGCAAGCCAGCAGATCAGGAAGGCAATCACTCCTTTCAAAGAAGGAGGATCATCCTCTTAGCTACAAAAGAAGCCCTAGATCCACCATCCAGGGCACGCTTTCTTCAACGCTCTCAATTACGCCTTCTTCAACGCTTCCAATCGCACAGGCTTCCTTCAACACTTTCAACTGCATACGCTCTCTGCAATACGAACGGGTGCTCCTAGAGATCTGCCTTCTTTGTCGCCCACGTTCTCCAAAAACCTAAAGGCAACAAGCGAGCCCTCACGGCCGTTTACTGCCTTTTCACCTTCCAGATTCAAGAAAACCTTACGTCTTTCTTACATCTGGAACATCCGAATACGCTGTTTCTTCCTTTTGAAGACTGTTTGACTGATTTGAGCGTCAGAGTGTTTTCAGTAGGACTACTTCCCGTCGAATACGCTGACCTCCTGTTCTGTTTAGTAGTGTGTAGGATCTAACTCAGGGAATGGAGCTGGAGTCAAGATAGGAGGATCATCCGAATCTGTTCAAAGTTCGGATTTAGTGACGCATCAATATTATATATTTATTTATTATTTATTTTTACTATTTATAAAGTGTTTAAATTAATTATATTTAAGGGTCCCCTAATATTTTAAAATAATGGAATTCTAGCATTTTTTTTTTTTGGTTATTTTTTTGCTCCGGACAATAACGGTTGATTTTCAGCCATCAAGTCCAAGTGGCCCCGTTGTACGAAAATTTGGGGAAACTGCATCTTTTATAAAGATGAATATATTTATTTTTGTATTTTAATAATTTATTTTAAAATAAATAATTATTAATTTATTAATTTAAAAAACTCAAAAATATTTGTTAAAATTATTTATTTTAAAATAATTTTATTAAAATTATTTATTTTAAAATAATTTTATTAAAATTATTTATTTAAAAATAAATAATTAATATTAAAACATTTAGCAGCCTCAGCCCCTAGAGCAGAGGCGTTGTAGCACGGCTCTATATTGTATTCATAATATTGTATTGAAGCCGTTGACTTTTTACCTAATGTTTTTTATTTTTTTTGTTATTAAAAAACAAAAAGTATTTTTTTAAAAATAAAACATTAATAATAAATATTAAATAACGCCCGTACACTCCCTATTTCAACGCGCCTCATTTACCTCAGTCCGCGTACAACTTCTGTACGTCACCGCGTTTTTGGGACTCCCTCTCCCACGGTTGAGGAAAACCGTTTCAATAATGTGATGCTGCCTTTTGATAAGAATAATATAATATTGAAAATAGCATATCATTTTAGAATATAAATTAAGGATTAAAATATATAATTAATAACTGAATTAATATTAAATTAGAAAAAAAAGTTAAATTGATAATTTAGGACCAAATCTGGTAATTAATAGTGTCATCAGATGAAATAGCACATTTTTATAATTTTTATATATTCATATTTTATTTTAAATTTTACTTTTAATATTTATTACATAGGTTTTATTCTATATGAAAATTTAGGTTAAATTGATCACATTGAGTTGTTGGATAAATAAACTTTCGAAGTTTAACATTTTTGAAAATACGCACATTAAATATTGATGAAAAATTTACACATAAATATTATACTATATATTGGGAATTAAATTTAATATTTCCGACGTCTATAATTTTCTGCGATTTTGAGGCCCTCAGACGGGGAGTAGAGCTCATCTCACCAAAATTATCGGATAGCCGTACCTTAGTCGGTTCTCTATCGCTGTCGCCGACCCGGATTTTTGCACGCAAATCCTAAGAAAAGAGTGTGAGAGTTTCATGAGGCAAAAGCTAAGTTGGTAATCGATCTTTGAGGAAAAATTTGTAATTTTTAAGCGTGGTTGTTGAGGAAATTACAAAAGCTCTTACGTCATAAAGTACACCGTACCTTTGTTTTTCTTCGGCTTTCGTCGCTGCTTCGCGTTATCATCGTGTGTGGTAGAATCGGTGTTTGACGAATTGATTGCTACGGCATATCGTCGCAGTTTCGTCTTCTGCTTTTGATCAGATATTTATGTGAACGGAGAGAAGGTGGGTTTTGGATCGAAAATTTTGAAGCATATAGGGAAAGTAACGAACGAGTTAACTCAGAAATTTGAGGGAAGTAGGTGAGGAATAGGATAGGGTGGAATTGGAATTTGGGAATGGAGAGTTATTTGCATCAGAACTTTGAAGTGAAACCCAAGGGATCGTCGGAGGAAGTGCTTCAGAGATGGAGGAAGCTCTGCAGCGTTGTCAAGAATCCCAAGCGCCGGTTTCGTTTTACAGCCAATCTCTCCAAGCGTGTCGAGGCTGCTGCTATGCGTCGCACCAACCACGTATCCTCTCTCTCTCTCCCTCTCTCTCTCTCTCTAAGATTTTCCGGATTTGTATATTAAAACTAGTTTTAATCGTTACGCGGTGTTCATGTCAAACCTCCAACATAAGGTTCGAGTTTGACGAAACCATTGAGAAATTCTTCTTGTGCAACAAGTTCTAGCTTTCAATTTTTCATCGAAAGATTATCTGTTCTATTGTGCTTATTTTTCATACGTCTGACAAAATTAAGTCCTCAATTTTTTGTTTTTTTGTTTGTTTGTTTGTTTGTTTTTGCATTTGACAACATTTCAAGTTTCGTTTTCACAAACCTCATATTTGGTTGGTGGAAATTTAATTTAATTGAAATGAAATTAGTATTACTAAGAATGTGGTGAAAATAAATATTACGTCAGTATGTTTGGAAAAACCACCACGATGACCAGCGGAGAGGCCGGGGATGGCGGTAGAAGACCTGTTGGAGGTCATTGGCCAGCTATGACTAACCGTTGACCGGTGTTGGTGGGGTTGTTGGCCAAAATGGGCACTCCGGCGGACAGGGATGGCTGGGAGAGGAGACTATTGATTAATATTTCCACTGTCTAGTGATAAATAGACATACCTTTTTTTATACAGTTTGTCTGACTTCTCTCCAAATAGATATTATCAGGTAATATGTATTCTTAGTCGCCGTTCTCCAATCAAATGAGTTAATTAGAACAAGTGTTAATAGATATGGCCGGTTATATGTGTTTCTACCTTAATCTCCAGCCAAACATGCTGTTAAAGTTTAAGCCGAATGGCTGTTAAAGTTTGAGCATTTCTTAAATTCAATGCTTTAGTTTTAAATTTTGAAAAACTGGAGAGACCTAAATAAATATGGTTTAATCACTCCATTTGAGAAAAAAATTATATTAAGCATTATAGACATCATATTACTATTCTATAATGTTAACCTTTGGTTCAAGTCCATCTCATGTTTAATGTTCCACATAAAAATATGAGCATAATTTTTCTTTTGTTTTTCATATGACAAGAACTAGAAATATATGTTTTTCATGTGATTATTAAATTAAGAGTTCTGCTAGATGTACTTTGAAAATTCTATATGGAGACATCCATAGAAAAAACAACAAATGGTAGATCTTTGCTTATTCTTCAGACGTCTTTTTACATGAAAATATATGTATATCCATTATTTGACATTATTCTAACATCAAATAATCCCAAAATATACTATGTATGGAAGTTATTGTCTATGTATTCTGCGTCCAACCAAGCAGAGCCACAATGTTTCAAGGTTAGGGTTTGATATTTCATGTTGAAATGCCAATCCCTCATTGTAAACTGGGTGATTATACTTCCCATGCAAAAGGATTGTAAGTTGGTGAGGTAAATTAAGGAATGACAGATAATAGCAATGCCTGTGATTTGCACTATGGATTGCTACCACATAGTTGAAAATTCTCATCTTCAAGGTAAAACCAAAAAAGTGCAGTCATTTTTTACATATATGGAAGTTTCAGTTTTACGGAAGCGTTAAGATCTGGGAATACACTGTTTTGTAGTGCAAGAAGTGAAATGTCTAAATGATTCAAGCAATCTGCATAGTAGTTGTGATTTGATATGAGAGTGTCGGAAATTGACTGTATGAACGAAAAATGTTTGTGATTAGATGGCTGTTTTATGCACTCATTTTTGATATAGAATTTTGATGGTTTGGCCATGTGAGTTAAATGCTCATCAAAGTTCTGATATGCGGTGCAATGAATGTATCATAAGAACGATATTAGGTGGCAGACATATGCTCAACATCATCTACAGAAAGATTGCTACTGAGCAAAGCGATCACACAGGACACCAATGTGTTTTTCTAACCACAGATGAGTGCTTCTGGGATTGTTTGCCACTCAAATCATTTTCTTGACATTAATGATTTTGTTTTTCCCTGTTTTTTGCTTTTGTGTTCAATTATGCGTATTAATCCATAGCATAAGAATTCCTATCTAACTTATTGAATTGATTGCCGTATCTCATAAACATGAGATCATCAATTGTGTTAAATGTTTGACACTTTTTTTCTCCTTACTGGGATTGCAGGAGAAGTTGAGGATCGCTGTTCTGGTTTCTAAAGCTGCAATACAGTTTATCCAGGGTGAGTCTTTAGACTTATTGTTTCAAAATTTGCTGTATTGATGATTTTTTAATTTATCTAATTGGGAAACATTGTCTAGGTGTACCGCCAAGTGAGTACACAGTCCCAAAGGAAGTCAAAGCTGCAGGATTTGAGATATGCGCTGATGAGTTGTTTTCCATTGTTGACGGGCATGATCTAAGGAAGCTAAATTACCACGGTGGTGTAAACGGCATTTCAGAAAAGCTCTCAACATCAATTTCTGATGGGCTTACAACTGACTGTAATTTGCTGCGCAGAAGACAAGAAATTTATGGAATCAATAAATTTGCTGAAAGCAAGGCTCGGAGTTTCTGGGTATTTATTTGGGAAGCCCTTCAGGATATGACTTTGATGATTCTTGGCGTGTGTGCGGTGGTGTCTCTAATAGTCGGCATAGCCGTGGAAGGGTGGCCAAAAGGGGCACATGATGGCCTTGGAATTGTAGCAAGTATCTTATTGGTTGTGTTTGTCACAGCAACAAGTGATTACCGCCAGTCCTTACAGTTTAGGGACCTTGACAAAGAAAAAAAGAAAATTTCCATTCAAGTCACCAGAAATGGATATCGACAGAAAATGTCGATATATGACCTTCTTCCTGGAGATATTGTGCATCTAGCTATCGGTGACCAGGTCCCTGCAGATGGACTTTTTGTTTCAGGTTTTTCAGTGCTGATTGATGAATCCAGTTTGACTGGAGAGAGCGAGCCTGTCATGATAAGCACTGACAATCCCTTTCTTCTTTCTGGTACCAAACTTCAAGATGGATCGTGTAAGATGATAGTCACCACTGTTGGAATGAGAACCCAGTGGGGTAAGTTGATTGCAACTCTTAGTGAAGGGGGCGATGATGAGACCCCATTGCAGGTTAAATTGAATGGAGTTGCTACCATCATTGGAAAAGTAGGACTTTTCTTTTCTGTGGTGACTTTTGCAGTGCTGGTAAATGGGCTTCTTACACGTAAATGGCTTGAGGGAACCCACTGGTACTGGTCTGGAGGGGAAGCACTAGAATTGTTGGAATACTTTGCTGTTGCTGTTACCATTGTTGTTGTTGCAGTTCCTGAAGGGCTGCCTTTGGCTGTGACTTTGAGCCTCGCCTTTGCGATGAAGAAGATGATGGGTGACAAGGCGCTGGTCCGCCATCTGGCAGCATGTGAGACAATGGGATCTGCAACTAGTATCTGTAGTGATAAGACTGGGACACTGACTACCAATCACATGACGGTAGTGAAGTCCTGCATCTGCATGAATGTCAAGGAAGTGAGAAAATCTGCTGAATCTTTGAGTTTGTGCTCTGAGATACCCGATTCAGCTCGGAAGCTTCTTCTGCAATCGATATTTAATAATACAGGGGCGGAAGTAGTTATCAACAAAGGTGGCAAGCGTGAAATATTAGGAACGCCGACTGAAATTGCTATATTGGAATTTGGCTTGTCTCTCGGTGGAGATTTTCAGGCAGAGAGACAAGCATCTAAAGTTGTCAAAGTTGAGCCATTCAACTCTGTGAAGAAGCAGATGGGAGTGGTGTTGGAACTTCCTGATGGGGGGATACGGGCTCACTGCAAAGGTGCTTCAGAAATAGTTTTAGCTGCTTGTGATAAAGTGATCAATTCAAATGGTGAAGTTGTTCCCCTTGATGTAGCATTGGTTAACCAACTAAATGTTACAATAGATCAGTTTGCTGGGGAAGCCCTGCGCACTTTGTGTCTAGCTTATATGGAGCTGGAAAATGGATTTTCTCCAGACGATCCCATTCCAGTTGCAGGTTATACTTGTATAGGAATTGTGGGCATCAAAGATCCTGTTCGACCTGGTGTCAAGGAATCCGTTGCAACCTGTCGTTCAGCAGGGATAACTGTGCGGATGGTCACTGGCGATAACATAAATACAGCAAAGGCCATAGCTAGGGAATGTGGTATTCTTACAGATGATGGTATAGCTATTGAAGGTCCCAAATTTAGAGAGAAAAAGCTGGAGGAATTGAACGAACTCATTCCCAAAATTCAGGTTATTTTCTAATTACAAAATTTCCTTGATGGAGTATTCTATTATAGAATTGCAGAAAAGGTTGGAAGCTACTGGGAACAAGTTGACTGAATTTGCACATTTTTTTTATTCTCTTATGAAATAGGTGATGGCCCGATCTTCTCCTCTAGACAAACACATGCTCGTTAAACACTTGAAAACTACATTTAATGAAGTCGTGGCTGTGACCGGAGATGGAACCAATGATGCCCCGGCGCTTCATGAAGCAGATATTGGACTTGCAATGGGAATTGCTGGAACTGAGGTGAGTATTAATAGTATACCAGTGTATTTCCTTTATCTTACGCAGTTCTAGATGTTAAATTAATCTGGTCAGCAATTTGCAGGTGGCTAAAGAGAGTGCTGATGTCATAATTCTGGATGATAACTTCTCCACCATTGTAACGGTTGCTAAATGGGGACGTTCCGTGTATATAAACATTCAAAAGTTTGTGCAGTTTCAACTGACTGTTAATGTGGTTGCACTAATTGTTAACTTCTCTTCAGCCTGTTTGACTGGTAAGGAAAGCCACATGCTCTAAATTATCGATTTTCAGTTAAAAAATCACATGCTTAGTATGCATTCCTTATTTTGGTCAGCGAAGCAATCGTGCTAATTTGCACTTGTCCATAAATTTCCATGTCTTACAGGAAATGCTCCTCTCACCGCTGTTCAGCTTTTGTGGGTCAACATGATCATGGATACACTTGGAGCTCTGGCACTAGCAACTGAGCCTCCTACTGATGAGTTAATGAAGCGACCACCAGTTGGAAGGAAGGGGAATTTCATCAGCAATGTCATGTGGAGGAATATATTAGGGCAATCCTTCTATCAATTTGTGATAATTTGGTCACTTCAAGCGAAAGGAAAATCGTTGTTTGGCCTTGAAGGTCCAGATTCTGATTTGACCTTGAATACACTAATTTTCAACTCGTTTGTCTTCTGTCAGGTAAAAATTTCTTAGTGATACTGTCACTTAGTCTCTATCTTTTCTCTGACAGTGGGTTAGATCTTATAGGGGCAATGCTGCTATTATTTGATGCAGGGAAGAAGGGAAAAAGTAGGGAAGAGGAATAAGGGGTAGAGATAAGAATAGATATTAAAGGGGTAAAGACAAAAAAGAGAAAAGGCCAAGGGGGAGAGGAGGAAGGAAGTCACTATTACTCAATCTCACAAAATCTTAAAACATTCATTCATTTATTCAATGATTCAAATAATAGAGCGTAGGGTCTTTATAAATAGAAATTCTAGGCCTAAGATAATTTGGTAACAAATTATCTATTTCTAAAAATAAAAAAAATTCATAATAAAATCATGTAAATAAGAGCAAATAAAATCAAACCAGAATCTTACCCAATAAGTAAAGCAAATAAAATAAAAGCCAATAAAATCAGAATCTTTTTAATCAAAATCTCTTGGAATATTTGATTTCCACATCAATTTTCTCGAGTGGTTGGGACTCGACCCTGTTGAGTTAAAATTTCTGTAGGGAACTTCCCAACCGCAAGCCGAGTAGCGGTGTAAGCGGCCACCAACATTACTAGACACGTGGGAGGGGAACCGAAATTGTACTGAGTTGCTAATGTCGTCTGAAGGAACATGACTTGGGTCTAAAGATGTGCAATCCTGCAGACCCTGGTAGAGTTACAATATATCTGAGTCAAGCTGGTGGCGTGTCTCGTGAGCAATCCAAGCAGTCTCGGACTCTCTCCGGCCAATCCATTTAACAAGGAAGTGCTGAACCACTCTATCCCTGGGAGATATAAGCTATTTATCTAGAATAATATTAATTTTATCGTTGTGTACTAGGAGGGTGGAGAGTTTTGTAGGAATGGGTGGACATGCAATATATAGTACATCTGCGGGCACATCAAAGGGATCACTCGGTGGATTAAAACTACCTTTAGAAGTGAGGAATTGAGTACCATAAAAAGCAGTTCAAAAATCAAAAGGAGATAGAATATCCATAACATATGCAGTTGACTCAATCCGCTGTAAAATTTTAAATAAATTATCATTACAAGTATGCTGAACCACTCTATCCCTGGGAGATACAAGCTATTCATCTCGAATAATATTAATTTTATCGTTGTGTACCAGGAGGGTGGAGAGTTGTGTAGGAATGGGTGGACATGCAATATATAGTACATCTGCGGGCACATCAAAGGGATCACTCGGTGGATTAAAGTTACCTTTAGAAGCGAGGAATTGAGTACCATAAAAAGTAGTTCAAAAATCAAAAAGAGATAGAATATCCATAACATATGCAGTTGACCCAATCCGCTGTAAAATTTTAAATAAATTATCATTACAAGTATGCGATGTAGAAACGAGTCCATATGACGCAGGCTCTGGTCTGATTCAAATCATAACATAACCTCTAACATGAAATGCAGCATGTGTTTTATGCACATCAATTTGAAAGTGATGTGAGGCATAAATTGTTTCCAAAAGTTTATTGATCTCGATGTGTACGTCATGAAAATATGGTGCAAAAGTTTTGGTTGTCATGGACGGACGAACATGTGGGGACATCGAGATAAGGCCTAATGATTTTGGAAAGGCCTCGAGAATAATATCAGCAAACACAATAGACTCGATGATAGCTACATTCTTAAATGCTGTGAGACTAATAATATGTAATCTTTTTATCTCAACGACAATCTTTTTTCATTGAAAGTCATCGATTTTGGGGTTAAAGGATGGATGTGAATTTTCTTACCTATATGAACAAAAGAACAGGAATTAGAACGGCTTTTAATTGTGACATCCAATCATATAGCCAAGGAAGCCGAGAATGACATAATTCACGTCCATTTGTATAACGTCACACCAAATGTGATCTTTGTACTCTAAGAATTGAATGAATACAAGACAATATTTTTTAACGGACATAGAAGATGTGTCAATCTAAGAGACGTTGTATGGATTAGGGTGTGGGACCGCCTTTAACCCCAAACGAGAAATAGTGTTAGTGGAGATCGCATTGATACAACTGCCGCAATCCATGATAATCTTGTAAGCCTTCTCATTCACTTTGATATAAGTGTGAAAGATAGCAAGACGACGCCAATCATCAGTCTCTTTGGATTGTGTCAATGTGCATCGCACAATCGCACAACACCCAAAAATGGGGTATCAAGGAAGAAAGAACGGGAGTCTAGAGTGAAGGAAGTAGGCCGTATGCAGCTCACAAATGTGTTAAGTTCATTATCATTTATGTCATCAAACTCCTCTAATTTGGATTCATAGACTTGTTTTTTAAAGAGTTTCTCATTTATTTTATTTTGTCCATCAATTAATAAAGTTTTACTTGGACATTTGGAAGAAATATGTCCAAAACCTTTACAGTTGAAGTACTATAATTGAAAATTGTTTTTCGGGATTACAATATCCTTTCATCGGACTTCCCTTGTAGAGGCAACGGTAGAAGGAGGGGTTCTTTAGACTTAGAATTGGTGGCAGGAGTGTGTGATGTGGATTGATAATACGGTATCTTGGTAACTAATTCAAAGTCTCGGACCAAATTATATGCATGGTCCAAAGTCGTGACTCCATGGAGGATAAGTTCTTCCCTAAGATCCTCGTATAGTCCTTGCTGGAACTTACTCAACATCATGGTCTCGTCTTCAATAATATGACATCTCATTTGAAAATTATCGAATTGAGTCACATACTCAGTTACGGATCGATTACCCTATTGAAGAGCATTCCACTGGTCGAAGAAGTTGCTATTGTAGGAGCAGGGTAAATATTTCTCCTGAAGGCATCGTTTCATTTCGACGTAACTCCGAATAGGGGCGGCCTAACGCCTAATAAGGAGGTTCTCAACACTTTCAAAATATAATTAAGTATTTTTGGTCAACGTAAGGCTAGCAAATTAAACTCTCTGTCTTCTGATATGCCATACCATTCAAAGAAACGATTCATATCCTGGACCTATTGAGTCAAAACTCGATGGTCCAAGCAACCATCAAAAGTAGGGACATCCAATTTGATATTTTTAAAAAGGTGGTCATCCGAATCTCGCCCTTGTTTATAATGTCGGGGTCTATAATCGTGTCGACTAGGTGTTTGACTGTCTTACCTTCGTTGGTGAGTTCTATTATGGGATGTATTAGAATTGTCAGCATCTGATAAGTGAGGCCTTATTTCTAAAGCGGCAACTTGGTTTGTGAGATCCAGATTTGTTTGACGAGTAGAGGTTAGGTCAGTTTGAATGACAATCATGTGATCTTGCAGTTGTTGTTTGAAAACTAATTAGGCTAACTAGACTCGGAGTTTTAAATTGGTGAGAGTCCATGATTAGGTCAGGGATATTATAAAAAGTAATTCGACCATTTTGCAAATGCATACAGCACTTAACGGAGTTGAGATCAATAAACAATAGAGACAATCCTAGTCAATCAATTTTTTTTTTGTGGAGTTTTGTATGGTTCAGATCATGTAAACAAGTATTGCTAATCTATTAAAATGATAAAGCAAAAATCAATTGCAATAAGGGTGTGTCAAATGTAAAGGTAATAAGATGACGTGAAAGATTTTTTTTTAATTTTTTAGAAATAAAATAGTACACGCAGATAAAACTAAATACTATTAAAGGTAAATAAAATGTGCTACCCAAAAATAAAATGAAATAAATATACCTGGAGATGATTTGACCCGTTTGTTTGAGACTACCTTGGCGATGATCTGACCAACTTATTTGAGACTGCCTTAGAGATGATTCGACCTGCTTGTTTGAGACTGTCTTGTAATGATGATCTTCTACTATTTGAATTTTCTCTACAGTGTGTTTTTTTTTTGCACTATGTTTTTTTTCTCTCTTTTTTATTTCTATTTTTTTTCTCCCCTTTTTTTTCGCTCTTTTTTTTTCCTCCTCTTATTTTTTCTTTTGTTTTTTTTCTCTTTTTTTTGTCTCTTCTTTTTTTTTTTTCTGTTTTTTTTTGTCATGTTGCTGCTTTCACTCTCTGTTTTCTGCCTTTCTTGTTTTGTTTTCTGTGCTTCTGTTTTCCTTCCTCACTTAGGCCTCAAAGCCCATAGACACGGAGAGAGAGAGCGAAGTGGTGCGGCTGCTTAGGCGGCGACGGTGGCACTCGCTCGGTTAGATGACGGTGACAGTGGCATGGATGAAGGCGGCGGCAACAAGGGTGACTTTGACGGCGTTGAAAGCGACGTTGAAGATTAAGACAGAGACGAAGGAGATGACAATGAGAACAAAGCTGATGAAGCAAAGATGAAGCAGTAGATGGAAAAGTGGATGACGATGAAGAATCGACACAACCCGATTCAAGAATTCTCTCTCTACACCCTCTCTTTTTTTGTTTATTATTATTATTATTATTATTATTATTATTATTATTATTTTGTGCTCTAGAGGAGTGAGGTGGTGGCTAGGGTTTGGGTTTGTTGCAGCTCGAGCGTGTGGGTAGGGTTTGTGTTAGTGATGGCGGTGGAGATTGGTTGTCGGGTGGTGGTCGATTAGGGTTTTAGGGCGCGAGGTGGTGGTTGATTAGGGTTTAGGGTGAGGGTGGGCAATGCGGATCTCAAGAGGTTTGGATGGTCGTTTGGGTGTGTATTGACTTGGCGCCGGCTAGAGTGGTGGTGGTCAGCGGCGACATGAGGGATGGCTTTAGAGAGTATGGTTCTCCGGCCTCTGATGCAGCTGCTCCATTCGATGGCAGCGGCTGTGTCGTGATTTCTGCCTCTTTGCTTTCTTTCCTTCTTTTTCTTTGCTTCAAATACTCTCACTCTTTTTTCTTTTTTCTTTTTTTTGTCACAATTTTTTTTTTTTTTTGTGGCATAGATTATGCTCTTACAAAAATTATTCTTTTTTTTTTTTTTTTGGCAATATGAAGAAGAGGCAGTTGAGAAGAATTGGGGAGCAAATTCTCAAAGCTCCGTGTTATAGCCGGAAGAGAGGCTAAACTGCTTGTTGTGGCGTGGAGGTGGGCAGTGGTGCTGGTGGACTTAATGGTGTTGTTGGTTGCAGAAAGTTGGAAGGCGAGTTATTGGCTGCAAGAAGGTGTGATGTTGTGGGAGGCAAAAAAGATAGGATTCTTTCTCTGATATCAATTTGATGTTGGGAAGAAGGGGAAAAGTAGGGAAGAGAGATAGAGAAGTAGAGACAAAAATAGAGATTAGAGGGATAGAAACAAAAAAGAGAAGAAATCAATGGGGAGAGGAGGAAGTCACAATTACTCAATCTTATAAAATTTTAAAATATTCATTTATTCATTCATTCAATGATTCAAATAATAGAGCGTAGGGTCTTTATAAAGAAAAATTTTAGGCCTAAGATAATTTAATAATAAATTATTTATTTCTAAAAATAAAAGAAATCACAATAAAATCATGTAAATAAAAGTAAATAAAATTAAATCAGAATATTACCCAATAAGTAAAGCAAATAAAATAAAAGCCAATAAAATTAAAATTTCTTCTAATCAGAATCTCTTGAAATATTTGATATCTGTATCACTATTCTAATAGTGCCTTAGCATATGCAACTTTCTCAAGTTACTTGAATATGATATTGATGTGATTTTTTCTCCTTTGCTCTCCATAAATACTGGGATAATTAGTTAGCATTATAGCAGTTGTTTTTATGTGCTCGTGTTTACATCAATATGAATAAGAAGTTTGGTATAATGTATCTGCAGATTGAAATGGAAAAAAAGAAAAAAAAATGCATTCTTCTTATAAAGTTGATTTCAATTACAGGTAATAAATCAAAAGGCAATATCCTGTTCCAAGCAATCCAAATAAGGGTTGAAGTAGGGGGATACCCTTACATAGCCATTAGGAATTAATTTTCCCCTGTTCTATACTTGGCCTGTTTATATATATGTGTGTGTGTAAATATAAAATCATCCTGTTCCAAGAAAGAACTGTTATGTCATTAGTTGGTGTAGAAGAGGAAGGACATCATAGTCACCAGTCTGGTGCCTCCTTCAGCCATGGTCCGGCTGACGTCAGGCACAGTACCAACCAGATCCCATGCCGATGCCTCAATCAGGTGTGGCCTCAGTCGGCACCTCCCAAGCACCTTTTCAGAGGCCATTCGCCAACCAGTCACTTTTCAAGCCTTTGCCTAGGCATCTTGTTTAGGTGGCGCTACAATCAGTCCAAAGATGATTGCTAATTTGCGATTTTAGTCGGTGGCCTAAGCTGAAATGTTGGGGCCGGCCAATTAAACTATATATTGAGCCTAGCCATATTATTTTGGATTAGGTCACCAATTTGGATTTTTTATTCCGTTCATTTGAGCTAACCTATCCCGCCAGGTTTCATCAAATATGGATAGTGGTTAATTGAAACCGTTAGACTTTCTTCTGCTAATTTAAGCTTGTTAATTGTATTGGGAAGTTTCTCTAAGCTTGTTAATTGCTGGGCCAACACTCTCTTTCTTTCATTTTGACCCTGTTTCTTTGTGCCAGATATTTAAATCATAAAGCAAATGCTATTAGGCCGGTGATGTTCTCTTGTAAGATTTCTCCCACAGGTTTAGGTCATAAAATAAAATTAAATTACCTATAATAGATCAAAAAAAGTGGTTTGACCCTTCTCCATATCCTAGACATAAGGGAAGTTTCGTGCATGGAGTTATCCTTTTATCTCTGTTGTCAGAGTCTCCTATCTAGTTTTGGGAGGATCCCAAATCCCAGACAATTAAACAGCTGTATTTGCTTCCTTTTCTTGGATGGTAGCTCAACTGCCCTTCCCAATTTGAGTGGACAAAGTTAGGTGAAAATATTGGCCGATGTATATTAAATCGGGCCCCCTAATATTGATAATTCTCGATGTCGTAATATGTTGCTATATTGATAACATATCGAAATATATCGGCACATATACCCGATATTTGGTTGATATGTCAGTTAATATTTTTCTGTCATATTACGATTTTTGAAAATTTTTTCGTCTGACATACTTGGTATTGATACGTATGATATTAATATAACAGCAATTGATTTTTATGATATTAATATAACCGCATATGATGCTAATATACTTGATATTTTTATACATTTGACAAACCTCTAGCCGAACTTGTGAATGTCATTGCTTTGCCTTCCTCGACAATGCTTGGGAAATGGCGACCTAACGGATGGTTTATGGTTTTGTCTATGCAGATCTTCAACGAGATAAGCTCCCGAGACATGGAGGAGATAGATGTTTTCAAGGGCATACTAGATAACTATGTTTTTGTCGGTGTCATCACTTGCACCGTGGTATTTCAGTTCATAATTGTCGAATATCTTGGGACATTTGCCAACACGACTCCTCTGACTTTCACACAGTGGGTCTTCAGCATCGGCATCGGGCTCTTAGGCATGCTGGCTGCCGCCGCATTGAAAATGATACCTGTGTGAAAGCCTAAGAGATGACATTATGAGATTTAAGGGTCTGCCCTTCAATTTTAAGTTATGTATTTATTCAATTCTCTTTGAGTTAGGAAGGTCTTAGGAAGATTGCTCCCACATCAAGTTCATGTAACTATTACTTATGATTTTATCCTGTTAACATATAGCCATTTTTGTTATATTGTAATGGGAATAATGTCAATTTTATATATGTAAATGTTTATATCTTCGGAGATGCCAGTTTAAATGCAGTAGAATCTTGCTCCAAGTAAATTTATTTGATTAATAATTCTAATCATATGCTTAGTGATGGACATTTTATTAATATTTGTTAATACATATTTGTTTTTTAAGATGCTTATATTTATAAGATAAGTAAATAAATGGGTTTTTTTTAAGAAAATTATGGGAAAAATGAAAAAAAAAAAAATTGAAAAATAAAATATATATTTTTTGGACTAGATAGGGCCTTGGACTATATATTTTGCATCTCGGCATGAACCGTATACAATTCTACCTTCTTTTGTGCAATGCGTTACGGTAGATCTTGTCACTCGATTTGTTTTTGTCCTTTTTTGTAATGCAACAGCAGCGGTTGATTCAGACAATATCATTAATGGGGCCCACAAAAACCCTACACGACGAATTGAGCCATCACTCTCACTTGATCAATCTTTAATCTTCACTGTCCATTCAGCACACTCATATATATATAATCATCAATTTGATTTGAAATAAAGCAAAATTCATAACCAATCTGCATTGTGATTTTGATTTTTATTGAATTGAATCAAATTATTAGTTAAAACAGACTACCTAAATTATTAATTTGTGAATTAGTCTAATTTAAACAATTTATAGTACTTGATACGTTTCAAAATTATGAATTAAAATCCAGCGCATCACAACAAAATAAATTAGAGATAAAGGGATACAAGACGCACTTTTCGTTATATCTTTAAACTTTCAAATCAATAATCTTTTTAATAAATTTAAAAAATAATAATAATAAAGAAAATATTAAAAATGAAAGAGGATAGTGATGAATGTATATTTAAAGGGTTATACTCCTTTTGTATATTCAATTGATTGAGTAGTCGATTTTTATTTATTTTTTTCCTCCTCTTCTCCTCTAGAGAGAGGTTTTATTTATAACCAAAAATACCATTTTGTTAATTGACACTTAAGATCGATATGTGTATATGATACCGTTTTGAATCAAAGATGAGAGGCGTTACTGGCAGNGTGTAACGCCCGTCTCTATTTAATGATAGAACCACTTAGTTTATAGGTACAATGTTATTTTGACTGCTCTTCGATATCAGTCTATTAAGTGGCTTATTATGCCCTTTTAATATCTGATTATTCAAATTTTACTATTTACTTTATGCGTTCAAATGCTACTACTCGAATAGCTGTCACAACTCCGGATCAAGTAGGTCAATTAAATAAATAATTATAATTTATAAAATTTAAAATCTGAAATAATTTTAAATAAATAATACTAAATTTTAAAAATTCGAGTGTAACAAATCAAATATATAAGACCCGATAAATCAAAACTCTTATAGGATCTCATTGGACAATTGTCCGAACAATATAAATTTGACCCGCTCTACAATAATCGTAAGTGAGGTAACAAATTCAATCAAAATCATAACATAATATGCGAAATATTTTCAAAATACACTATGGGTATAATCCGGCCAATTTCATAATACAATCATATTAATTATCAAATTAAGTCATAATGAGACTAGAACTCACCAAATCGAATGAATGGCTAATAGATTACGACTATATTCCTACAAATCATTCGAATATTCTACTTTAAAGGAATAAAATAGGAAAAGTAAGCATAATACTTAGTAAGTATCATATTTAAATAAAATGAGTCTAATAAATCAGAGAAAAAGATTTAATGGATAAAATCCGTTCAAATGATAAAATAAATTTAAATCGCCGATAAAATGAATTCAATAGAAATCGAAAATCCAAAATCCAATGATAATCTCTTACTCAAATCAAATATCCAAATCCAAAATAAATATCTAAATCAGAAAACAGTCCTCATCGGGACATATATATATATATTTATTTATATATATATATAAACAAAATAGAAGTAATCCAAACCGATTTTAATAGGCAAATAACCGATTTCAAGTTTAATCCTAGTCTAAGTCCAAGTCTAAATCCGAATCCGAATCTAAAACCCGATCAGCTTGTGATATGAGATAGAATCCGATAGAGAGATGATCTATTAGCGTACGCAGAAGCCGAAATAGTATCGCGACAGATATTTTAAATGTTCGAATCAAAACATATAATTAAAATCATTTATACGAGGCATACCAAGGCCTAATTATGGACAAAATCGATGAATATCAAATCCAAGTCCAAAAATTTAAATCCTAATGAAAGTCCAATTCAAATCAATCAGAAAAATATAAATAATGTATCCAATTTGAATTCCAATTATTTAAAAATTGACTTGAAAAAGGGTTACATATAATCCAGATAACTTTAGACAAAATTAAATGTAAATTAGGCTGGCATGAATAACCACTCATGTACTCTATACCCTTAGATAAGGTTGCTCACTATTATTTGTCACTCGAGACTTTAGATATAATCCTCAAACTTGTCAGAAATATTAAAACGTCCGAATATATTTTAATGTCAAGTCAAATTATCTAAATGGAAAGGATATTACTCCAAATCTTTCCTACCGGTGGAAAGAGATTTTTAAATAACAAATATCTCCCCATCGGGATTACTATAACCCAAGATGCGTGAAATTTAAAATTTAAAATGCAATATTTCCAAATCCAAATATAAATATACACAATATCCTCGGGCTATAAAACAACCCAAAATCACGTGCATATTAAATACATCGATATCAAGAAAATCGAAATTTAAAATACATCAGATATTAAATTAGACTATATAGGGAGTTTACAGATACTTATCTTGACCTCATATTTTACAAATATGACAAAAGAATATCCCAAAATACTCGAATCACACGATACTCCTCACTGTTGCACCTTTGCCCGCGCCTCTACCCGTGTTCTCCCTCTCTCTTTGCGCGGTTGCTGTCTCACGGAACTTACTCATAGCCACCGTCGGTCACTGGTGTGCCACCTTTGGCAGCCGTTGACCACCACTGTGTTGCCATTACACGCTGCCGCTGTAAACATTGATGACAGCCACAACGTCCTCACTGAGCGCCGTTAAGCCACTGCCCACACCGACCACCACAACACCACTCATGACCGGCCGACGACCACCCTCACCACGCCGACTTCACCGCACGTTGCCAGCACTAGCCGCCCCTCTCCTTCCTCACACGGCCTCTCTCTCTCCCTCTCCTCTTCTCCCTCCTCCGCACCAAAACCCTCTCCCTTGATCTTATCTTCTTCTTATCCTTTTTTTTTTTTATTTTTATTATTATTGTTATTATATTATTATATTTTATATTCTTATTTTCTTTTATTCTAAAATTCAAACCGATATTCATGCATAGCATGGGCGCACGCCAGGCGCCAACTCAACTGGTCCAAATATCTTCTAAAATTTTATAATATTTAATTAATTTTTATCACGTCTAATTTACCAAAAATCACAATTAATATTAAATAATTCAAACGGAATCCGAGATATTACATTCTCTCATCCTTACAAAAATTTTGGCCTCGAAATTTACAACTCTCGATCTTAATCTCAATTATCCAACAATGAGGATATTCTTCCAAATTTCGTTTTTACACTTCTCAATACATTTTCTTGATTATATGATTTATCCAAATCCGATCATTAACCAATAGGGATATTCTCCGATATTCGTCCTCAAGATCTCCTAACACTTCTTCAATTGGAAGATTCCTCAAAAGTATAATGGTCGATGGAAACATCTTATTCCTTTACACCAAATCATTCCCATCCCAAAATCAAAACAACCTTAACCTAAAATACTTCATATCAATAAAAAACGATTCTAACACAATCACATGCGAATGATCATTTATATAAAATATATCATATCCATTTATTAAATTTAGAAGTAAGGCCAATCTGAAGACCATGTCTCAAATTTGCTGAAAATTTTCAATGTTTCAAAGAACCTCCACTCCAAACTACCATTGATACCAAAACTCAAAATTCTTCTCTTCAAAATACTTTCAAAAATATTTGACTACTATTCTCGAGCTTTCAATCAGTTTACAAAATAGATCTCCTACTTCAAGCCTCCAATCAAATCTTGTAATTGATAGCTGTGAGTCCACACGCTTCCGCTACACCATTCTAACCGATCATCAATCTCAAATAAAATCAAAAGCCTCGAAGTAGGAATACCTTACAATCTCTACATCTTGACAATATGCCAACAATCAATCTTGGAAATGACTTCCTGATAGACAAGCGATAAGCTAACTTTATCAGCTCATCCATCATCAGCTAGCTCATTCTCGTCCAAATGGCCACCAAATCCTTTGCAATTTAAGGTAGATTCGAAACAAAATCTTGAATGCTTCTTCTAATAAACTTCCTCCCTTAGGCAAGGATATAGTTTGCCATGAAAGTCCCGATCTCACGCTTCATGTTCTACCTATCGACTTTGATTCAAGATCAAATTATCATCAAACCCTCTCCACTCCACTAAGTGGAGGGTATTCAATGTATCCATCAAACTAAGATCACTCTAACTCAATCATAACTGCTAATAGTCTTATTTGTATTTGGGCTTCCATCCAATCGGCTTTCGATCTTCTATCCAATTTGGTGAAACTCAAAAAAGAAAATTCTTGAAAACATGCCTCTTCTCAATTGTGTAATGAAAAGCACTTTGTGGAATGTTCGAGATTGACAACCCGAACGGTTCCAACTTCAAGACGGCTCGTCCAAAAAGGACATCACTACTGAACTTCATAAAAACTTCTCCCACAAATAGAAACTTTGTTCAGAATCCAATTTTGACAGTAAAGAGAGGAATCCTTTTGGCCCAATATTTATTCTGGTATCCTTGTCATAACATCTTCACGCAAAATCCTCCAAATTACGCCGCATCCCAAACTTGTCTTAGATAAGACACCCGATACGCAGAATCCAAATATATTTAGATATTTCTTAGAAATATCATTAAGCGCTACCAATCCTTCTGATTCATCAAGAGATCCACAAAACTGACGCCGATAACACTTTATTCTTCAATTATCGAAAACTTTTCTCACAAACATCATTTCAATTAAATACCTATTGCCTCTATTCTAAAAGCGCCAATGGCACTACAATCCTCGAAAAGCATTCAACAAAACTCCCATCATAACCAATCAGATCTAAGAAACTCCGCATTCCCGAAACCTTAGCCGATCTTTTTAAATTTGCCATAGCTTTCATCTTCTTTAATTTTCAAATATCACATTAAGAACCATATGAACCAAAATGACATCTTCCCAAAATGCAACAAATTTTTCAATCGGATCTCATTTTTCTCAATATTTTTCAAATAACTTAAAATATCATTGACAAAGCCATCATAATTAACCCAAATACGGTCAAAAATTCTAATCAATATTATTCATAAAAGACGCTAAAATATTAGACAATCCAAAGGCACCATCAGAATTCGCAATGGCCACACTTTGACCTAAAAGCTGTCCTATGCACATCCTCCCACTAAATCCTCAATTAAGGATACCTCGAGTATAGCTCAATCTTAAAGAAAATCTAAATTTTTTTCAAATGGATCCAATAAATCCTTGGTCTTTGAGAGCTGATACATATCCAATTTTTAAATAATTCAAACATATATCCATCAATCTGACTTTATTCACCAAAGAACATTGAAATACTCCACGCAAAGATATTTGGGCAAACGAAACCTTTTTAACAAATTCTATAATTGTTGTTTCAATTTCTTCAATTTAGATAAGACTATCCCATATGGAGTCTTCGAAATAGATGCAGATCCAAGCACAACATCGAAAATAAATTTAATCTCTTGATCCAGGAGCAATCCAGTTGAATCCTTTGAAAAATATCTTCAAACTCGCAGAGGATCAAAATGTCTTCAATGGTCATAGAATAACTCCCAAATGTGACAATATATGCCAAATGAACTCAGCACCTATTTCTCAATAGATGACTCGCTTGCAACACCGAAAATCAACCTTTAAGCCTTCTTACTAATTCTTCATTGGAACTCCAAGGATTCGTATCCCGAAACATAGAATGAAACGGTCTTAACGAAACAGTCTTCCACGACGAAGGATCCGTCTCTCACTTCACATACTATATATGCAAAATGCTCTACTGAAACTATCTAACTCTTATCTGGACGTTTGAAATCTGGACGCCTAAAATTCAAACAATCCCTTGATAAAAGATATATATGGTCGCAATTTAAAGCAGAACTTATTTCTGACAAGACAAACTCGTCTTGTGTACACCTTCCCGCTAAACTTGCAGGTTGATTTTACAAACTCGAATTTTGAGGAAGAATACTTTGTTTCATCTAACTTCCTTTAGCTTGTCCTCTGGAGGATAAGCAAGTCCATTTTTCAAACTTTGACTTTAATACTTTGATTTCTTTTGAAAATGCTTCTCCCAAAACTGCTCCTATTCGATCAACAAAATCTTGTCCAACTCCTTGCCATAAGTCAAGAGTCAGAACGACACCGATTGCTTACAAATTGAATCTTGAAATTCTTAGCTACTATCATATTTTAACAATTTTTTTAAATTCTTCAACATTTGCTTGAGCATTTCTTTAGAAGATCGAACCATAAACTCTTTATCATTCGATTCTTCAACGATGAAAGATTTACGGGATAATTATTCACCCGATTGCAGCAACGAGAGGGAATAGACAACCATTGGGTCTTCCTCACACTCCATCCATAGCTTCAATCCTTTACACGATTAGCATCTTCGCAGTCAACAAAATCAAACTTGCACATCATTATCCTATCTTCTGGCAGAGGTTGTCCATTAAAACTCTAAAGTTTCTCTACGAAGAAAAATAAGTTGATTTAACTTGATCTTATTCATCTTTATCAGCGACATCCAATCTTGACGAGCTTTTATTCATATCCACTTCCACTGCTTACCTTCCTGCCAACCAAAAATCTTTTTCTACCTCACGAGATTTTGAACCGACCAACTTTAAACCCTACCCTTCTATCGATCAAAATCTCCTTCTACTCCGTAAGATTTTAAACTAGCATCACCTAAAGCCACTATTTCTCTTCCAAGATTGCAAATCCCAACAAAACCTTCACATATATGTAGAAACCTAATAAAATTCTAATTCAACTGCTATATCAAATCATACAATATGTTGCTCGCGTAACTCATCATGATCAAGTGATTATCCTTTCAATCTAAACCTAAACCCTCATAACTTGACCTTCTGATTCAAATTCAAACCTCCACAACTAAAATTTTTTACTATCTGCCAAAGACAATACTTATCTCATCCAAAAGTTTAGTCCATTATTTATTCAAAATGATCCAAAGTACCTCTCCATATGACTTTGTTCTGATACCATTTCTGTCACGAATTCGAACCAAATAGGTCAGTTAAATAAATAATTATAATTTTTAAAATTTAAAATTCTAAATAATTTTAAATAAATAATACTAAGACCCAAAAATTCGAATATGACAAACCAAATAATAAGACCCAATAAATTAAAACCCTTACAGGATCTCATTGGACAATCGTTCGAACGACATAAATTTGACCTACTTTATATTTATCGTAAGTGAGGTAACAAATTCAATCAAAATCGTAACATAATATGCGAACTATTTTTGAAATACACTATGTGCCTAGACTTGGCCAATTTCATAATACAATCACATCAATTACCAAATTAAGCCATGATGAAATTAGAACTCACCAAATCGGACGAATGGTTGATAGATCACGACTATACTCCAACAATACATCCGAATCTTCTACTCTGAACGGATAAAATAGAAAAAATGAGCCTAATATTTAACAAGTATTATATTTAAACAAAAGGAGTCTAATAAATCAGAGAAAAAAATTTAATGGATAAAATCTATTCAAATGACAGAATAAATTCAAATCGTCATTAAAATGAATTCAATAAAAATCAAAGATCCAAAATTTATTGGTAGTCTCATACTCAAATTAAATATTTGAATTTAAAATAAATATCCAAATTAGAAAACAGTCCTCATTGAGATATTTATTTATTTATTTATTTATATATAAAAAAATAGAAGTGATCTGGATCAATTCCAATAGGCAAATAGCGGATTCCAAATCCAATCCAAGTCCAAGTCTGAGTCCGAATTCAAGGCTCGATCAGCTTGTGATTTTGGGTAAAATCCGATAACCGGATGATTCATTAGCGTGCGTAGAAATCGAAATAATATCGCAATAGATATTTCAAAGGTTCGGATCAAAATATATAATCAAAATTATTTGTACGAGACATATCAAAGCCCAACTATGGGTAAAATCGGTGAATCTTAAATCCAAGTCCAAAAGTCTAAATCCTAATCAAGGTCCAATTCAAATCAATGCAAAAAAATATAAATAATGCATCCAATTTGAATTTTAATTATTTAAAGATTAGCTTGATGAATGTTTACACATAATTTTGATAATCTTAGGTCAAATCAAATACAAATTAGGTCAATATGAATGGCTACCCATGTACTCTGTACTCATAGATAAGATTGCTCGCTATTATTTGTCACCCGTAACTTTGGATGCAATTCTCACACTGGTCAAATTTATTAGAATGTCCGAATATATTTTAAGATCAAGTTAAATTATCCAAATAAGGAAGAGTCACTGCTCCAAACCTTTTCCTGCCAACAAATTGAGATTTTCAAATAACAAATATCTTTCCATTAGGAGTTGGCTAGAAAATTCAATATTCAAATTTAAATGTAGTGATTACAACCCAACACGTACATGTGAAAATATAAAGGTTATGCAAGTTTCGTGCACATTTTTGTTACACATGCTGATAAAAATATACACAATATCTAATAAATTTTTTGGACTTTCAAAAAAATAGTAAATCCTCAAAATCATAAAACTTATATCCAAACTCCTAAAATAAGTCAATGAACTATACAAGCATGTGCAAAATAAATAGAACAGATGTTTAAAAATATATACATGTTAGTAAAAATTTTAAACAATTTTTAAAATATATCAGATATTAAATAAGACTAAAAAGGGAGTTTATAGATACTTACCTTGACCTCATACTTTGTAGATTAGATGAAAGGATGTCCCGAAATATCCAAATTACACGATGCTCCTCACTGTCGCGTGAAGCCCGCACCTCTGCCTGCATTCTCCTTCTCTCTCTACGCGGCTGTTGTCTCATGGAGCTCACACACAGCCGCCGTTGGTCACTGGTGTGCCACCACTGGCCATCGTCGACCACGATTGCGTTGCCACTGCACGCTGCCGCCGTAGATGCTACCGATAACCACGTTGTCCTCAGCAAGCACCGTCAGCCACTGCCCATACTAACCACCACAGCGCCACCCATGAGCTGCCAACGACCACCCTCACCACACCGATTTTGCCGCACGTCGCTTGCGCCGGCCGCCTCTCTCCTTTCTCACGCGGCTTCTCTCTCTCTCTCCTTTTCTCCTTCCTCCGCGCCGAAACCCTCTCCCCCAATCTTATTTTCTTCTTATCCTTTTTTTTTGTTTTATATTATTATTATTATATTCTTATTTTTTTAATTCTAAAATTCAAACAATATTCTAAGCAATAAGACAAGACACTCATAAAGTGCCAAATGACTTGGTCTAAATATTCTCCAAAATTTTATAATATTTAATTAATATTTGTCATGTCCAATTTATCAAAAATTATAATTAATATTAAATAATCCGGACGGAATCCGGGATACTATATTAGTTCTGTGGCATCTTCTATTTTACCATTAATATTTGAATCTCTTATTCAACTGAGTATTGAATTAGTCCATTTGACTGCACTCATTAGTACTAAAATTGTTAGTCTAAAGATTATCCTAGTGAAAAATTAAATTAGATAATCAATAACATTAACATGAAATAGAAGCATATACATAGTTATTTATATATATCCATCCGTGTTTAATTTAATTTGGTTTACTTTAACTTACATTTTTAACTATAGTCAAAAAAAAAATATAATTTGAATATAAACTTAATCTATGACCAAACTCTAAATATATTATATTTATTTTATATAATAAATAGTCACATTTTTACATAGTCTGATAACGAATGATAGAATTTCTGGTTTTATTTATTTTATAATTGAAATAATTTCTCTGTTACGTTTTCTTCTTGGCACCCAGACGCGAGCTTATCCTTCCCTGCATAGACAATGAATAGATGCTGAGTGGGATTAGGCTGATCGATTATCCCGAGTTTAATGTCGTTTATGACAAAGTAAACCAATAGCATAATTAATTGAAATGACAAAAATATTATAATTAAATAAATAATCATAATTTATATTTTATTTATATTATATTAATTTATACACCTCATTAATGACTGATCAAGGGATTCTATATTGCAAAAGATATTAGTTTGCTTTTTTTTCTATAAATTTGGGTTAAAAAATAATATGGGCCATCTATTTAACCGACGGTCCAAATTTTTTAATTTTTTTTACTTCAGTTAAAAAATATTTATAATAAAAAAAAGATATATTTTGGCTTGAATTAAGTTCATTTATATATTTAATTTAAATTAATTTTTATACTTACAGATTTTAATTTATTTTACTTTATAAAACTGAAAGAGATTGGAGGTAATATGGAAAGAAAATAATGAGAGAAAAAAACTAATATATATATATATATATATAGTAAAGTTTTAATAGTTAATAAATAATTTGTATTCCAAACTACATAGAATTGAAATCATATTAATTTAATTATTTTTTAAAAAGATTGATAAATGTTATATAATTTTATAATAATTGAATTAGACTATTCAAATTAAGATTATTAAAATTTAAATTAAAATAATTAGAGCTAAACTTTAAAAAAAAAAGTATTTGACAATTTTTTTAGAAATATATGCGATGCTTTGAGAATAATTAAAGATAAATATTTAGCAAATACTATTTAGTTATTTTATACGTAATTTTAAATAACATAATATTTATTGATTAATTTATTTTATTTTAATTTATTATTATATTCAAGTTAAAGAAAAGAACAATAAATTTGGAGCATGAAGCAGGATCCCTTCTCCCTCTTAGTGATCGCTACTAATAAAATATTATATTTTGATTTTTTAAAATTTAAATGTAAATATATTAAAAGCTATATTAAATATTATATAAGTATCATTTTACTAAACCTATTAGAGATAAGAGGGTTCTAAATTTTAAAGAGATAAAAGATAATTGTTTTTTTATATTTAGACTGTTTTTTTTTAATAAATAATTTTAATTTAATTATTTTTTAAAATTTAATTAAAATTAATTATTAAATTATAATTATTTATTTTTAAATAAATAATTTAATTTAAAAAATAATCTTTTTATAAAAATAATGGGACTGGTCCCACCACCTGTTAGGACCAACCCCAGCCCTCCCCAAAAGAAAAAATAATAAGTTAAAAAAAAATTAAATAAGTTACTGGTTGCTTCCTTGGGCAATGAGGATACGTTTAAGTGAATACAACTCATAGACAGACATGTCTCCCAATCTCATTGGCGAGGCATTGAAACGCCACGCGGCCTTCAATCGTTCGAATTAAATTCGACGGCCATAAATTTTCCTCTTTTTTTTTTTAAACAAAAAAAAAAAAAACAGAAAAAGTAAAGCGGTCCTTAGCCATAAATTTTAAGTTATATTAATAAATTTTTTATAAAAATAAATTGATGAACATAAATTTAAAATTTTATGTTAGAATTGGGGTCTTAATGATGGCATGTAATATTACTTTTTACTGAAATATTCAGCATTTTAATAATTAATTAATATTATAATATTCTTTATCATTTTCAATATAGTATTAGAACCAATGTTTTATAGAGAGTGGCCATAACCAAACGTGGGATCTAAATTCGAATCTCACTGCTTAGATCATTATGTATTATAAATAATAAAATGAATGGTCCAGATATTTTTAGAGAAAATTTGTTCATTACCTAAGTTAGTATCTGCTTAAACTCAGTAGAAGAATAAGAAATTACTTATCAAAAAAAAAAAAGGAATGAAAAATTTTTTTAATTTTCTAAAACCTAAGATTATAAAACTTTTATATTAGACAGTGACAAATAGGCTGGTCTCATTCAATGGTCTCAGTAGAATTGAGATGGCATGTGGGAAGAAATATCCCTTGTGACCTATAATACCGAAATGCAATTGGTCTTTTAGTAGAGAGGAATGCCTTTTTGTAAATATATACACACTTATTAATAAGAGAACTAAATTCCTCTAATGGGGTAGTTAGGTCTCTCATGATACTAAATGTCTCTTCCTCTTACGGTAACTAAAAAATGAGTAAATCTGTAATTTCTTGTTAAATTTTTTAGCCCCCCGTGACAACGGATTGGTGAAGTATTTATAGATAAAGGTTCAAAAAAATGTTGGAAGAAATATTAATTTTGATTGGCTAAGCATCATGGGTAGAGAGCAAATATACTTAATAGATATTGTTACCAACAACTCAAAATGGAGATTTCGCAATTGGATTATTGGCTCATAAAGAGTAGATGCCCAGTCAACCCATGTGGCCCAAGTCAATGTATGCGTTTGAAGACTATATCTGAGCAGTTAGCTCTTTGAATGAAGATGGAACCGACGGTCGAGACTGTTTTTTCTTTTTTATCTTGAAGTAATAGCCTCGAGCGCCAATTGAAACTGCTAGTTGAGCAAAGGCCTATCCGCCTGACAGTTTTTTAGACGGTTGACAAGAGGAATTAACCGTCTTTCAACTTTTATAAAAAACCATCCATTCCAACAAAAATAATGATTGAGACTAAAAACAAATTAAAGGCAAACTAAGACGTCCAAGTTGCACGTTCTCTCTCTCTCTCTCTGAAATTAAGATGTTTTTATAAAGGTAAAAACTCCCAAACCATAAATATTTTTATGGATACTTGAACTTATTTCCTCTCTTTTTTCTCTCTTCAAATAAGGATATTAATTTGAACGTCGGGGGATATACCATGTGGTGAATTCTGTCAAATTCTTTGACCGTATTCTATGTTTCCTTTTGCTAAGAATTAGCAGCCTTGACCTCTCACAACAAACAAACTTCTTTAGGGCTACTAGCTGAGTAGTGCCAAATGTCATTGAACCTTCCAGCTGTGTGGTCCGAATTTAAGGCAAATGCAATCTTAATAACTTCAAATATTTTATTGTGGGGAATAGTTGCACCATATGAAGGGAAGTAGTTGGTATTTTCTTCATGTTGGATAGGCACGAGCGCCGAGAATGGTAGAAACTGATATTATTAATTTAAAATTACTGACTTTTTTTTATAAAAAAAAAAAAAAAACAAATTTCTAAAGTTGCATAATAATTGATATTCATGATGTTATTTTAAAGAAATCCATAATCCAATACCATTCAAATTTAGGGTTTCGGCTAAGGGTGAGATGAAAGTAACCCTTTGTTGATATAACTATACGACTAGAGGATGATATAACTAAGTTAACTTTTGTCTTAAAAAAAAATTATTAAGATGTATTTACTAAAAATAAATGCTAATTTTGTATAAGATAAAAAGAGTTGAGTACGGCAGTGTGACATTTTTATATGGTCTGAATTTTAAGCTTCAAATTTAGCATGAAAGTTGCCCGATTAGTATAAGATTCAATGTGAGTTATAAAATAAGTTATCAGAAAGATAAAAGTTATACAAAATCGATACATATCGTAAATTTAAATCCGATCTAACATATTTTTACTAAACTTTTTTAACCTAAATTTTACATATTAGAAATTAAAATAAATATTTGAGTAACTTCTATTAAGCCATTAATTATAGATTTAACTAGATAATTAATTTAGTATCTGTATTATATTATTATTGTTTTTTAACTGGCCATAGTATAATAAAACTTCAAACAACAGATTTGAAGTAGGCTTAGAAGATTAAAAATTTAATTATGTTTTTTTGTTCTTTCAATCCTACCCAAAACAAAAGAAAATATTAAAATAATTTTTGTGACTTTGTATTAGTTGATTAAGATTATATGATCCTACGATTTTTTTTTTTAGATTTAAAAAATTAAGTGTGACTTGAACTATTTTTATTTCAAGAATAAGGTCATTCACTATGAAATATTGCCAATGATATAAGTAAGATTACATATACTAGATATTTTTTAAAATATTGTATATTAAAGAGTAAGGCTATTTTTCTATCCATATATAATCTCACTTTCTATATATATATATATATATACGGCTCATTAAAATTTAAAAATATTAAAAAATTAAAATAGACTATATATATATAAAGCATATATTATAAATAAAATTTTAAGTAGGTAATATATTTAATATTGTTCTATGTTAAATACAATTTTTAAAGTATTTAGCTAGTAGTTAATTTTTTTCCCGTTGGATAGAGAAGGAGAAGGTGAGAAAATGGTGGAAATAACCCTGACGGCACGTTTGGTTGCTGGAATGGAATAAGGTGGGAATAGAATAGTTATTCCTGGGAATAATTAGATTTAATAAAGTTGGAAATCGTTATTTCTATATTTGATTGTTGGAATGTAATTAGTTGGGAATTTGTATTCAAACGTTTGGTTTAATTGTATGAGGAATAAGGTGAGAATTTATCTAAACGCTTTTACGCTTATAATAATAATAATAATAATAATAATAATAATAATAATAATAATAATAATAATAATAATAATAACAAAATAATAATAATAATAATAATGGGAGCAAATTTGGGTTAATAAAATTATTGGGTTGAAATTCTTTTTTTTTCCTAATCAAGAATAAAAAATACCTAATACCACCAAGGAATAGTTATTCCTTGTAATCAAGGAATAACTATTTCTTCGAAAATTATTATTTTTAATTTAAGTGTAAGTAAACGATAAAATAATAATTTTATTAAAATTAAAAAAAAATAAAATTTTTATTTCTTTCAATCAAATATGAGGTGAGAAAAAATAAGCAGTCTAAGCTTCGGAAGGTGACGAAGAACGTAACCTCTTTCCATTACCCGTTCGCGGTCGGCACGAGAGAGATACGGGCAGATATTTGAAAGGACAGCTTGTATTTTCAATTTTGATGAGCACGTTTCCTCATTTTGACTGTTTGTTTTGCTGTTAGCAGAACAAAATTTGCATTTCTGAGAAGAAATTATCTGGAAATCGAAGCAATTGATATTCTCGCCGGGTCATTGACATCTCAGCTGTCCTCTCTCAATTCAATCACTTTCAAATCTCTCCCTCTTCTCCTTTTGGAACTCCCATTTGCCTTCCCACGTTTTAAAGACCGAGAGAGAGAGAGAGAGACGGAAAGAGAGAGAGAGGGGGGGAAGGGTAGATGAGAAGCCCAAAGCAGTTTCATATAATTGAGGCATTTTATTTTCTGCGAATATAAGAAGGGTAAGTAATGTGTATTCCATCTATTCTATTTTTGATTTGATATGTTTTCTTTTTCAGTTACATTAATTGATCGGTGCAATGTGGGCGCATTCATTTTGGGCATCTCTCGTTTTGATAGTAATTGTTTGACGGAGAGATAATTGTTCTTGACCATGCAAATTTAAGCATATTCGAAGCTCCGTCGATTTCGCAACCATTCGGCATAATAGGTAATGTGGTGTGAAAATCGATCACCTCTCTTGTTGGGGATGAAACATATCAAAAATTAGTTGTATTTGGGTCATTTTTCCCTCCAAAATTTTTTTCTTCATTTGCATTTTCTTGATCCATGTAAGATCTTGGAAAATCCAAATGATTTGATGTAATAAACAAAGTCGTGTTGATTCTTAATGTCTATTTTAAGATGTTGATGTTGCGATTTCTCCTGAGTTGATGAAGATGATTGAGAATGAAGCAACTGTCATGAATGGTAAATATCTGACTAATGGTTGAGCAAAAATGCATCTTCTTTGTTAATCGAAACTCTTGTTCTGAATAAGGATCTCTAATAACAAGTCAGTTTTATCTATTATTTTGTTATGGATGATATAACCAAGTGTCTTTGGGCATGATTGATATGGGAATCGGGGCCTGCATTTCTCATGGATGATATAACAAGTCCATATTTAAATGGGCTGTTGTAATTGATCGAAATAGAAGCTATACTTCTCCATGAATCCGATTGGTACAATCCCCTTTTTTTTTTTTTGTTCGAAAAAGGGAGATTGAGTATATTACACAAAATTTCACCTTAGATCTGCCCCTTCCCTGATGATCGTCTTAATCGAGGGAACTTACTTTGAACAATTTGTTCCTTTTTTTTTCAGAAAGAAGCTCAGAAACTAGAATAAATAATAAGATGGGAAAGATAGAAGATGTATGTGAGGAATTACCATTTTCCAAAGGCGAAGTTCGTCCGGTGCCAACTCCATTACCAGCTCGACCAACTAGTTACCTTCAAAAGCTCTTTTTAATGGAGAGATCATCCCTTGGAGGGAAGAGTTTTGTCAGCACAGCAACTAGGGATCTGTGGGAGCAACTTTTTGATGAAGCTTATGGAGCTGATGTTGTAATCTGCACAGATTTTGGTGGCAAGATCTATGCCCATGCAAGCATTCTTGTAAGATCTTTCATCTGCATATCTCTGTCTCAGTTATGAAAGTAGAAGCATTATTTAGAAGTAGAATGCTAAACATAAATATGTAGATTTTGGATCAAAAAGCCATGGTAATTAGTCATAGTGTTAAGACTGTATGAGTATTAGGTGGGGCTTTAATATCACTGAAGCACTCTAAATAGGTGTCGTGTATGATTATCATGCTACGAGGCTGTACATGGATATACTATTGCAGAGTACATGATCAAAATGAATGTGATGCATCATTCAACAATTTTTTGTTAGCTTTCTTAACCGTATGTTTCTTGACAGAGTATGGCTTCTCCAGTGATGAAGAACAAGTTGAAACAATCAAAAGGCAGAAATCAACGAAAATCATTCTCAATTCATGGGGTTCCGCACGACGCAATTCGAGTTTTCATAAGATTCCTCTACTCTTCGTGGTAATTATGATTTTCCTTGTACCTTAGGCAAGCTGGACTTGGTCAAGTTAGAAGTGATTGCTGGAACATTTTGGGTTCAAGCTCATAAGACTTATGCTATGAAAGAAAATATCAGTATTGATTGCGACCATATCAATATTGACCGTATTAGTATCAGATGCAAAATTTTGTTTGAGAATCTGGATATGTGGAGCAGATGCTGTCCCGATATGTCATGAAATATCGAGTGTATTGGTTAATATTATAAATATTAAACGATATATCTTATTTTGTCACAGTATTAAAAATATTGGTATTTAGGGTGCCCCAATACTAATCTATATTGACCGATACTCCGGTCCTTGTGTACTATTATGTTTCTATAACAGAAAGTAACTTGCTGTGGTTGCTGATTAACATGTAGTTATGACTTGGAAGAAATGGAGGAGTTTGTGCTCCATTTGTTGGTGCTTTCCCACGTTTTCATCGTCCCTCACTTAAAGCGAGAGTGTGAACGGTGCCTGGAGAAAGGCCAGCTTAATGTCGAAAATGTCATCGACATCTTCCAGCTTGCTCTGCTGTGTGATTCCCCAAGGCTCAGCCTCATTTGCCATCGCATGATCCTCAACAACTTCAAGGTTGTTTCCGCAACTGAGGGCTGGAGAGTGATGACAGAGAGCCATCCGGTTCTAGAGAAAGAGATATTAAGGTCCATCACTGAAGCTGATAATGTAAGTACTCAGTTTATTTACTTGTAATCATTCGTCCTCTTTGTTTCACAGCAATCTTAGTTCATTAATATGTTAATTTCAACCTTTAGAGGAAGGAGGGGAGGCTGAGGAAGTTGAATGAGAGGAAGATGTATTTACAGTTGTATGAGGCTATGGAAGCTTTAGTTCATATATGCCGAGACGGGTGCAGAACAATCGGCCCACATGACAAGGTACCGAAGAAGGATCAAGCACCTTGCAACTTTGCAGCATGTAAGGGACTTGAGCTGCTGGTCCGTCACTTTGCTGCTTGCAAATTGAGGGTCCCCGGTGGTTGTGTCCCCTGCAGGAGAATGTGGCAGCTATTGGAATTGCACTCTTATCTCTGTGCTGACTCTAATGTTTGCAGGGTTCCCTTGTGCAAGTACGTATCTACTTCAATCTTATTTTTGGTCTAACCTTAAAATGAGCAAAATTAAAGGTTAAAAACCACGTGAGGTACAACTATAGTCATAGAAAGTATAAATAATCTTAGGAAATGTATTTTGTTTGGTTTATATAGTGTAAAACTTTTTGGTATTCACATGGCACAACGGAATTCGAATCCCCCAACGTAGTCAGCTACCCTTCTCTTTTGACTGAACACGAAGAATAAAAACAACACACAATCAAGTATACAAATTACACGAATAATTTTATGTGGAAACCTTTTTTAACCGAAAAAAATCATAGAATTGTGTCTGAAATATTTCATCTAGGTTTAGAGATTTAGTTACAAATAACCCCTTCTAAGTGAATCCATTCACAGCCATAACACGTGAAGAATAAGTTAATATCAATCCCAACACCTGTAACAAATAAACAAGAGCAAATACAATGAAAAGACGAACAAAAAACTAGTAATATGTTTTACAACATAAGCTAGTATAATATATCTGAACTTGGTGAATGATAGAACACAAATAAAACCGATGCTTCTCATTTCTCCTTCTCCCTTCAAGTAGGCACCCCTTATGTTAAAATAGTTCTCACTTTGGCCCAATTCACAGTATGGGTATTTATGCTCATGACTGGCACTTAAACGCCAACTTTGGCTTTCTAACTCAAAAGGCAAAAATGCCCCAATACTCATGCACCTATTGTTGGGATTTGAACTGGACATACAACTCGGCACGGCGAAACAAATCTGAACTCCTAGTCAAACGTCAACTACTACACTTGTAAGTATAAGGAATATAACAATGTATAACGTTTTTAATATGGAAAATTCTTTTTAACTAAAAAAAATTACATAACAAATTCCGGACAAATTCATTATAATAATGTCAATTACAAACAATCCCCTCCAAGATCCCTTCATTACAATTTCACGTAAAAAATTGTCAATTATAAGTCTTTCAACACATCTAACAACTCATAAGAGAAAATATAACGAAAAATAAGAGTAACCCTAAATTAAATACATCCTAAAATTTACTTTAGAATAACGTACCCTACCTTGGTGAAGAACAGAACTTAAATCGGATTTCAACCAAATATTGAACCTTTTCCTCTTCTATCTTTTTCTTTGCTCTCTTTCTCCGTGCGACGCTCTTTGTGTGAAAAATAATTTCAGATACCCTAAAATCGCGTCAAACTAAAATCGCGTCAAATTATAAGCCCATCAAGCGGGCTTTGCACGTGAGCTCACTGTAATTGGTGCACGAGCGCCCCCTTGAGCGCGTATCAGGCAACCAGTGCGTGCATGTGCGCCTCTCAGGCACCCCTAATCTGGAATTGGCGCTCATGCTTGCATCAGGTGTCTGTCGTGCACCTCTCTGTTGATCTTCAATCGATCATCGACCGACCCTTGTACGAACATCGCGCATCCTCTTGATGACTATCTGTTTGTTGTAGCACCCACAAGAGAATGATCAAAACCCAACATTTGTCATATGCGCATCAAATTTAAACACTACAATTTTTCACGGACGTATGCCCTTAGGCATGTATCAAGCGCCCTTATACTATCTAATTTGAGCACATGCACCCATTATGAACTGATCTCCTTCGCTATTAAAATCCTTCAATCGAGTGAATCCTCGAACAAATTTCAAACGAATCACCAGATGACGTGTGCACTAGATCTGAAACTAACAGAGGTGTGACCCAACAAAACTATTAAAATTTAATTTTCTTATCTATGTGACTTAAAGTTTATTAGAGGTTTCCATAGCTTTTTGCAATTTTTTCTAGAGTTTCCGATGAAAAACTATAAAATCTTATTTGAACATAATATAATTATAGTTTTTTGTTATTTTGATTTTCATAGTTTTGCTGTCTATTAACTAAGCATAATATATTTTTAAAATTATTTAATTTTATACAAATTTACTTAGTTTTACACGTTGAAAGGGAATGATAAGGTGCACCCATTTGTGATGTTAATTTGGTTCCATGACGCAGCATAAATTGTGGCTTTTTGCTGCCACCTCTCCTCCTCTTCTCCTCCTCTTCTTTCTTCTTCCTTCCTTTAAGTTAATCAAAGGCCTGTCTAAGCTTTCAGTTCACAGAAGAAAATTATGTTGTTTTCTAACAGGAATTTCAAGGAAAGAACTAAGAAGCAGAACAAGAAGGACGAGATGAGGTGGAAAATACTGGCTAGGAAGATCTTGAGATCAAAGAGCATCTCTGGCGCCCCTTATTTTTCCATTGCCACCAGCTCTTCGTGACCAAAGACTATAAACTCAGGCCTTCAACTGTGAATTTGTGTTATTTGCCGTCAAATAGAATTACAGTATTCCACCATGAAAGCTTATATTATCTCTCTGTGTCATCATTTGTACTGAGACTAGGGTATCTCTGTATGTATAATTATGCTGTCAATATTTGGGGAAACAGAGGCGGGTTAATGGAGGATGAACGGAGAATTTGTATGAATAGATTGATAATTTTTTGTCATAAGTAGCTGTTTTTTTTCCTATTCTGAAAATAACCCCCTCCCCCCCCCCCCGCCCAAAAAAAAAAAAACCGAAAAAAATAAAAAACAGCATGAATGCTATGATGGGTTTTCTGTTTTCCTAATTTCTTAGCCTGTCTTCCTCCATTTATTTTCATGATCACTTCTATCTCGGATAGGAGAAGATGGGGCAGGAAAATCAACCTCATTTAACCTGACATGTATAAGGATAACATCTCCGGGTTTGATGGCTATTGTCTTTTAACAGCAGCATAAAATGCCATTTTAGTTATTTTTAAAGTAATTTTAATTACAGAACATTTTACATATCTATTTGTTGGGCCCTAATATAAGGGCTCATAAGACACGGCCCAAAAGAAAGGCCCAAGTGAAAAGTCCAGAGATACACAGACCGAGAGGACTGAACAGCTCAAGAGGCCTAAAACCCAGGCTAGCTTCTTACGTCGGACTGACCTAACGAGCCCGAAAGCGTGGGCTAATATCCCGAAAGTCAAAGCTAGGACAAAGGTCCGAGAGGTTCCTTTAACCAAAAGGAGCTCGAGGACATCGCGAATGGTTGACGACATCCAGGTACGAGGACCATATGAGGAAGTCCGAGAACCTCAGAAGTTCTATCAAGCCTCAGATCAATCCGAGAAGTCAAGAAAAAACTCGAGGACCCTCCACAAAGGACCAAAGATCCTCCGAGAGTTGCCTTCTCCAACAAGACCGCGAACTCACACAGAAACAAGGCACGCCACGCAAGGATGAGGATTATCTCATGCACGGCCGAGAGCGCCAGCTAAGCAACTTCGTTGATTCCCAAAGAACCTGCAACCACTGCCGGACGCCGTCTCTACAGAGCACACCTGGTCAAATCAAGACTGACGCCTAGACTCTGCGCGCCTGACATGCTCAGGCCCTACCAGCCGCGTGCTATCCTGCATACGTCAGCAGCTTTGGACGTGCCCAATAGGGCAGTGGCAGCCTCTCGGCCACCCGCCGGCTGCCACGTGTCTTCTCCCCAACGGTACAATTTTCCCTATAAATACCCAACGAGACCCATTTTCAAGGGGTCCCTTTTTCCGGCTCATCCCAGACAGAAAGGAAAAGGCTTTGACTCTCTCTTGGCTTCTTCTTCCTCTCTTCCCAACAAGAAGGAACAGAAGGGCGACAAAGCTTCCCAATGAGAGAACTTTCTAAGGAGAGAAATACAAAACAAGAGACAAGGAAGGGATCCATCCTAAACGCTTGTACTTTATAAAGACTTCCACCCGGTAGTGAAGCACTTTTAAAGGCCCAGTGCCTCGTGGTTTTTCCTCCTCATTCAAGGGGGGCTTTCCACATAAAACCCGATTTTATCCTTCCTTTTCCATAACTCATACTCACAAACACTTGTGTTACATGTGGACCCCGAGTTTCAAAACGCAACATTGGCGCCGTCTGTGGGAAACGTGACAAAAGGCTCACAGCTTCCTACTCTTCCACAACAACAAGTGCTCCGAAAATGATGAGCAGGCAAGACAGCACGTCTACCCGGGAGATGGGACCCTTTGACAGGTGCCTCCCATTAGGCAGCAGGATGAGTAGCGATCCCGGTCTAGCGTGCGCAAGTTAGTGAAGAAGGTGGACAGCCTTTCAAGAGCCGTCCGCACTCTCCATGAAAGGGTGGACGATCAGTCCAGGGGAGCGCACCCCGAAAGCCCGCGGCCGGGCCCGAGCGGCCCCAGAGGTCGAACTCCAAAAACTCGGCCATACCCGAGCGGCCCCAGAGGTCGAACTCCAAAAACTCGGCCGTGCCCGAGCGGCGCCAGAGGTCGAACTCCAAAAAATCGGCCGTGCCCGAGCGGCCCCAGAGGTCGAACTCTAAAAATTCGGCCGTACTCGAGCAGCCGCAGAGGTCTAATTTAGACAACTACATTTAACGCCATGAAACCCGAGAGGTTAAAAGGCTAGAGAATCGTAAAAGGATCACACGCTGAAAACTAAAAGTAAGGCGCTGTGCATCGCGTCACAAAAAAAAAGGGAGCAACACTTGTACAAATAAGACAAAAGAAAAGTCCAAAGCCCTGATGCGGAGAAGGACTGGTTTTATTCATAAAAATAAATCCACGTACAACATTGTAACAAAGAAGGAAAAAAGACGGTGTCAAGGGAGCCCCTCTCGGTTCCCTTCTCCTTGAGCCTCTTGAGCTCCTGAGGGCCCTACCTGGTCTGCCGGAACTGACTCCTCGGGCGTAAGAGGTTCACCTTCAGGCCCTGCCCGAGGAGGCCCAGGGAAAGGCCTCCTAGCAACGCCGTATAAGTCTCCGCGCTTAAGGCACTGGCGTTCCTGGGATCAAGGACGGCCACAGGGAACCGCGGACGGATCAATCGCAGCACTCGACGGCACATGCGAATACCCTCCCGGTACTTGCTGTCCAATGATGGTGCCATCTCCGCGATCTGCACAGACGTCCTCAACCTCTCCTCCTGGCGAAGGACTATCCTGGAGGAGGTCCTGCTGAAGCCGCAAAAGCTTGACAGTATCCTCCAGAGAGGTAATCTTTCCCTTTGCTTCAGCCAACTCCGCTTCAACCGGTTGCGCGGCTTCCCAAGCGGCCCTCAAGGACTCCATTTCGGAGAGGGACTGGACGACCTCTCCATCAGCTCATTGAGGCCTCCAATCAGACCCTAGAGTTGTAAACAGAAAAGCACATTAAAACATCGGCAACTGGAAATAAGGTAAAAGAAGAAACGGTGGGCTACCTTAGAAACGAGGGGATCATGCCCTGGGCCACGCTCCCCAGGGGCCTCGGACTCCGGCAGATCGCTCCCTGGCGCCACAAGCGCCTCCTCAGGCACAGGCACCGCAGCTACAAAAGGTACTGAAGAGCCTACCTCAAAATCAGCATCCCCAGAAAGCTCGGACGGCTGATCAACTTGGACTGCAACAGGTCGCTCCGAAGGCTCCAGGGACGTCAGGTCAGCGACGCCTAACTCCTCAACCTCTACCACCTCTCGGACCGTCTTTGCCCTCATTCCCCTCTCAGCGTCCACGGAGGAGTTCCCGCCTCCTATATCATCGGAAGGGTGATCAATCCTATCCGAGACGCCACCGGACGAATCAACGGAAACTCCGGGAACAGGATCATCACTGGGGGCTGGACATCCGGGAGCTCCACAATCTGTACAATCACCCCCGAGGACTCTGCGAGAGGATCAGCTGTAGAGGCAATGGCAAGACCTTCAGTCCCCGAGGACTCTGGTAAAGCACCAGTCTTCGACCTCTTAAACAGAGGAGCAATCACGTCATCGCCGCCCAGATCATCGATGTTGAAATCATCATCATCATCATCATCATCACAGGAAGGGAGCTCAACAACAACCGCCAGGCGCTTTGAGCTCTCGGCCGGAAGGTTCTTTTCCGAGTGGCCAGAAGGACCCTCAATCCTCAGAGTCTCCGCTCTCCTCCTCGGTCTCTTTTTCTTGGACTTCTCGGGAGGGGCTGCGACAGATGCCTCACCCGTGGTCCCCACTTGGCCTCCTCAAATTTCTCGGGCGACAACCAAATATTGCGTTTGTTCAGGTGGAAGCCTCCGAGATTGGCTAGCACCAGGTCCGTGAACTCTTTCACATTCTCTCTGTCCTCCTTTGAAGGCTCAGAGCAATACTGGCTGGCCACTTTCCCCCAACCAATGGGGACGGCCCAATGCTCATGAACGCCGAGGAAGAAGAATTTATCCTTCCATCGCTTCGTGGAGTTCGAATTTCCCCCGCACATTAAGGAAAAATCCAGACGATGGGTCATTGTAATCCAGTCAAGGTTATGTGTAAAACGAAACATAACCTTGACCGTAAGGACATTCAAGAGCTTCTTCTGGCACCGGAAGAAGACGCACAAAGACACTAGATACCTTACTGCATTCGGTGGAGCCCGGGAAAGGGGACCTCCGAGTGCCCTCATGATGTCATAAAGCTCCTCCGACACAAGAAACCGTAGTCCACCTTTGAGGTGAACTTTATAAACGGTGATGAAGCCATCCTGAGGGCACCATGCCCTGTCGTGCGACTCCGGAATCATCATGGCCACGGACTCAGAGATCCGATATCGTGCCTGAATCTCCTTGAGCCTATCAAGCATCATCGTAGAGGCAATGTCCCTCAGTCTGGGAGCCATCAACGTCGAAAAGCAAGGGCAGAAAAGCAAAGAAAATCTCAACAAGAGAAGGGCAAAGATCCCGACACTCAGAGAAGGAAGCTGAAAGCGTACGCAGAAGTGGAAAATCGGGATGAGAAGGCCTTTAAATACTCCTGAAATTCAAAAAGGCACACTCATTACCCATGCCACGCGTCGCCTGGCCGCTCGTCTCAGGAAAATGATGGCCTTGCCTTCCCAAGGCGCCTATCAGCACGTCACTTCAGCATTTAATGCCCTGCAGAAGCCCAAACGGCGGCGTTGGAAAGGTCTCGGACTCAGAAGAAACTCTGGGATAACTCTCTACTAAGCCTAGCACTATATTCATTCCGAGGACATACGGGTACTCGGACCACCGCTGCAAAAGGACAAGGCCAGAACACAGACTGTCATGCTCTTACCTGCCCAGGAACCTCCCTTTCAAGTTGCAACGCGCGTGCGCGGACAAACCAAAGCAGGAAGAAATCAACCTCCCAGGAGGAGCAACGATTTCATGCCAAATGGTCGAGGACCTCGAGCTCTTTGGCATGGGGGCTATGTTGGGCTCCAATATAAGGGTCCATAAGACACGGCCCAAAGGAAAGGCCCAAGTGAAAGGCCCAGAGATACACAGACCAAGAAGACTGAACAGCCCAAGAGGCCTAAAATCCAGGCTAGCTCGTTACATCAAACTACCCTAACGAGCCCGAGAGCGTGGGCTAGTGTCCTGAAAGCCAAAGCTAGGATAAAGGTCCGAGAGGTCCCTTTAACCAAAAGGAGTTCGAGGACATCGCGAATGGCTGACGACATCCAGGTACGAGGACCATATGAGGAAGCCCGAGAACCTCAAAAGTTCTATCAAGCCTCAGATTAGTCCGAGAAGTCAAGAAAAGACTCGAGGACCCTCCACAAAGAACCAAAGATCCTCCGAGAGCTGCCTTCTCCAACGAGTCCGCGAACTCACACAGAAACAAGGCACGCCACGCAAGGACGAGGATTACCTCATGCACGGCCGATAGCGCCAACTAAGCAACTTCGCCGATTCCCAAAGAACCTGCAACTACTACCGGATGCCGTCTCTACAGAGCATGCCTGGTCAAATCAAGACTGACACCTAGACTTTGCGCGCCTGACACGCTCAGGCCCTAGTAGCCGCGTGCTATCCTGCACACGTCAACAGCTTTGGACGTGCCCAATGGGGCAGTGGCAGCCTCTCGGCCACCCCGGTTGCCACGTGTCTTCTCCCCAATGACACAATTTTCCCTATAAATACCCAACGAGATCCCTTTCCAAGGGTTCCCTTTTTCCGGCTCATCCTAGACAGAAAGGAAAAAGGCTTTGATTCTCTCTTGGCTTCTTCTTCCTCTCTTCCCAACAAGAAGGAACAGAAGGGCGACAAAGCTTCCAAACGAGAGAACTTTCTAAGGAGAGAAATACAAAATAAGAGACAATGAAGGGATCCACCCAAAACGCTTGTACTTTATAAAGACTTCCACCCGGTAATGAAGTACTTTTAAAGGCCCAGAGTCTCGTGGTTTTTCCTCCTCATTCAAGGGGGTGCTTTCCACATAAAACCCGGTTTTATCCTTCCTTTCCCATAACTCATACTCACAAATACTTGTGTTGCACGTGGATCCCGAATTTCAAAACGTAACACTATTTATACTAATAAATTCATAAAAAATAAATAAATAATTGATATTCTGTTATTTAATAATATCTTATAATAATTAACAAGTGTCCCATAACCATAATGCAGTGATATTCTCTAGACCTTGTCAGGCTAGGAATCCACATTCTTGGCAAAAAAACAGGAATTCCTATGTTAAAGGTCCTCTTGCAAACTAAATGTATAGAAGATTTAATCCCATGCTTTTTACAACAACAATAATCAAATTTCCAGTTATGCTATATTTGGGATATTAAAAATGCAGATTAAAGCTGATAAAAAGAAAGATGTAGATAAAATTGGACAGCTTGATTAGACTCACCTATAGTATTATAAGATATAGTTTAAGCATATAAATATTATGAATGAATATAATTAAAAAGCTTAATCTGATTAAAATTTTTAACCAAATACTACTATTACATGTGAAAATAATCGGTTAGGGTCAGCCCAAATTTTGAAAATTTATAAATATATATATATATTTATTTTAGATGAATATTAAATTATCTCAATAATTGATATTTTTATATAATTAATGACTTTTTATATAAATATTCTTAATTTAAAATATTTATGTAATATTTTAATTTAAATGTTATATTTTAAAATATTTCATAATATTAGATATTTTTATGTAGATATTATTTTTTAAATAAAAAATCTTTAAAAAAAAAATCATAGAGTGATCCGATTTTAATCCTAACCCGATACCTCTATGATTTTTGGTGAGAATAACCAAGCTATATTCGAACCATTTAAATTTAACGGCATAATTTTTTTCTAAAATAATACAATATGCTGATGGTAAAGGGTTCGATCTCTCTCCTTCCATCGTTTCCTACTGACAAAGATCGTTGGCGGAGTTACTTGGACTGCATTGGCTTGGCTAGTGTTGGAGCTTTTATTTCCCACAGGGGAGGACAACAAATTTACCCTTTCATGGCTTCATTCATCGTGCGTTCTTTAAATCTCCCGCTAGACGTTCTCTTACCTTGATTATGATATTCTTCTTATTCGGAAGTGAAAAAGCACTTATTGTGCTAACGTGAACAGTCAAGTTTTGACCCCGATAAAAGTATAGCGAAAGCAGTGTATAATAATAAATATATAATACACGTAAAAGATATTTAGTATTAGATGTAAACGAGACTAACAATCGTGCACAATATATATAGCGATGAGCAAGAATGAAAAAGACACGATTTTTTGGTGACGAAGTGAAAACTCGATACCCACGGTAATTGAGAAAAACATTCCGGGCTTCAACGGCCAGGGAAGAATTGCACTATAAAAATTAACTTACAAACCGGGCGATAACGACGCGCTAACCTAGCTAACTTACTCCCGTCTTATGATCCCTACCAAGGAACTCCTTGGATTTGCCCGCGGTAACGGAACCGGACACCTTCCGGTCTTCACGCTAATCTTCCCTCTCGTGCCACTTGAATTGCCAACCACGATCGGATCTCCTTCTTCAAAGTACCAACGTCTCCAACGAAGGTAGAAGGATGGAAGAGTTTAAATAGTAAATAGGAACGAAGAGAAAAGCCGTTAGAACATGAGGCACAACGTTGTAGAGCGTAGTAGGTTTGGTTTTCTCAAATGGAGCAAGATGAAAAGGAAGAAGAATACTCTTCTCTCAAGTAGAATGGCTCCAACACTCTCAAAAGAGGCTCTGGACGTCTTTGGGTTACAAAAATATAAGACATGTGTTTATAGATGGTGCAAAAATTCGTTCAAAAATTTTGCCCGTTGCACCGGCGCTCCAGCGCATCTCGAGCTCGCGGCGGGCGGGCGGACGGAGGGTTTCGTGCGAAACCCTGAATGCGCTCAAGCGGCCAGAAGGCGAGTAGCGAGCGGGCACCATTCTAGATTTTCAACTCGAGCGGGTATTGAGCGCCAGGCGAGCGGGTACATTCTGGATTTTCGGCTCGAGCGGGGAGCGAGCGCCAGACGAGCGCGGGGGCTTCGAACGGCTCAAGCGACTAGAGGGCGAAACGAACAGAACGGACTTTAACCCGACAACCCACAACCTGACATTGATACAATAATACATATGGTCACGAAATATGCCAATTTAGACAAATGTCTCTAACAATCTCCCCATTTGACAATTCCGTGACAAAACTCAGAAAATAAATAAATACAAGTGAATCACGGGTTCAGACACCATCGAGATAGAACCTGTGTACATAAAAACCTACGCCTAGTGATACATAAGAGACACAAAAAAAATGTAAACAGTTATACTAGAATTGCTGCGGCAATGTGATGATAGCTGCGTTGACTGTGTAACTGAATTGCCTGGACAAGCAAGTTAGTACCAACAAGACAACATATATAATAAGGTAGTACTGAATAAGCATAAGATACACGTAGTACTGAATTGTAAACAGTAATAACATATGCCGAAAAGAACAAAGCTCCCCCTAACGAAAATAGCAAGACTTCCCCTAACAAATATAACAAGACACCTCCTATCTCCCCCTAATCTCCCCCTATCAAAGTGAATTAAGTCTCCCCCTTTTTGTCACGAATGGCCAAGGGGTAATGTAACTCACTTTTCTTAACCCAAATTTATCGTACGGAATTCACTTTTGTATTCAACATTTTAACTTGGGCATCCAATTGCTGAATGTGATCAACAAGTCTATGCATTTTTAGTCTTGATCCTTGGTTGTGCAAAGGATTCATGGTGTAGCATCGTGGACGAACGTGACCAACTTTTCCACACGCATAGCAGGTAGGCACAAACTTGGGTATGGAAGAATTGTTCACAGCCTTGTGATTATGTAGATTAGTTGAGCCAAATCTGTTATCCACACGTTGAGGCACGGTCTTAATGACTTTGGGTGTGATGACGTGTTGGTTTGAAATATTCGTGGTGGGAATAAATATAGTTTTAGGTTTCACGTCATGGTGAACAATATTTGCAGCATACCCCAAATCCTGTTTATTTCCACCAATTTTTTCCAACCCAAGCATGTGATCTAATTTTGTGGACCCATCCAAGAATTGTGTTAAATCTTTTCGAGAAGCCTCAAGTTCAGATTCTAAAGTTGTGAGTTGCTTAGCAAATGAGACTTTCAGATTCTCAATTTCTTGGGTTTTAGAATCTAACTCGGATTGATGAACTAATTTTTCTTGTTCCAACTCAAAGACCCTACTGTTTAATGTTTTATTTTGTTTCTTTACTTTTAAGCATTTCCTAAACAGTTTGTCATATGTTTCTTGAAGGCCATCAAATTCAGCATTGGACTCATCTACAGAGTCATCAGATTGATTAATATTTTCTACTGAATTGCCACATACGGAGGTCATAAAAGCCATGTACTTGACAAGGCCATCTTCAGAGCATTTTTCACCATCTTCTTCTTCGTCATCACTTAAGGTCACATTAACTTTAAAGGCTTGACCTTGTTGGCGTTTAAAATTTAGGCATTTAGCACGATAGTGACTAAAACCTTTACACTCATGGCATTGGACTCCTTGGGTAGTTTTCAATTTGGAGTCCTTACTCTCACGTCGGTCTTTCTTCTCAAATTTATGTGATCGTTTTAAGTCCACATCCAATTTTTCTGATGAAGAGTTATTTTTTTTTAAGAATTTTTAAAAATTCTTAACAAATAATGAAAAATCGTCATTGTTACACGATTCTTCGTCGAAGTCCCGGTTTTTCTCTTCCTTACTGGATTTTAGAGCAAGTGATTTGTTTTTCCTTGACTGTGGCAAGGTGTGCTCATAAATTTGTAGGGATCCTACAAGTTCTTCGATCTTCATTTTATCAAGGTCTTTGCTTTCTTCAATAGCAGTGACCTTAGGTCTAAATCGTTCAGGAAGTGACCTAAGAACTTTTCTAACAATTTTGTTCTCAAGGATTTGTTCTCCTAAATTAAACGTGGAGTTTACAATATCATTTAATTTAGCATAGAACTCATCAAAGGTCTCATCATCTTTCATTTTTATTTCTTCGAATCTAGTGGTGAGCATTTACAATTTTAAATTTTTAACAAGTTTCGTGCCTTCATGAGTAATTTCTAAGATGTCCCATGCATCTTTGGAAGTCTCGCACATTGAAATTCGTTTAAACTCATCGGGAGATACAGCCATAAAAATAACATGTAACCCTTACTGTTCCAATTACATGTATCAAGTTCCTCTTTGGTCCATGAAGATAAGATTTTTGGTTCGTTACCACTGGAACTAGTGGGTGGAGTCCACCCAACTTGGGTACTTCCCCAAACATACTCATCTAGAGATTTTAGGAAAGCTCTCATCCGGACCTTTCAATAAGCATAGTTACTCCCATCAAAGAAGGGAGGAACGGAGAGCGATCCACTCATATATATCTAGATCGAGGGTCGCGGATCGGGGTAACTCTCTGATACCAATTTAAAAAGCACTTTTTGTGCTAACGTGAACAGTCAAATTTCGATCCCGATAAAAGTATAGCGGAAGTAGTGTATAATAATAAATATCTAATACACGTAAAAGATATTTAGTATTAGATGCAAACAAGACTAACAATCATACACAATATATAGCGATGAGCAAGAATGAAAAAGACAACGTTTTTTGGTGACGAAGCGAAAACTCGATACCCACGGTAATCGAAAAAAACACTCCGAGCTTCAACGGCCAAGGAAGAATTGCACTATGAAAATTAACTTACAAACCGGGTGGTAACGACGCGCTAACCTAGCTGACTTACTCCCGTCTTGTGATCCCTACCAAGGAACTCCTTAGATTTGCCCGCGGCAACGGAACCGGACACCTTCCGGTCTTCACGCCAATCTTCCCTCTCGTGCCACTTGAATTGCCAACCACGATCGGATCTCCTTCTTCAAAGTACCGACGTCTCCAACGAAGGTAGAAGGGTGGAAGAGTTTAAACAGTAAATAAGAACGAAGAGAAAAGCCATTAGAACATGAGGCACAACGTTGTAGAGCGTAGTAGGTTCGGTTTTCTCAAATGGAGCAAGATAAAAAGGAAGAAGAATGTTTTTCTCTCAAGTAGAATGGCTCCAACACTCTCAAAAGAGGCTCTGGACGTCTTTGGGTTACAAAAACATAAGACATGTATTTATAGAGGGTGCAAAAATTCGTTCAAAAATTTTGCCCATTGCACCGGCGCTCGAGTGCATCTTGAGCCCACGGCAGGCGGACGGAGGGTTTCGTGCGAAACCCTGAATGCGCTCGAGCGGCCAGAAGGCGAGCAGCGAGCGGGCACCATTCTGGATTTTCGGCTCGAACAGGTATCGAGCGCCAGGCGAGCGGAGTACATTCTGGATTTTTGACTCGAGCGGGGTGTGATATTTCGGATCTCATTTGGATTATTTTAATATTAATTGTGAATTTTGGGTATTTTAGACTTGGTGAAAATAAATTAAAATATTATAAAATTTTTGAAAATGATCGGAGGTGCGGAGTGGGGCCCGATGTGTGTCCATAATATTGTCCGGAGGCCGAGTTGGATTTAAAAATAAAGAAAAGTTATATATATATATATATATATATATATATAAAGTAAAAGAAAAGGAAAAAGGAAAATGGGAAAAGAAAAGGAAGAAAGGAATCGGGGAGAGAGGAGAGAGAGGAAGAAGGGGGAAATTAGGGTTCTGCGGTGCGAGGAGATGGAGGAGAAGGGAAGAATCGGCGGCGGCGGCACAGGAAATCGGCAGCGATGGTGGTCAGTGGTGGCGCGGCGCAAGCTACGGTGGCATGGGCTGAGGTGATTGTGGGCGCGGTGTGGGTTGGACAAGGAGAGCGTCGGCGAGGTTGCGAGAGGTGAAGCGATGGCCGTGTGACGGCGTCGGTGCAGGCCACTGGTGGTGCCGTGGAGGCCGACGACGGCCGGGCGGCGGCACGGGGTGGAGCGCGGCAAAGAACAGCGGTGCAGCGGCGTGAGCTGCACGGGGAGAGAAGATGTGCGAAGAGAGGAGCCGCGAGAGAGGACGGCGGCCGAACGGGAGGCAGCGACGATGGCGGTGGTCGCTGGGAAGGCCGGCGAACGGTGGTTCGCGGCGGCAGAGGACCGGCGGCAGCAGCGGCTGGCAGAGGCGCTGTGCGCAGAGAGGAGAAAGGGGAGGCCGTGCGCGCGGGTGCGTGGGCAGGAGAGAGAAAGGCTCGATTGGAGTGCTTCGGGACATCATTTCTTCAGATATGCAGAATATGATGTTAAGACAAGTATCATCTAGCCCTATTCTTGGTCTGATTTAATTTTTGATGTGTTTTGACTACTGTGGGAGATTTTACTAACATGCATGTATTTTTAAATACCCTCAATTTATTAATTGTGTACATGCATGTATATTTTATCGGTTGTGCGGTGGTTTTGTACTTGTATTTATGATTTGGAGGGGTTTGGACACCCGGACGATATATATGTATGTTTGGTATCCGTATATTGTGGAACCATGAACCAGGCCTTACACTAACCATGCATGTTGCCGGGGGTGGGATCACTACGGGACCATGGCGGTCCGAGACCCGAGGGGTCGTTTATGTGATCCGAGGCACGAGACATTTGGCGCCGCTCCCGACGAGGAGGCTTAGTCCCGACGGGGACGTATGTTGGCTACTTCCGCCGTAAGGAAGAATGAGGCTACTTCCACTGGAATGAATATATTTGTAGCTGACCTGCCCCACTGTGTATTTAATTGAGAACCATCATAAGGAATTGACGGAAAACTAATATATTCGGACGTCCTAATATATAACTAAAACTTGAGGTTACACCCAAAGTTGCGGGTGATAAAACATAGTGAGCAAGTTCCTAATCTATGGGAGGACAGTACATGGATGGCCTTGAGCTCTTGGCCTAATTCGTAGCCGATATAGCCGTGGTTCTGGGACGAGGGTAACCCTTCCTCAAGTTGGTATCATTGATCTTTGGTTCTCCGATTTCGTGCATGCTTTGTATTTACCGCACGTATTTGGGTGTCTTTGCGATTTGAGATATGTGGTTTGGCCCGTGGATGGGCGATAGGAATGTCTCGTGCGTCTTTGGCGTAATAAACCCTAACGTGTTTTGATTTATGTTTTAGTTCGCAGTTTTCTCTTGATTTACGCATTATGAGTTTTAGATCCGGACTGACGGTATGTGTCCCACGCGGATGTGGTGACGGTCGCGATTACGTAATGTGACCTCGGATCATATGATATGATATCATCTACGAGATTTTACCGGATCGTGATTTATATGATTTTGTCGGGAGGGACGAGTTATTACGGACGACGATTTAGTACAAGACATCTCCTCGATTTTGAGGATTTCACGGACATGGTGTTTTGTTTTACGTGATTCTTTATGCGATATCCGCTCGATTTATGTGTATCGTTTTATACGATTCTTGATACTTGCTGAGCTCTAGGCTCACGTTTTTATGTTTTATCCCTTCAGACTAGTGGCATGGATACGCTTGCAGGAGCTCGGACGTGATTGATCTCGGATATTTCTTTTGGCGAGTGGAGATGTTATATTTGGTATATTTCTAGTATCGAGGATATGTTATGGTTATTATTTATGGCCGGATGATGGCCTTGATCATTGTATGTAGAATATTGAAGTTATAGTATATTGTAGATGAGTTGTTGTAAATTTGGATACCTCCCTTGCGATCGTGGTTAGCAAGTCGTGTGTTATGTTTGTCCGGATTCTTATCCGATGAGATCTTGTGCGGGTTTTATTTATATTTGGTCATGCATGTGTTTGATTGTCACACCCGGGTTGGGTTATTATGTTTGATGAAAATATTATTATTGATTTTATTTTTGACCTGCGAATATTGTGTTCCCGGGCCGTGACACGGGGAGTGAGCGCCAGACGAGCGCGGGGGCTTGGATGGCTCGAGCGACTAGAGGGCGGAACGGACAGAACGGATTTTAACCCGACAACCCACAACCCGACATTGATACAATAATACATATGGTCACGAAATATATCAATTTAAACAAATGTCTCTAATAGGAAGAACCAGAAGATCATTGTAATGGGTAATCTGCATTTTACCTCTTCTTCCCGTTACTGTCATACCAACAAAATGCTTTCCTTTTTTCTTTTTTCCTTGACGAGGTGGGCGCTTCATAATTCATCCTTTCTGCCTCTTCCACTGTTTGCCGGATGATTGATTTCCCGAATTCATTAACAGTGGCATTTTTTACAGTATTAAGGAGTTATATCGCAGGTTGGTGGTTCATACAATTAATCAATTACATCCCATTTGTCTCATGTTTTCCTTTTGTCTTAGTTACTTGTGATTTCAAATCTTTCTTTGATTCACATCTATTGATTCATTACCCACATCAGAGAAGCGGATAAAATGCACGAATATCTGCAACTTGTTCTTGTGGAAAATAAGTATCATCGGACAATTCAACGCTAGGTATTTTACATAACATTCAAAACAAAATTTTTCAAGAATATGTAATGTGAAGTGATGAAGACTATATCAGCTATGGTAATCTTGGCTGTACGGGAGACTCATCAAAATGTACTTAGGGACTTGTGATGCCAGATTCTACATCAATCAATGCCCAGAAGCCGACCAGTAGTTGGCATCGTATGATGAAGATCCAGGACTTGGTTTTTTTTCTATCCAACCTTCATTAGCTTCTTGTTTTTCTATCCAATCTTCCAGTTGTGGTCCTTCCACAGTTCTTGATTTGCTTTGTACGGTGAAGGAACTATGCATCTTCAACTATATGCACAATGTTCTTCTATTAATTTCACGGCGATGGGATTTCTTCGCCCGAGCTCTCATCTTGTCTAATATTATACCTCTTGAGGACTGGCGGCGGTGCATTTGCCGAGATACGGAAAGATCTTGCAGAACCCATCACTGTTCTTTCCTGTATTCTTCCCACATCCTTGCACACATGATCCAGTATGGAGAGGAAATCTCTTACAATCATGAAGATTCTGAAAGGATGGGCTTCTTCCTTTGCTGTGTCACCATGGAAATATTCAGTGACCTCTTTTACTAGTGCCAAGGCTTTTCTTTCTTCACCCTTGATCAAAGCAATTTCCTCTTCGGCACCTTTAAGGAATGCCTTCATCGACTCAAAGAATCTGCCCTGCATATCAGGCTTCTCATACTGTGACACCGACCCAATCTTCTTAAGCCCATCTTCAAGCTTTGAAACGTAGCTACCTAAGACATCCGAGTCCATCCCAGCTGCATTTTTTACATGGTAGAGCTCTCTGCTCAGCCCCGAGACTACTTTTAATCCTTGCCTTCTGAACTCATCCTCCTTTCCTTCGAAGGTCATTTTATTTTGAGAAATCTCTGTTGCCGGATCTAAGCCTATGCCTTCCGACCTGATTATCTCTTGGACGACAAAGTGGAGCAGTGTGGTCTTCCCGTCTGTTCCTTTTATGTCGACTAGTTTTAGGAGTGTTTCGAGCTTAAAGGCTTTTGCATCCCCACGGTTTGTTCCAACATTCATTCGGTTCCCTGTTCTGAGAACGGCCTCAAGGAGTCTGAGAAATAGCCTGCTGTTCTTTAATTCTTCACTTGCTTTCTGCACTACGTACATATGATTAGTCTATTGCATATAATATTCGCACAAAAACAATAGGCTTTGAATTTAGGAATGAAAGTTTAGCTTAAAATACTTTATTAGACCTTTTTAACGAAGGAAAGGCACAGTTTCTGATAAGAAAAACATAATACATGTCAGCAACTGAAATTTTAAAATTTTCAGAACTTTACCTCAAGGGTTTCAAATGATTTTCTCAGGTAGTCTACTTCTGCGTCGAAATTAGCTCGGTATAACATAGCTTCTGCCCTTCTAAAGGCAAATGGTATATCGAGTATTGTCTTGAGAAATCTCTCAGCAGAATCCAGTTTTGAAATGTCACCATTATATCCTTTCAGTTTTATTTCTTCTTCCTTGGTTGGAGCCATCTTCACCAATGTCTCCAACAGCTCAGTACCCAGGCCTTCTGGATTGCCTGTCCAATGGATTTTGAACTTTGTTTAATGAAGCAAAATATAGCTTAGATTCATGCAAATATTGGCCGATGTGATATATATTGGCCAACCAATACATATTTGTATCAAGACTTCCCAATACCAATATTTTTCGATACTGCGACAAAATCATGATATGTTTTCGTATTAACTGACACAGCTAATATGTCGATTGATATGACCCTATTAGCGTATGATTTCTTTGTTCAATATATCTGATACCAACACATATTATCTGACATATTCAATGCCAATATGATTATGACTAATATTGATACTAATACTAATATTTTTATCCATATATACATAAATTTAATAAAACTACCACATGATTCCTTTATCTAAGTCAGTTGATTGTATATAGTCTTTAATATAGTGAAGTATATGCAGATATTGTCATGAGCTTAGCATATTTGCTTGATACTACCGATGGGATTCTTCAGAACTCTCTCTTTTTTTAAAAAAGAGAGAGAGAGAGAGAGAACCTCATTAAGCAAAATATTCATCAGGTTACATTTTGCTGTTTAGTCGTCAATGAAATGCTGCAGAGTTGATAAGTTTTGCTGGAATAAAGAAAAGATATTATTGGAGGGGAAAGTGTGCTGAGGAAATTGACAGATGTTCTGTCTAACACCATGGAGGAATTACCCGGGAAACTGCGTAGTTGGCATGTCTTCTATCTACTAAGCAATTGAGGCCATGACTGATGTTTTATGAGATGTAAGAAACAAAAGAAGGGAAGGAAAATGTTGAAATTTTTTGGGTTTGGGGAGGAACAGCACTTGCAAATGTCTACTCTCAGCAAATAACATTCTGTCAAATAATTCCCTCTATAGTTATGGAATAGATAGTAAAAGGCCAATCATCATTAGTGATGCTAATGGCATCTGAACTACATACTTCAGGCATTTAAGTCGTTGATATATCTTTCCTGTTGGGAAGTAACATCACAAGATGACCTGTAGGTTCTTTCTGTTTGCTACGCCCTTCAATTTGGCCTGTAAACTTAAGAGTTCAATTTGCATTAACATTAAGTATTCCGTAGATTTTTTTTTAAAAAACCTTCTTTGGTTATCTCTACTAGACATCAATGCTCTTATAAATCCACATAATGTGCAGCAGAGTTATTCACATGACCTTGGAATGAAATACATTTTCTGATATGTCATAGTATTTGTAATTTATTGCAATATATTGGTTGATATGTATCGGCCAAATGTATCATTTATTTTTTTCTTCACTTCACCATTGAAAGTCTAAATCCTTACACTTTGGATATTCATAAATTTTCTTAGAATGCTAAATTTAAATGTTATATATATATATATACCTATATAGATCAAAAGTTTTAGGTATCATTCAATCACCTAACGGAATATAAAAATTAATTTTGATAGAATTATTAAAATTCCTCAAATAAGTAAACAGATTAATAATAATTGTTAAATTTTAGTATGTAATTTACTTTTGATGTCACTAGGAAATTTTATTTTGTGCATGTGGCGGCCGCTATCGATGTGTATGGCCCAAAACGACAAATATAGATACAGACACAACCAATACAAATAGCAATACCGACTTTTTTGTACATGAAGCTGACAGACATTGTGTGCACATTCCCTGATTAAGGTGGGCATTATTTATCTGTTTGATGTTTACTAAGGACAAAAATCAAGCCTAAGCAATCTTTGAGCAGTAGAGTTACCTGCTTTATGAAGCTTATACATATCCGAGGTAATCCACAATCCGTGCAGATTCCAAATCACATGGATTAGAATTGTTTATTTTCTTCAAATAATTTCCAAATTCAACCAAACCATACAGGTCATTGCGAGCATCATTTAATACGGCTACGAAGGGAAGAAAATTTCATACCATCAAGAAGTGCTTCGGACACCTCATCCCGTGTCACATTTAATGCCCTCAATAGTATCGCTATGTTCTGTGACTTCTTTGGGTCTAGTACCCTGTTCTCCTTCTCAACAGGAGGAGGAAGAACGGATTTCTTAGTTGTTTCTTTATGAACTGAATTTGCCGAATTGCAGCCAAACAAACTCTCCATGGCGTCCTCATTTAATCTGCAACGAAATGCCAAGACAGCCTAAGAATTACGTGAAAATTGCATGTTACCCAAAAGTGCAAAGAAACAAGTCTGTCCACTCACTGAAAGGAGCTTGATTCTAGCCTGTCCCATACCGTCGCTCGAGCCGAGGTTGCTCGTACTTTGTCCCAGTGCAGAGGCTTCAATTTGGGTCTTGTGCCCTCTGCACTATCGTCATTAATCCTCGCAGAAGAGCTGCATCCGTTATCAAGCTCCTCGACACATTTTGATGCCTCAGCAGTAGAATCCACTCTTGATTCAGTACTCCTCATTTGTGGCTTTGATAGTTCTTCTGCAGGCACCGTGGATGCACTTGCTTTGACAGTACTTATTTTCCGTGGTGCTGCTAATGGTGGTGGAGGAGGTGGCTGAGGTGGTGGCGGCGGTGGAGGACGAGGAGGGGGAGCTGAAAGTTTTTGTGTACGCTGAGAAGGATTGATGATTGATGGAAGAAGTGCAAAACTTGGCGGCGAGGGATTTGCTGAAAATTTTGCCCTACTGGGTAAATTTGTGTTTGTTTCATGGAGCTGCTGAGATTGATTCTTTGGTGGCGGTGGCGGTGGCGGTGTCTGTGGAGGAGAAGCCCTTATTGATGGAATGATGGCATGTTTCACAACATCCAGGGCCGAAGCTGAAATGCGTGGTCTGGGTGATTTCCTCCTAGAATAAGGCACAAAGCATCCACCATGACTTTCATCTGTTGTAGAATTCATGGGGCTGCCATTGGTCCCGTACCTCGGCCTCGGAACAGGAGTGCTACAACCTTCATCGTAACCAGCAACTGATCCTTGAGGAGTGTAAAAGTTCGCCTCATGATTGTCCTCATCCGAGGAGTTTGACAACGCAGTGGTGACTGTTGGTGAATGCCTTTGCGGCGAATTCCTAATCGCCGCTGCCACCCTGTTAAGCGGAGGCAGAGGCTGAAGCTCAGGACTTGGCCGATATCGATCAGATCTTTTTGCCGAATTCAGCTCATAGTGAGGTGACCTGTTTGCCAAATTCTCTTCATTCACCGTCGCTGATCTCTGATTCGGTAGTTCGACGGTTCCGATGTAGAGAAAGCTGGACGGTGGAACTCTTGATTCATCAAAAACATTCCTTTGGGAATCGTTGCTTCCGACAAGCTTCTGGTTTTCCCCTGGAAGTTTCACCCTGTGCCTGTACAGGTAGAATGCCAATGCAGAGAGCATCCCAAGCGTGACAATCCCGACAGAAATGGCAATCGTCATTTTCTTTGTTGGCCTTGTCGGCTGAGTAGCTGTTTGGATTGGGATTGTGGAATTGGCTGGTGGGGCAGGGGGCGGCGGAGGGGACTGATACGAGGTTGTGGGCCCATTTGGATCTTCTGGGAAGAAGGGCTCATCTGAGACATTCGGCGGCGGAGGTGACGGCAGCGATCCAGGAGGTGGTATTGAGCTAGCCGGAAAAAATGATTGGTGGAGAATTCTTCTAGCGTTTCCAGCTACTTGAGGTTCGGAATTGTGGACCCTCGAGGTTTCACCATCGACTGTAACTGATAAGGCCACTGATATGGCGAGCATGAGGCTCCTCAAGGTATAACTTTTCATGGTGATTTTTTCGGGGGTTCTCTGGTCTTCTTCCTTCTGCCGCAATTCATCCCTCTTCTCCTTCTTCTTCTTCTTCTGCTGCTGAGAGAGAGAGAGAGAGAGAGAGCTTCCTTTTTAGGCTACAAGATCTAGATGCTCAGAACAAGGAGGGGGAGGAAGCCGCATTTTGCTTTCTTTGAGTGGTGGGAGTCATTCTGAGGTGAGGCCCCCTCCCTCTGCAATCAGGGGCGGTGACCTTCAAGTTGAGGACTGTCACTTGGGACCGCGAATCTACTTTCGCTGCTATTTTTTTCAATTGTTTTTTTTGTCAATTTTTTAATGAGAAAATCCAATTAATTAAAGTTCACTGAGGTTAATTAGGGAAATTCAAGATGTAAATTACCATGCAGTTAATATTTATTGAAAAGTACAATTTTTTTGTAATTATTACTCAATTATTTCGTACAATTTGTTTTGTTTTTCTAGAACAGTAAAGCTTGTATTAAAACAAATAAATTTCGAATAATTTTAATAAAATGTTAAAATTATTATATTTTAAGGTACAAATCTTATGAGTAATTCAATTTACTATTTTAAGATAATTGATATATTTGCAAATTTGTGAAAAAATGTTTTTAAATTTTTAAGCTCAATAAATAAATAAATTAGGTACGAGTCTGGTTAAATTTGATTGGATTATATTCTTGAACAATTTAATTATATATTAAAAGTGTTGCATCCCGAATTTCGGGATCCGGTGCAACAAAATGTTAAGGGGTACGAAAATATAGAGAGGGAGAGAAAGACACCGGATTTTACGTGGAAAGCCTCATCTTTAATGAGGAGAAAAAATTACGAGGCTTAAGGGCCTGAAAAATATTTCACTATGGATGAAAGAGTTACAAAATATAAGTTTATGGGAGTATCTTCCCTTTCTCTTCCTAGTCTCTCTCCCTTGAAAGCTCTCTCCTCTTTTGAATCTCAAGAACCTTTTTCTTCTAGCCTAAAAAGATGAGAAAAGTCCCGGAAGAATGAGGAAACAAGCCCCCTATTTAGAGTCTTTGCTAGGTATTTATAGTGGGAGAATGTCCCTTAAAGGTAGTCCACGTGGCAGCCAGCATATGGCTGGAAGGCTATCCACCTGCTCCGCTGGCTGTGTCAGGCGTGCAAACTCTCACTGTCAGTTTTGAAGTGACAAGGTGTGCTCTGAGCGTCATTATGCGCTGTGGAGGCAGAGTTTTGCAGTGGTTACGTGCTCCTTGGTAATTGCAAAGTTGCTTAACTAGCGCTCTCACGGCGGAGCCAAATGGCCCTTGTCCTTAAACGACGTGTCTTGTCCCTTATGAGTTCGCGGACTTGCTGAAGAAGACAGTTCTCGGACGTTAATTGCTCTCTTAATAATTGAAGGGTCTTTGGTTCCTTGTGGAGAGTCGTCGGGTTTTCGCTAACCTCTCGGACTAATCTGGGCCTGAAGGAAGGTATATACAAGGAAAAATTGTACCATTGGCAAGATGACACGTGGCACTGGCGTGTTAGGGATGCTTGCCACTAATTTTGTAGGCGTGGCGTGACAGGGACACCTGTCACAAGCCATGCGGGTACGGTGTGACAGGAACGCTTACTCTGCGGGTACGGCGTGACAGGGACGCCTGCTCTGCAGATACGGTGTGTCAGGAGCAGTTGGTCTTTTCATGATAGCGCGTACTTTTTGGTAATGATGAGTCATCTGAGCCGGCACGCTCGACCATTTTGGCTTCTAGTGTGGAGGCGCCAAGGCTGTCCTTGTTTGTTAAAAGGTCCTCTAGTCTTTTCTATAATCCTCAGATTTGTGGGGGCTAGGGTTCTCGGACATTTCTCGAGTTTCTTTAATGATGTCAGTCCCTTGCGGCATCCTCGAGCTCCTTTTGGTTAAATGGACTTCTCGGACTTTTGTCGCCACTTGAACTTCTGGAACACTTGCCCACGTTTTCGGGTTAGTAAGGCAAATTTAGCCCAAAAAACTAAACTGGATTTTTGGGCCTCTTGGGTCAGCCAGTCCTGTTGGTCCGCGGTCACGACTTTGGCCCTCGGTCACGACTTTGGCTCTCTTCTTTGGGCTGTATTTTATGGGCCCATATATTGATACCCAATAAAAAGCTTTTGGTGAACAAATCTTTTACAATCTTAAAAAAATAAATATATTTAAAAATAAATTATAATTTTATTTAAGAGACTTAATTTATAAATTTAGTTTATAAATAAATTAGGACCAATTCGACTCAAATTTTGCCCGACGACTCAACCGCACGTTGTTTCTGTAGGAGTTGAATCCTCTACGGTCATGCATAGGGGAATTCAGAACGACTGATTAATCTTCGATCGATCATTGTCATCACGCCAAAGGCCGTGATGTTTCATAGCGTTAACGTGGAAATGACGTTGATTTGATTCGGTTGCTAGCAAATGGCAGGGGATGAAGAAAGTATCACAAATATTTTTAATTTCATTTATTTAATTATTTAAAAATATTTAATTATGTCGTTTTTTATTTTGTTAGTAATTCTAAAAAAAAAAATCTCAAGTTAACATTTATTTTTAATTTATTTATTTTTAGAATTTTTATGGTATATATTTTGTTATAATATATTAAAATTATGGCAAATTTAAACAAACTTTCTATATAATTCAACATTGATATCATGATAAGAATTAAATGAATCAAATATAAATAGAGAATTTAAACAATAATTAATAAAATTTTAGTATTTTTAACATTATATTGTCATATTATAATGTATTATATATAAAAAAAATAGCTTATACTTCATATTTTAAATGAGGACACACGTATTTGATGGGATCGGATGTTTTAAGTGGAAAAAAGTAAGGAAAACCAAGCTAGGTAAAAGCTTCATTTATATGGGTTGGAGATTTCGGAAGAATTGTGAGGGTTGTCAATCTCTCGTTTTTGTGTTTTCTCCTAAAGGAAACTATGCTCTCTGGGAGCCTTTTACACGTGAGTTGGCGTGGAGAGGAGAGGCGCTTGATGGAAGCTTTAGGGCTTAGAGTTATGAGTGGAAAGCTTCCCCCAAAGCTCCCACTGGAAAGGAGGTCTTCTTTGTGTATTTATAAATGGCCGTTGGGAGTAGACACGTGGCGCCAACGCTAACGTTGAGTCCACAGCTCCATGACGTGTGGAAAGTGCGATAAGAATTAAATGAGTCAAATCGGATATACGCTGATTTGACTAACCCGAGCGACTAGCGAAGGTGCGATCTTTCTTGAAGATTGTGAAATAGGCCATGTGGCAGAAGAGCGGGCGGTTCTCCGCAGTTATGAGTCCCCTTGAAGCTCGCGGGCTTGTGAGGAGAGAACAGCTCTTGTGGGATCCTCTGAGGAAAAGTCCAAGAGATTCTTCCTGGCCGCTCGGGCAGTGCGAGTCCTCTTGGGCTCTCGGCCTTTGGGCTTCTTACTTGGGCCATTTGATCTCTTCCGCGCGTTTCTTCTTGATTGGGCCATGCCTTTTATGGGCCTTTTCGAGGCTGACAATATATAAAAAAAAAAAATATTTTAAACGTATTTCCAAAATCGATCTTTCTTTAAGAATGCAAACGATAAGGAATTGACAGGAGATAACAATGGCCAACACCAGTCTAAACGGTCTCGAATAAAAGCGTTGCTTATGTGACCCGAGGGCCAAAAAGGCAAAGAAACCTGCTTCGGGCGAGACGATTTTGCGATCGTCTGCGAAAAGTAATGATCCTTTCATAATTACACGCTTTCAAAAGTGATCTTCTTGAAGAATCGTGAGGTCGGTCTAATAATGGAGTCTTAAACGTCACAGGATTTTGAAAGGAAAGCAGATGATTTGGATATCCGTTGCACTGTTTAGAAGAAAAAGAATCCATCAAATCAAGCCAGTCATGCCAACCAACTCAGTGAAGGCCGTCATTGCTAGCCCAGAAGAACACACCACATTGCCCAGAGAATGTGGCTCTCCTACTATCCATATAAGTTTGGAGTCTTCATTCTGGAAGGGGACACTCTGAGATACGCTCATACAGAGGCACTCGAACGCACTCTCTTACTTACCTTCAAAAAAACATACAGAACACGTTCTCAAAGATGACAACAAGAAAACTTCCTAAAACAAGTCACGAACGCTTACTGTGCTTAAGCAAAGATTCTCCTTCTTTCTCTCTCTGCATACAGTGTTCATCTCCCATCTCACCAAAGGGCTCCAGATTGCAGGATTCCTTTCCGGCTCTATGAGAACTGTTTCCCAAAGTTTCCACGCTTTCGGAACGCCGCTTTCACTAACTCTCTGTGAGCAGTAAGAGGGAATTCACATTCTCAACGAGCCAACACTCCCGACAAACTCATTCTCTTTACTCTTTTACTTGCAGGTTCACCTTCCGCCGATTCGAAGGTTTTTCTTTGAGCAGGCGTCGGAGTGTTTTTAGTGGGACAACCTCCCATCGACACACTGATCTCTTGTTCACTTTAGTGGTGTGTACGATTCAGACTCAGTAAATAGAGTCGGGTCGAACTATTTAGATGAATCCGAATCTATTTGAAGTCGGATCCAAGTACGCATCAATATTAATAATACAGATAGTAAAAAAATAAATTATATTTATTTTATTTTATTTATTTTATAATATTTTTAGATGAATCCATAATTTTAATTTTATTTTAAAAATAACAGACTAAAATTATTTTTTTAATTAAAAATTAATTTTGATCTTAATATTTTATTTTTTAAGAATTTGCCTTTTTGAATGTGGACATGATCCTTGCTTCTTCGGTCCATTTCGTCCATCGGCTCTCACTCTCTCTCTAAAATTATACAGTATATAAAAATTATATTATTTTATAATATATTTTTTTATTCACAATATATAATTATCACCCTTTTCACAATCTAACAAAAAATATATATATATAATTTAAAATTAATTTATATATTTTGATAATTAATAATATTTTTTTATATATTTTTATATTTTATTACAAAATTATTATTACGGGGACAAGTACACATGATAATAATTTTTTTTCTCTCTTCTTACCCCAAAAAAATATTCTTGTGGGAACAAGTACAAGCTCCGCGTCACGTGCCTTTTTTTTTTTTGCTTTTATTTATTAAAAAATATTATTGTACATTTTAATTTTTTTAAAAAAATAAATTCCATATAAATCCTTAAATTATCAATAAATAAAATATCAATATATTATATCTGATTTATTTCTCTTCGCTTTTATCTTTCATTATTCTCTCTTTACTTCCGTCGCATATGGATTGTTTGATAGACAAAGACAATACTACCCTTCCCAAATTTATATTTAATTTTATTGCGTATTTTAAATATTTATTTGGAGGAAAGGTACAAAGGCATCCTTTAACTTGCTTAGGACGCTAACTACAATTATGAAACACTAATCTTTTTTTTTTTAACACGTCAATCCTTTTTAATATAATAAAAGAAATTTTATTGCATTAATATACACAATAGGAGTAAATTTTTTATTTATTTAGTTAATTTTAATGTAGTTGTAACTCAATTCTCATCGTATACAATAATGTTAAGAAATTTCATAATAGATAAAATAACATGTGATCCCGCAATTATAAATTTAAATAGTAAAAATAATTTATTACGTAAAATAAAATAAAATATTATATAATAAATTTAAAAATTAATAATATCTTTTTTAAAAAAAAAAATTCAATGCATGGCTGAAGTTTCATGTACAAAACTTATATTTATATTTTGACTTTATAAGTTTTAAAAATTTAATTAGCTTACTATTAAATCAGATTATGGGTTTAAAGATCTAATGTGATTCCATAAAAATGTATTTATAATGTTCCAATTGCCCCAACATGGATTTAAAGTTATAGATTATACACTAATATGCTATCTAAATTTTTTTAATTTTATAATTTTATGACTTTGATAAAAATATTATAAAATTTATAAAATTTCTAACCTATATAAGTGGACCGGTTAATCATTGGATTTGTTAATTCTATTGATCAGGGTTTATTTTTTGTCAAATCAATTTGATCTATTTGAATAATAAAAATGAGTTTAAATATTTTTTTATTAATATATAAATGAGTTGATAAAATTTTAGATTAATTAATATTTATTTAAAAAAGTATTTAAAGAATATTTGATTAGATATGATTTGATGCGAAGGTAGCATGAAAAACCTTATCGAGTGGACATGCAAGTTATTGAATCTGATCTGAGCATAGGAAGCATTAATAGTTATGAGTAATCCTTAGATAAATATAATGGCGGTTGTCATCATGATAATAACATCATAATTCTGGAATGCCGTGGCGTATAAAGTTTGGAAGATAGAATACTGTCTGGGAATTATAAGTTTCCATCATTTTGTTCTTCATTAATAATATATATATATTTATTTATTTATGTTATATCATTAATACGTATTATTATTATTTAAGTAATAATTTTTAAAATTAATTTTGTGTGGCATAAAACTTAATACGTCCATTATATCTTAATAGTTATTCAAAGAGATTAGGTCAGACCTTCAAATTTTTTTATTTTAGATTTTATAAACTACAATAATAAATATGAGATTAAATATTATTGAACTCATATCCTAAGATATTTTTCAATAATTTTTTTAAAAATATAAATGATTATAAAATGTTAAGGATTAAAGAGAGTGTCACAAACCTAGATTAAAAGTAGACAATATATTAATAAATATAATTCATAAAATAAAATTCAAATGATTATGACCCAAATTGAACACCCCCAATTTAGACGTAATCTGATGGCACATCTAGCAGTATTGACAAATATATAAGTAACAAACCATAATATTAATCATTATAAAATCTTTTTGGATTACCAATCCGGACAATAAATATTGATGCGTACTTAAATCCGACTTTGAACAGATTCGGATTCGTCTAAATAGCTTGACCCGACTTCGTTCACTGAGTCTGAATCCTGCACACCACTAAAGTGAACAAGAGGTCAGCGTGTCGGTGGGAGGTTGTCCTACCAAAAATATTCCGACGTTCAAGTCAGTAAAAAGCCTTCGAAGTAAGGACGGTAAACTGATAAGTAAAGGGGAGGGAGAGAGAGAGTAGGATGGTCGGGAGTGTTGGCTTGTTGAGAATGTGAGATCTCGCTTCCTGCTCACAGAGAGCGTGTGGAAGCGGCGTCTTGAAAGCGTGGAAGCTTTAGGAAACGATTCTCAGAAAGTCAAAATAGTCTCCTGGAATCCGGAGGCCTTTGGTGGGATTGGAGGATGAACGCTTGTGTAGAGAGAAAGAGAAGATGAGTCTCTATTCAAGCTCTGTAAACGTTTGTGGTTAGACTATAGGAAGTCTTTCAGGAAGCTTATTCTAGATGTTCTTAGGAAGACAAGTTCGAGAGTGAGTGAAAGAGCTTCTATTTTTGTGTAAGCTTTTGTGTTCGTTCGTGAGCATGAGTGTGTTAGAATGTGTGTCCCTTCCAGAACGAAAACCTCCAGCTTATATGGACAGTAGGAAAGCCACCTTCTCTGGGCAAGGTGGCGTGTTCTTCCTGGACTGGCAATGGCGGCCTTCTCAGAGTTGGTGGGCTTGACAGTCACGATTTGATGGATCCTTTTCCTGCTGAACTGTAACGGATATTCAAATTGTCTCAGCTCTTTGTGACCGTTTTAACTCCAATGGTGGCGCTGACTTCGTTGCCGCATTTTTTGAGAAAATCAGCTTTTAGGAAAGCAGGTGATCATGAAAGGATCATTGCTTTTTGTGCACGAGTTCGCCTACCAATTTGGGCTTTTGCTGTAGCAGGTTTAACACCTTTTTGGGCCTGCTGCTACAGTACATCGAGTCAACACTCGAGTTGACCGTCTGTACGCGAGTTGGCTGCCTATTGGTGTCTCGACGGTCAACGATGGTGTTGACCGTCTTGGGCCTTTCAGGATTTGGGCCTTCGCCTCCTGTTGGGCCGTTATTTGAGTTGATCGTTCAGCAGGCCATTTGGGCCTTCTTTGACCGTGGGCCAGTCCATATTATGGTATACCCATCACTAGCCCTCCATGTCGGTGGCCAGAATTCTGGCCTCCAGTATGTTCATGATGGGATGCCCTTCACTGCCCTTCGTTGTTTGAGGGTCCCGGAGGACTCTATGAAAGGCGAAGAGGGAAGCTGACTGGAGCTGTTGATCGTCTTTGGTTAGTTCCGGAGGAGAAAGTTGACCGAGCTGTTGACCGTCTTTGGTCAATTCCAGAGAAAAAAGTTAACCAGAGCTGTTGACCGTCTTTGGTCAGTTCCGGAGGAGAATGTTAACCGGAGCTGTTGACCGTCTTTGGCCTGAATCCGAAGAATTTTCTCCAAGCCCTGATTGACGCGTGGCCATCAGCTGGCTTGTCAGGCCAAAAGTAGACACACGTCTTCTCTTGGTTGGGCGGATATCCAGGCCATTAATGCGTCAGGGATTTGCCTTTTGAAGGGCCAATCAGAGAGGCGACACGTGGCAGGAATGACAGCGTTCTTTCTGAGGCAGTTTAAGGCATTTCACACTTCGCCGTTTAAGTTTTCCACCTCGTTGTGAATATTCTCTCATGCCTCCTTACTTCGTCTTCAACTTTCCTTCGCTCCTCGAAGAAACCCTAGCCTTTCTGTCAGCCATGGCCTCAACCTCTGTCGCTGACATCTCCTCTGTTCTTCGAGAGGGAGACGTGAAAGCATTGTACGTTGAGTTTAATATCCCTAAGGATGCTGCGTGGAGGGTCCCGGGCAAGGACGACAGGGCCTTCTCTCCACCAGCAGGGCACGTAACGATATACAAGGCCCACCTGAGGAGCGGCCTTCGTCTTCCTCTACCGGATAACTTGTGGTCGATCCTGCAAGCCCTACGAGTCCCAATTGCCCAACTTCATGCCAACGCTGTACGGTGCATCTGCACCCTCTGTGTTTTTCTTCGCAAGCACTCTAGGAGGTTGATGATGCCGATGGTGAAGGGGCTCTTTAAAATAAATCAGGGAGGCGAATGAATTTCCCTTGTCCCCCGTCCTGGCCTTAAAATAAATATGGCAATTTATGATTCGCTCAAGAACTGAAAGAACCGATTCTTTTTTGTAAGCGTGGCGGAGTCCTGGCCCCTTGCGAGAGACTGGGGCCAGGTGTCGAATGTGTACACCGGGACGCTATCTGTGGTGGAGACGGCGTCCTTGGAATGGTTGACTAAATTGGTCAACGACCACCTTTCGGATTTTAAAAGGGATTTCTTGGTCTCTAAGGAAGAGACCAAGAAAGTGAACTGGCGACCGCCTTCCCCGGTTCAAAAGCTTAGGCTGCAGGCGATGATAGTGCGGCCGGAGGACTCCAGGGGCCTGCTTATCTGTCCCCGCCCCTCAGATGAAGACTTTATCGGTCCGCGGCCTAAGAGGATGGCGTTGGAGATGCCTTCCTCGTCGTCATCAGCCCCCAATTACGTCACCGCTGGGATCTGCAGCAGCCCCGATAATACCACGAGAATGGAAGAATCCTTCGAAGACTTGCCGGTGGCCAGGGGAGAAAGTATTATCTTGGCGCAGCCCACGCCACAGGCGGCTCCTCAAGCGGTGCAAATGGAGTCCTTTACGGAGCCTGCCTGTGTGCCAGTGGTGGAGGCGCAGGAGCCATCTGTTGGCTCTCCAGTCATGCAGGTGCCTACTGTGGAGTCAATGGTGGATCTTGATCCTCCTGCAGCTGCTACGGACGATGCTAATGATGGGCTTCTGGACGAGATTCTGGAGGAGACTGCTGCCAGCTCAACTTGAGAGGACGTCGCTTCTGGCCGACCACCGCCTGGGCCAAGTCTGGAGGTTAGACCTGAGAGGCCCACGAGGAGAGTTTGGGAGATATAACTCTTTGCGATGCCTTTGCATACTTTCTCCTTTCAGGATTTCTAACTTGTTCTTCGTTTGTCTTTTGTGCAGAAGTCGAAGGTGGTTGCTGCCATCATCAAGGTGATGGACCAGCGAGACCGGGTGATCTCCGATAGGGAGGCAGAGATCGCCTGGTTAGATGTTAAGTTGGCTGCTTCGGGGGGAGCACCGTGAGGAGACTGCTACCCTCGAGACTGTTCTGTCGGCTGTTGAAGCGGAGAACGCAAACTTAAAGGCTGAGGTTGCCCGTTCGAAGGAAGAGAGCGATCGAGCCAAAGCGTGTATTGATCAACTAGCTGGGCAGGTAGCAACCTTGGAGAACGACTTGATTCTCCACATCCGCCCCCACGAGGTCGAGAGTATGATGTACGCACGGCTGTTGGAAGGGGTCAACGTCAGTCAGCGCATTGTGCGGTTGGTCGATCCCGATTTCCCTGTTGACCTCATAAATCTATCCAACAGCGTAGAGACAGCCTTGTAGGGGAGCCTCATGACAGTCAGAGGCCTCCGCCACCCCCGTAGCTCTTATGTTGTATATTTTTTGGGACCTCCCTTATATTTATGTACATTTGATGTATTTTGTAACACATTTGGATGCAATAAAATGGAAACGTTTTAACTTCGTGTCCATCTCTCTTTATTGCCTTCGTGTTTGTATATCTGTTACACTGGATGGCCAACTCAGTTGGCTGGCGGCCATGGTAGTGTTGCCAAAGGAGTGAGGTCCTTAGGCTCTTCGTAGGTGGTGGTGTTAACCAACCTAGTAGTGGCGGCTCGTGAGTGAAACCTGGTGGCGCTGCCCAAGTGCTGACTTGGGCGGCCAGCATTGGAGAAGGACTCTTCTCCCCTCGACCATTGTTGACTGATCACACTATCTTCTCGTAGAGGAGGTCATTGCGTGTGCTGCGTAAGCCCCCTAAGATTTTGACCGCTATTGGGCCACTTGGATGACCAAGGTTAGATCCGACCGCATACGAGCTGCCTGGATTACCAGGGTTTAATATGACCGCCAACGGGCCGCTCGGATAACCGAGGTTCACACTAAACCGCTCACGGGTTACCTGGATGACCAGGGTTTAAATACAACCGCTAACGGGCCGCTCGGATGACCGATATTCATGTTCGATCACTTACAAGCCGCCTGGATGACCAGAGTTTATTAACGAAAGGGTGAGGACCCTCCCGACTTAGGGGCAGTCTAAGTCGGGTAACTTGCAAGGTAAACACATATATATATGCGTGCACACAAGAAGGGAAGGCAGTATACTAAGTAAACACTTATTTTGGCAAAATAAAACAAGCAAGCGAATGCTCACACATACAATAATGCAAATATGCACCTGTGCCTTTCACTGGAAGTAGCGCCTGAGGTGGATTGCGTTCCACGTTCGCAGAACCAGCTTCTCGTCCTGGCTCTGGAGTTTGTAGGCTCTGTTTCGCAGGACGGTAGAGACAAGGAAATGCCCTTTCCAATTAGGGGAGAGCTTATTGCAGCCGGCCAGCTTGCCTGTGGCTTCGATACCTCGTAGGACCAAGTCTCCAACATCGAATCGTCATGCCTTAACATTTTTGTTGTAGTATCGGGCAATTCAATGTTGGTAGGCTGCTGTTCGTACTCTGGCGGCGCCGCGGGCTTCCTGATTTAGGAAGTTGTACTGTGGGTCGAAGGATTCCACCCTAAGACTTGGAAGCCTGATTTCAACCGGGATCACCACTTCAGTCCTATAATAGAGGCTGAAGGGCGTCTCGCGCGTTAGTTCCTTTAGGGTCGTCCAGTAAGACTAAAGAACAGAGGGGAGCTAGTCTACCAAGGAGCCCCCGTGCGTCCTCCAACTTAGTCTTTAACCCGTGGAGTAGCGTTCGATTCGTGACCTCCACCTATCCATTCGCTTAGGGGTATGCCACCAAAGTGTGGACTAGTTTGACGCCAAGGCTGGCGCAATACTTGGTGAACCGTTGCCCCGAGAATTGGGTCCCGTTGTAGGTCACAACAACCACAGGGACGTCGAACCTACAAATGATGTTCTGGCGAAGGAATTCTAGGGCATTGTGCTCCGTAATCTTTGCCAGTGGGATGGCCTCGACCCACTTGGTAAAGTAGTCGATACACACGATGATAAACTTTCTTTGCCCCGTGGAAATGGAAAATGGATCGAGAATATCGAGCCCCCATTGCGCGAAGGGCTAAGGGGCCTCGAGTGTCTTCAGGTCCGTGGATGGCTGGCGGTGAAGGTTACTGTGAAGCTGGCAGCTTTCACATTTCTTTACAAACTCGAGCACGTCCTTTTACATCGAGGGCCAGTAGTGGCCCTGGCACATGATCATGAATGCCAAGTTTTTTTCGCCAATGTGCAATCCACAAACCCCAAGGTGGACTTCGCCTAAAGCATATTCAGCCTCTTCGGGAGTTAGGCACCAGAGGTATGGGGTTGAATAGCTACGGCGATATAGCCGTCCGTCAACCACAGCGTACCAACCGGCCGTCTTCCTGATTTGTTTAGCGTTCAGGATCTCCCTCATGTCCATCGGGTATTGTTCTGGATTTTCGACTGCAGCGGCTCTAGCCAGCTAGTCCACCTTCCCGTTTTCAGTTCTGGGAACATGAACTAGGGTTAGTTTGTCAAAATCCTGGGTGGCCTCCCTTGCCTTTGCCAAGTACTTGGCCAGGTGATGATTATTTACCTCAAAGTCTCCGTTAACCTGGTTAACGATTAGTTCGGAGTCGCTGTAGACTGTCAACCTCTTGGCAGAGCATTCCTTGGCTAACCGTAATCCAGCTAATAGGGCCTTATACTCGATAACGTTGTTGGTTGTCGAGAAATTGAGCCTAAGGGAGTATTTCACCTCAAACCCGTTGGGGGTCGTGAGGAATACTCCAGAACCACTGTCGGTGTCCGTAGACGATTCGTCCACATAGAGTATCCATTCCGGAACTCCGTCAAGCAATTCCACGCTTTCTGCGGGCTACTCCTTGAGAACTGGGGTCGCAGTTTCGACAATGAAGTCAGCCAGAGCCTATACCTTTACAGCAGGTCTGGGTCGGACTCGATGTCAAACTCGCCCAACTCGATTGCCTATTTTACCAACCGTTCAGAAACATCGGATTTCTGGAGTGTACTTTTCAGAAGCTGGTTTGTAAGGACCACTATACGGTGCGCCTGAAAGTATGGCCTTAACTTCTGCGCGAAGAATATAAGTGCCGAGGCCAGTTTTTCTGCGCCTGAGTAGCGGGTCTCTGGATCGGTTAACATTTTACTTACATAGTAGATCGGCCGTTGAGTGTTGAAATCCTGGCACACGACGACAGAACTGAGGGACGCCTCCAACGCTGCCAGGTAAAGGTATAGCTCTTCTCCTCCCTTGGGTGACACTAGCAACGGCGGGCTAGCCAGATACCGCTTCAATTCATCAAAAGCTGTCTGGCAGTCTGCCGTTCATTGAAACTCGTTGGATTTTGTTCCTCTAAGGGCCTTGAAGAAGGGCTGGTACTTGTCGCCAAACTTCGCAAGGAAGCGAGATAGCGCTGCCAGCCGTCCAGTCAATCGCTGGACGTCCTTTATACTCCGTGGTAGAGCCATGTCCACGAGAGCCTTGATCTTCTCTGGGTTTGCCTCAATCCCCCGTTGGGAGACGATGAAACCCAAGAATTTGTCGGAGGCTACTCCGAAGACATATTTAGTCGGGTTTAGCTTCATGTAATGCTTACGGAGCACCTCAAACGACTTTGCCAGGTGGCGGATGTGGTCGTCGGTGACCTTGCTCTTGATGATCATGTCGTCGACGTAGACCTTCATGTTACGACCGATCTGTTTTTTGAATATCTTGTTGACCAGTCGTTGATAGGTTACTCCAGCGTTTTTTAGTCCGAAGGGCATCACTTTGTAGCAGTAGGTGCCCTGATCAGTCATGAACGAGGTGTGCTCCTCGTCATCTGGACTCATCCTGATCTGGTTGTAACCTGAATAGGCTTCCATGAAACTTAGCAGCTCATGTCCAGCTGTCGAGTCAACCAGCAGGTCGATCCTGGGCAACAGAAAGCTGTCCTTTGGGCAGGCTTTATTAACGTCGGTACAATCGACGCACATCTGCCACTTCCTGTTGCTTTTCTTCACCAGGACGACATTAGAGAGCCAATTTGGGTAGTGGACTTCTCTAATGAAACCTGCGTCCAGCAACTTCTTCACCTCCTCTCGGATGGCGATCAGCTTTTCAACGGAGTGGTTTCTCCACCTTTGCCAGACGGGCTTCCGGCTAGGATCAAGTCCAACTTGTGGACCATCACTTCCGTTGGAATTCCAGGCATGTCTGCTGGAGCCCATGCGAAGATGTCAGCGTTCCGTCACAAAAATGCGATCAATTCATCGCGCAGTGCTCCGGTGAGTGAGCCGGCAATCTGTACACACCTTTCCGACTCCTCCAGGTCCAATGAGACTAGATCCGTGGCTTCATCGGACTGTGCTTGCTGAAGGGTTGTCTCATTTCGATGGTCAAGTTCCCCAACTGTTTTAGTGCTGCCGCTAGGGGCGACCTGAGACATGTAACAGGTTCGTTCAGTAACCTGGTCACCTAACACCTCTCCCACACCGTAAGGCATCAAGAACTTCATCTTGAGGTGCGAAATTGAGGTGACCGCCCCGAACGCTGTCAAGCAAGGTCTACCTAGTATTACGTTATACACAGAGGGTAGGTCGACCACCAGGAAGGTAAGTGTTTGGCTTGCTGTTTTCGGATACGTACCCAAGGTGACCTCCAGTTGGATGGTCCATTGGATAGGCACAGGCTCGTTGTCAAGGCCATAGAATGGGCCTTCGGCAGGTTTTAGTTGGTTCTTTTTTAAGTCTAGTTTGAAGAATGCATCCAAGTAAAGCAAATCCTTTAAACTTTCATTATCGATGAACACTCGCTTCAACTGGTAGTCAATACTACCATCCAAAACGAGCGGAGATACAAACGAAGAGGTCGGCATGGGGGATATTGCATGAGTTAAATCATTATCATTGAAGCTAACGGTGTTGTCCGCCATGCGTGGCTTCTTCCTCCCAGACTGTTGCTCCTCGTTGTTGGCGAGGAGTTCTTGGCGGAGTCGGGTGGTGATCATATTAACCACCCCTATCAGAACCCGATTTTGGGGAGGAGATTATCTCTGCCTTTCTCCGCTTGACTGCTCCAGCTCTTGCCAGGGCCCCGAGCGAATTTGGTTGGTGAGGTGGCTCTGCGCGAGTAACTCCTCAATCTCCCTCTGCGGCGTCTTGCAAGTCCTCGGCAGAATGCCGGCGGAGCGGTGGGCCTTGATACTTTGGTAGTTCCCGAGTCCTTCTTTAGTGGTTTTGGCCACTTCAGGAACTTTTCTCCGCGGATCTGCATGAGGACATTTGAGCGCGTGTCCGTCAGAGGCGTAAAGCCGGTGGGCCCGTAGTCTCTGTGTTTCAGCGGCCCTGTCTTGTGCTACTTTCGGGCAGAGTGATGTTTTGCCACCGTATTTTCTTTTTCCCTATCTAGGGAATGATCGAGGCTGATCTGCCCGCTCTAGGCGTTTCGCCTTGTTGGCCTCCTCTGCCGCAGCGTAGGCCCGAGTGATAGATTCTGCCTCCCAAAAGGTTTGGGGATTCTTGTGGGCCAGGTGCTTGAAGAAGTCCCCGTAGATCAGCGCGGAGATGAGACTGTCCAGTTTCATCTCCTCCGTGATCCAGAGAATTCGCCTGGCCTCTGCCACAAAGCGGTCTAGGAATCGCCGTGGGTTCTCTCCCGGCTTCTGCTTGATGTGGGAGAGGTGCCACGATTGCTTCTCTTCCCGTCGGCTCGAGGTGTACTGAGCCAGGAAGAGATCCGTAAACTCACGGAAGCTGACGATGGTTCCTGAAGAGAGGTGATGAAATCCGATGCGGGCATCTCCCTTCAGTATGAGCGGGAAGTAGCTGCACATCGCTGAGTCTTCCAAGCCTTGTAAACTCAGATGGGTGCGAAAGTGACCTAGATGGTCAACCGGATCACTACTCCCATCGTATGAGTTAAGGGAAGGCATTTTGAACTTGGTGGGCAGCGGACGGTTTAGGATCTCCGCTGTGAAAGGAGATCTGTCCAGGTCAATAGCGTGCTCCTCGTCCTGGAACACGCGGTTCTAAATTTTATCCACTTGCGGATCTAAGTGAGTGACGTTGGCAGATCTCTTAGAGTTGAGGTAAGCTCTTAACTCTGTCTTGTCCCTGGAGGGTCAGTAGCCAGTTAGCTTCTACCCCCAGCGGACCTGCCAGTCTTGGAGGCTCGCTCCTGGACTGCGTTCCCATCTTCTACCTGAGAGTATCGAGGATTTCTTCTCTCTGGACTTTCTCCCAAAGTTGTGCTCCCAGAGCGTTCCTCAGGCCTGTTCTAGCCAAGAGCGCGCGAGGAGGCTGTGATTTGATTATTTGTGGGCCTCTCGAGCCTTCTGGTCGGTTTCTTTTTCCTCTGGCCACCTTTTTTGGTGGCCATCGCAGGGATGGCTGCTGGCGGAGCCGCCTACTATCACTACTCTTGTTGAAAGTAGAGTATTTGGGGCAGACGATTGTTGGTCTATATCTGCTCTATCAGTTGCTGGAAGTAGGGCGCTGGCACTTCGCCTGTTGCCTCGTTGACCATAGTTCCAGTAGTGTGATCCTAATCGGGAGAAGTGACGTCCCTAGTGGGATCGCTAGCTTGGGCTCTCGTGTTCACCATTACGGATGAATCGGGTGGTGAAAAGAGAGCGCTGTGCAAAGTTGTGGTTGGCTTTTTGTAAGCGCTTCTCACAGACGGCGCCAATGATGCGTACCTAGATCCGACTTTGAACAGATTTGGATTCGTCTGGATAGCTCAACCCGACTCCGTTCACTGAGTCTGAATCCTGCACACCACTAAAGTGAACAAGAGGTCAGCGTGTCAGCGGGAGATTGTCCCACCGAAAATATTACGACGCTAAAGTCAGTAAAAAGCCTTCGAAACAATGAAGGTAAACTGATAAGTAAAGGAGAGAGAGAGAGAGTAGGATGGTCGGGAGTGTTGGCTTGTTGAGAATGTGAGTTCTCGCTTCCTACTCACAGAGAGCGTGTGGAAGCGGCGTCCTGAAAGTATGGAAGTTTTAGGAAACGATTCTCAGAAAGCCAAAATGGTCTCCTGGAATCCGGAGGCCTTTGGTGGGATTAGAGGATGAACGCTTGTGTAGAGAGAAAGAGAAGATCAGTCTCTGTTCAAGCTCTGTAAGCATTTGTGGGTTAGACTGTAGGAAGTCTTTCAAGAAGCTTGTTCTGGATGTTCTCAGGAAGGCAAGTTCGAGAGTGAGTAAGAGAGCTTCTATTTTTCTGTAAGCTTTCGTGTTCATTCGTGAGCATGAGTCTGTTAGAATGCGTGTCCTTTCCAGAACGAAGACCTCCAACTTATATGGACAGCAGGAGAGCCACCTTCTCTAGGCAAGGTGGTGTGTTCTTCCTGGACTAGCAATGGCGGCCTTCTCAGAGTTTGTGGGCATGACAGTCGTGATTTGATGGATCCTTTTTCTGTTAAACAGTGTAACAGATATTCAAATTGTCTCAGCTCTTTGTGACCATTTTGACTCCAATAGTGGTGCTGATTTTGTTGCCGCCTTTTTGGAGAAGATTAGCTTTTAGAAAAGAAGGTGATCATGAAAGGATCGTTGCTTTTCATGCATGAGTCCGCCTGCCAATTTGGGCTTGGGCCGTAGTAGGTTTAACGCCTTTTTAGGCCTACTGCTATAGTACATCCGGTTAACGCTCGAGTTGATCGTCTGTATACAAGTTGGCCTCCTGCTAGTGTCTCGACGGTCAACGGTGGCGTTGACCGTTTTGGACCTTTCAGGATTTGGGCATTCGCCTCCTGCTGGGCCGTTATTTGAGTTGACCATTCAGCAGGCCATTTGGGCCTCCTTTGACCATGGGCCAGCCCATATTATGATATACCCATCAAATATATATAGCCTGTTATGATGTCCATAAGAAAAAGTAATCATTCAATCATTACAAACCGCAAATCCATACCAACACAAGCCAACTTTCATTACCAGAAATACAATCAATATGAAAATTATTCAACTACAAAACTAATACTCATAAAATATATGCCAAATCTCTACTAATGATCACGTCTAAACTTCCTACAAGATTTGATACTCGGATACATCCAACTCGCTGTAGCAGAACAAACCCGAACTCCCCCGACAACCGTCAGCCACCAAAAATGTGAAACAAATAATGCACAACGATTTGTTAACATAAAAAATTCTTTTCAATTAAAGATAAAATTATTTGATGAATTTTGAATAAATCTACTATAAATTGTACCGGTTACAAGAACTCCCGCTAAAGTCCCTTCACTTCGAACCTGAGTAAATAATGGTTAAATACAACCCCCTTTCAATACACTAATAATCAATAAAAGAAATATAACGAGAAAAAGAGTAACCAAATAAAAAATATATTTCTGAAATCACTTTCAAAATGACGTATCTGACAATGATAAAAAATAAAACTCAAATCAAATATCAATCAGATGTCAAACATATTATTTTTCTCTATTCTTCTCTCCTCTCTCTATTTGCGACGCCCCCATGTCGAGAAAGATTTCATAATCATAACCCTAAAATACGTGAGTCGCGTTTTATCTGCCGTACTGGTTCTTGAGCGATCGGCAAGCACAGATCGAGTGCACTGGTCATGGATTCTGCGTTCAAGCACCTGGCGAGCACTATGCAAGTGCACCAAGTCTGAAATTCGCACCTCTACACCGCTCGAGCATGAGGCGAGTATTAACAATCCTCCATTCATCTGGAATCGGCGCTTGAGCGAATTATGCACTCGACTTGATCTTGCCTCTGGGCCCTGCGCTATGTGCACAAACACTCTAATCCTCACACGAGTCTTATGCAAATTTTTAATAATTTTTTATTTGTTGAGCTACCTATAAGGAAGTGACCAAAAACTCAACAAACACTCATAACCCTGTAATTTGAATGGATAAGAAATAATAAAAATATTTATCGAATACTTAAAAAGTATCAGTATATAATATATAAAATAGATGCATTAATAATAAGAGTGAAACGATAAATCCATAAACTTATATAAAATCCATGAAAGCCAAATCCAATCATTTAGTGTGGCAAACCAACGAAGTGTTCAAATACGGTCCCGTATAAAAAGTTTATAATCCAAAACAAAGCTAAACTATTCAAATATACGAGACAAACCAAATTCAGTATCCAAATCCAATGTTGACTAAAGTTTGTGAATCTTAAATCAAGGATTTGAATTTTCAAAATTAGAAGCAAATGAAAATATAGCAAAAATCTAAAATATGTACAAATTAGAGTATCAAAGACCAAAATATTGACTTTGAGAAAGGTTATACGTATTTTTGGTAACATTAAACTACACATTATTATTTAAATTTATAGGTGAACCATCTACATATTCTCCCATATATATGGAGATAAACACTATTTCTTTTGCCACCCGTAGATAATAAGTGTAATCCTCAAGTCTATCTAAATATATTAGTTTTGTTCAATTTTGTATAATGGTTCTAATAAAAATACAAATTAAGAAAGATTTCTATATTACAAATTCAAAATTTTTCCTAATTAGCAAAAAAAGATACAAAACTTTTACTCCTGAAGGTCAAATATAAAACTTTCCACCAAAAGGGAGGTCACATGTCAAATTGAATATAAAAAGATAGAGCCCGACTCAGAGCATAATATATAAATACCACATGCAATATTGATATGTAAGTTTTCATGACATTTTCTTCGTAAATATACTTATACATAAATATAATATTTTAAATTATTTATCCATTTTTTATAAAATAAATAAAATCATCAAATAATAATAAAATTAAAGTAAAATTCCAAAAAAATCGGTGAAAGTGATATATATGTACAAGAAAGTCAAATAGGGTAAGTAAAATGCTATATACATTAAATCCGCTAAATGTAAACAAAACTAATCAAAAGCAGAAATATACTAAAAATAGGCGTAAAGATACTTAGCTCAACTTTCAAACTAATAGATCTAATCAAAGAATACTTCAAAATATCTTTTTCTTCTCTTTATCTCTCTTCATTCCCTTTTCTCTTTCTCATTTCTCTTCCCTCGCACGAAATGAGTGAAAAACAATGGACATTGTCCCTTATATAATTAAGTCAACACACGACCGCTGCTCAAGTATGCACCAAGTGTCGCACCAAACCCTACCCACCTATGAACGCCGCCTTAGATGTCCTTTAAGTGCAAGCACTCTGGAAACCACGCTCAAACACCACCTTAGGCATGCCCATTTGTCAAAAACGCATGAGCGCACATCAGGCATGTTTCAGGTGGTGAAACTACTTTTATAGTATAAATTTCTTTCAAATTTACATAATATAATTATTTTTAATATATTTAAAATTAACTAATAATATCAAATTATTCAAATGAAAAATCGTATATCACACAAAGTAAGAAATTGAGAATTTGACTATGTAATTTTTTAGATTCGCAAGTGTATAGAATATTAGAGCTTTATAGCTATTACTTTTATGAGTGATTTGGATTCACTTTCCATAGTTGAGAGGAATAGACATATTCATAACCACATTAGTATTAGCATATCATTTTTAAAAAGGCAAGATTACTCCTTAATTGAGAAATTCTATTAATTAAAAATTAAATAGTCTAATCATTAATAAATTTTAAATCTAATGCTTATTTGTTGGGCACATTGACTGTTCTTTTAATTTGACTATTCATCCCTCAATTTATATAATATTTGTTAGGATTAATCATTCGAATTTATTAATCAAATAATTATTTGATATCCCGATCTTTTATATTATCAGCAGTTTTACTATTCAGATATCCAATAATTTAATTAAATTTTTTTTTATTTTAAATCTAACAATTCAATTAATTCATATTTTTTTATTAATTTATAATTTGTTGACTTTACATAGGAACAGATCAAGCCGATATCATCCTAAAATTATACCTCACTGCACTTGATAGTTTCCTTTTGGAGACGAACAGAAGTGTAATTTTTGAAGGATGAAAAATTGAATGAAAAAAAAATAAAATTCTGAAAATAAATGTAAGATTTATACTTATTTGATTTGCAATGGCACGCTCACGTCTCCGTATCAAAAACTAAAAATAAAATTAAATAGATAAATGATTATCATGTTATTTATTAGTGCTATCTAATTATTTTTTGATATTTCCAAAAGGAGATAAATGAGTATTTAACAATTAAATTCCATTTTTTAAAAATATTTAAAAAAAATAAATTTGATAATAAAACATAGCCTTGTCGTGAGGGTTGAGCCGCTGCCGTGTGGTCTGGCGCGCCGCTCGTAGGCACAGCTAGCCTGAAGCTGAAGCTTCGCGGTCCAGAAGTTCCGTTGCTAATATCAATCCCTTCAGAATTTATAATTTTGCCCCTAAAAAAGCGGAAATTATATTCTTACGCTTCTCTGCCCCCCTTCCCAACCTTTTTGCTGTTTATTTCTAATTTAACGTATGTACTCAATTTTATTTTTATTTTCACTTTTGCGAAATATGTCTGTTAAAACAAATATATAAGTATTAGTGAATCAATTTTACTAGTATTTAACTGGGTGTTTGAATATAAAAAGGCCAATTTTATAAGATTAATATATTTCCATTATTTTATACGTAATAGAATCATATTCAATAATTCATTTGTCAAGGGCTATAAATGCAAGATCTAATAAAATATTAAATGAAATTATTTTGAAATAAAATAGCTATAATCAACCTAAAAATAGGTTAAACATAACAATTTTTAAGTCTTAAACCTCCAATTTTAATAGAAGTTAAAAAAATTAAAATAGAAGGTTTGCCATGTGTCACAAATTTGATGAAAGAGTTGTGCTTAGAAATAACATGAAATGATATAATATATCGTTAATGGTATAATGTCACTTAAACTAATTCATAAGTGTTTTATTCCACAGTATGTTATAAGTCTGCAGGTGTGCGACTTCCAAAGAAGGGTTCACGAGGCCTGCAAGCTGAAATATGTCAGGCAGGTAGCGGCAGAGAGAAAATCAGCCCCACTCAGCAACTATCTTCCCCTGCACTCTGAACCCCTCCTAATAAAAACCAAAACCCATCTTCGGGCGGCCACACTGAGGGGGGAATTGTAGCCGAAGATGGTGTTCTTCTCTCAAATTTTCCTTGTTTTTATATTGGGTTGTACTGGTAAGCCGGAGCCTTCACTAACCTTCAACTATATTTTGTGTTTCTGTGTTTGTTTAATTGTTTAATGTGCTTAATGTGTGTTTCTGTGCAGTTGCAGCTGAAGAATCTGTTGAAAAACTACGCCTCTATGACTCAAACGCAAAAATGGGCCACCAGACGGACGTTCCTTTTGCCGTTTCTGTGAGTGTAAAGGACCTCTATGCCGTCTCCAATAATGTTTTAATGGCTGAAACTTGGCTCAGAACCAATGTTCTAGCCCACTATCCTAATTCAAGAATCACACACATTGTTGTGGGACACAATGTGCTTTGTGTTGGCAACTCTGTAGATAAATTTGGGCTGATTTTGCCTTCTCTCAAGAACATTTACTACTCTGTTACTAGGTGGGGTTTAGAGAGAGAAATTAAGGTCTCTCCTTCTCTCTCCTCCCACTGTTTAAAACCTCAGTTTGCTGATGATTTGGGTGAGAACTTGATCAAATCTTTACTAGAGTTCATACAAAGCACAAACTCAACTTATGTGGTGAACCCTCTTCAATCTTCCCCCTTGATGTCTGATGGTATTCAGAGTTTGGTGTCTGCTCACTTAGAGTCCATGAGAAAGCTTGGGGTTTCAAAGCCGAGCCGCATCAATGTTGTGATCAATGGTGGAAAAGAGACGAAACCCATCAGCAGAAAGCTCTCTTTTGTTGACACCAAGGTCATAGATCCATACCCATCTTGGCCAACGCCATTGCCGGAGCTCTCTCCATTAGCTTCTGTACACGTCTCCGTCCCTGCCCAAATAGCCCGAGTCCCTCTTCCTCCACTGGTTGGGTCTGATTCTCCACCTCCATTTTCACTCCCTTGGGCCCCGGAACACTCTCCGGTGGTCCTTCCAGCTTCGCCGCCATTACGATTTCATTTCCCGCCGTGCAATCCCTCGGGAAGCGGCGCTGCAGCTCCTGGAACAGGGGGGGTGGTAGAGAATGAGAAGCTGTGGTGTGTGGCTAAACCGAGCGTTCCCGCAGAAACACTGCAGGCGGCCATGGATTATGCTTGTTGGGAAGGAGGTGCCGATTGCGATGAGATTCAGCCGCAAGGGAATTGCTATCACCCGGACACCGTGTTTGCTCATGCCTCCTTCGCTTTTAATAGTTATTGGCAGAAGAACAAGAAACGTGGTGGAACTTGCAGTTTTGGGGGCACTGCCATGATCATCAATTCTGATCCGAGTATGTTTTCTTCTCTAACGATTCTTCGTCATACTACTAGAATTCTGACAATCTTCTTTTTCTGGGATTTCCTTAGTTAAATTAAGACATTCTTGATTGTTGTTTCGGCAAAGGATTTGAGATTTTTTGGAGTGAAATCAATTATTTAACATTACTTACGTTTTTCCCCACACTATCATCACTGTTGATCGCCATTTATCAGTTTTGAATACTTGCGTTGGCACATACAGAAATGCATTGCAGATGAACACTTTCCGTTGATAGAATTGTGATTTCTGTTACAGGTTTTCTGCACTGCAGGTTTATTGTCAGTTGATGAGACGTGAATTTTTAACAGAAATGATTCCGAAGGTGACTTGGGATTTGTCCATTACTTAGTAGGATCTGCGAACTTGATGCAGAAATTTGTGGCTTATTAACCTCTCTAATGGCTTCTTTTGTACTAAAGTTGCTTGTGTTTAATGTATCAAAGAATGGCCGACTTGATTTGTACGGTAGGATTTCAGCCCCTGTTTCCTTTTGACTTAACAGTCACTATCTCTTGCCTTTGTATTGAAAAAAATTCCTATTGCACTTTGCTTTCTGGTGTTTTACTGTCTCTGAAGCTTTTACTAGTTGCTGCGACTGCCCTTTCAGTATAATAGCACCTTACTTTCAGCATTCAACATTTCAATATTCGTTTCACTTCCATATGACAACACGAATCTTCCATCCCTGAATTATTACTCTGGAAATAATCCTTTGAAAAGACATATCCCTCTTATATATCTCATCAAGTTAGAGTAAGATTGCTCAACTTTGACACAAACTAACATGGGAAATAATCTCTTTACAACACTGAGATTGCTTATATCTAATTATTTATATATCTTACAATGCGAGTATTGTATGTTAAACTGTCATTTTTATTATTATCTCAACAAATTTAAAATCAGGTTTATTTAAACTTTTTATTTTATGTTCCTGACGAGTACAAAATCAAACCAAAAACTTATTGATCATCTTCAAAACAGAGTTTTGTTGGAAGTGATTTTAATATTTGCATCTCTGTCCCTGTGAAAAAGATGATTCTATCTGTTGTTTCCCAAATTCAATAGTTCATTTCATCCTCCTTGGAACCAAAATGCTCAAAATTTCATGCAATCGGATACCCTCAAGATTTTTTAAAAAAATCTTCTTTTACTATAGCAGAAGAAGAGTCCTAGCATAATTGTAGAGTTATCAATAGGTAAGTTGGTTTCACATATTTGAATAATAGAAACAGTCTATTGAATATAACATGAGACAAAATTATATATGATAAATCTAAAGTAGTTTAATATTTTCTCAAATTTGCTCATAGTAGAAGATTTATATACTGATTTATAACTAAGAGTATATTTGGGCTTGTATTTTATAGTCTAAAGTCTAATGAACATTTTTTATAGACCAAGAGAAAAAAAGAGAATATTTCTAGCAGTAATGCAGGGGGCAACATATCAAAAAAAGTGATCTTAGAGGAACACTTCCTATAGCGATTATCTAGACACACTTAATAATATAGTATTTTACTTGTTCATATATTTTAATGGATACACATAATAATAGATAGTTGAATGTATTTTATGTTATCTGACGATGTTCTAATGATCGTTAAAAAATGCCCTAAAATGTTCTTTTACTGTATGAACCAGTATTGGCTACAATAATTTAAATCCACTCTAAAATTTTATAAGCTTGTAAACCATTATTATTATTATTATTAGAAGCTTATAAATACTCATTGAATGCTAATCGAAATACTAACATTGAGATAAATTCCTTGTGCATGAGCTAGGTACACATGACTTGAACTTAACATTGTACAAATTTTGAAAAATTATGATTTACAAGTAAATTTAAAAGGTTTATGAGGATAATTATAACGTATAAACTGGCACCACTTTACATTTAGTTTGAATTTCAACTAAAAATACTTCCAAATTTGACAGCCTTACACTATGTGGAGACACTGTCTGTTACCTAATTGATTTAGCATGCACATATTTAATACAAATATGTAAGTTTCTCCTAAGAGTTTTACATGGCTTGTCACCCAAATTAAATAGGTTGGCCCACCATTGCTTTGAAGGATGTAGGCCCCAAAAGGCCTCCGATCATGTGACATGGTGCTTTAAGAAAAACTTATCGTGAAAAATCAATTCTTAATTGAGGTCACTAATTTAAAATAATTGACGTGAACAAAGAAAAGAGAGACAATAATAGTTGGAAGAATATGTAGTTTTGTTGATACTTAATTCATCATTTTCAATAATAATCTTTAGCTATTATTTTAATCTAAATTATCTGTATCATGTGACGATAATATTTATCACTATAATTATTTTAATTTTATGTAATTTTTATAATAATATTTCAAAAATTAAATGGAAAAGTATATGATTTTATTTTTGGGAGATCAATTATGAAGTCAAAATTGAAAGGCTTGGATCAACAAGAATAAGGAATATATTAGGGTGTATACAAAGGTGCCGAAGATCTTGATCAACCAAATCAATTTCTAAGGTAATTCAATAACCACTACTAACTTATATTAACTTTTTTTCATAATTAAGCCAAAAGGAATTGATTGCTTCAGAGTCAACAATCGTTAAACAGTGTATCGTGATCCAAATTATAAACTAATATTCCTGATTATTTCATATAGTAAGTACATTTAAGTAAATACATTGAAGTAAATAAATAAAGCTGAAGATGGGTTGTTTTCTGCTACTACCAACACTAAAAGGGTTGTTTTATTTTCGATTTTGGAAAAAATATTGTTAAAAAATATAATTTTGATTTTTGTTATAAATAGTTTGAAGAGGTTTTTTTAGTAAAATTAAATTGAGATTATTTATAAAATTTAAAAGGATTCATTAAGATGTTGATGAGGTTTTTTTTATAATATGTTACAAGATATGTTAGAGGGTTTTTTTTTTCATAAAATTTACTTTCGATTTTTTTCTGGAAAATATGTTGCAAGATGTGTCTCAAACCAGTAGGCAGTAAGACGACTCTGTATTTGTTAGAGGGAGGAACAAAGCAAAGCGGCCATTGTCAGGTTGGCGTGCCTTGCGCTGCATTCAAACATTCTTGAGAAGCTGAGAAGCCTTCTGCTAACTAGCTTTATTAGCTGGAGCAATTAGCTTTTAGGTGGACAATTATTCCTCCGCACGCTACAAGGTAAGTCAGGAGAAAAGTTTAATGCTGATTCTTGTAAGGTGTTGAAATAATTATGAGTGAAGAGGGAGAGAGGTTCATATTCTGAGACTTTACTTTTCGTGTAGCTATGGTGGCTGGCAAAAATGAGAACTGCTAGCTCATTCATTTTTATAGAATGTTTTTGAAATTTTCTCTTTTCTTGGAGAGGATGTTTTTTGTTTTAGGTAGATTTCGCGATAGGTGGTGCATGGTGTTCTAGTTCTGATAGACATACGGTGCTTAATTGCTCATGCATTTGGGTCTGTTGAATTGATTTTTTACATTTCAAAAAAAAAAAGTAGAAGTTGCAGCATTTCTTTATGAGGGTTCTCAATACCTTCCTCAAGCTTTAATTTCAATGATAGTTTGAGATTTCCTTATTTTTATTCTTTGGGTTTTGATTCACATATATTTTTTCTCCCGTAGAATCACGTTGTTTCTTTTTTTGTTCGGATTTCTGGGCTTCTTTTTTCGTACTTTTTTTGCGTTGTTCCTCTCTTATATTCCAAGAAATGACAATTGGAATATTCTTTTTAAGTTTATATCTCCGACTGCATTACAGCCACATATTTTGTGGGTTTTAAATTTTAGTTGTTCGGGAGTATTATTTGATTTTCATGACACATTTTAGTTGATTCCAACGCTGTGTTTCCTAATCCTTTTTCACTTGACGTCTATATCGAAACAACTTTGTTGGTTCTAGCGTAATTGTCCATTTTCACAACCTTTTCTCGACAATTTTCAAGCACAAGAAAATGAAAAGGGGGAAGATGTTTATTGTCTTCCATTTTGATACTTTCTTCAACTCTTACGGTCCCCCCCCCCCCTCCCCCCCGGGTTGCAGGCGTTTTATGGCTTCAATTGTGCAAAAGGCGGGATAAGATTTGTGAAGGAATATGCAATCTAGGCCGGAGAAAAGGAGGTGTGCTATTAGGTTGACCAAGTAGTAAAAAAGTTATGAAAACAAGGAAGATGGAGAGTCGATTTGTTAAAATTCCTCAAAACCCAGCAAACCCACGTACTCTTTCTCCAAAAAGAACCCCAGGGGGATTGGTCTAATAGAGGAGCTGAATACTAGCTCTGGATTATCCTTCTAGGTGACCCAACATTATAAAATTTAAAAGGATTCATTAAGATGTTGATGAGGTGTTTTTTTATAATATGTTACAAGATATGTTAGAGGGGTTTTTTTCATAAAACTTACTTTCGATTTTTTCCTGGAAAATATGTTGCAAGATGTGTCTCAAACCAGTAGGCAGTAAGACGACTCTGTATTTATTAGAGGGAGGAACAAAGCAAAGCGGCCATTGTCAGGTTGGCGTGCCTTGCGCTGCATTCAGACGTTCTTGAGAAGCTGTGAAGCCTTCTGCTAACTAGCTTTATTAGCTGGAGCAATTAGCTTTTAGGTGGACAATTATTCCTCCGAAGTACAATCGTAAGTCAGGAGAAAAGGGTTTAATGCTGATTCTTGTAAGGTGTTGAGAGAGTGAGAGAGAGAGAGAAGAGGGAGAGAGGTTCATATTCTGAGACTTTACTTTTCGTGTAGCTATGGTGGCTGACAAAATATGAGAACTGCTAGCTCATTCATTTTTATAGAATGTTTTTGAAATTTTCTCTTTTCTTGGAGAGGATGTTTTTTGTTTTAGGTAGATTTCGCGATAGGTGGTGCATGGTGTTCTAGTTCTGATAGACATACGGTGCTTAATTGCTCATGCATTTGGGTCTGTTTAATTGATTCCCTACATTTCAAAAAAAAAAATAAAGTAGAAGTTGCAGCATTTCTTTATGAGGGTTCTCAATACCTTCCTCAAGCTTTAATTTCGATGATAGTTTGGGATTTCCTTATTTTTATTCTTTGGGTTTTGATTCACATATATTTTTTCTCCCGTAGAATTCACATCTATTTAATTTCGATCACGTTTTTTTGTTCGGATTTCTGGGCTTCTTTTTTCGTACTTTTTTTGCGTTGTTCCGCTCTTATATTCCAAGAAATGACAATTGGGATATTCTTTTTAAGTTTATATCTCCGACTGCATTACAGCCACATATTTTGTGGGTTTTAAATTTTAGTTGTTCGGGAGTATTATTTGATTTTCATGACACATTTTAGTTGATTCCAACGCTGTGTTTCCTAATCCTTTTTCACTTGACGTCTATATCGAAACAACTTTGTTGGTTCTAGCGTAATTGTCCATTTTCACAACCTTTTCTCGACAATTTTCAAGCACAAGAAAATGAAAAGGGGGAAGATGTTTATTGTCTTCCATTTTGATACTTTCTTCAACTCTTACGGTCCCCCCCCCCCCCCGGGGGGTTGCAGGCGTTTTATGGCTTCAATTGTGCAAAAGGCGGGATAAGATTTGTGAAGGAATATGCAATCTAGGGCGGAGAAAAGGAGGTGTGCTATTAGGTTGACCAAGTAGTAAAAAAGTTATGAAAACAAGGAAGATGGAGAGTCGATTTGTTAAAATTCCTCAAAAACCCAGCAAACCCACGTACTCTTTCTCCAAAAAGAACCCTAGGGGATTGGTCTAATATAGGAGCTGAATACTAGCTCTGGATTATCCTTCTACGTTTACTGGGAATATAATTTTGCAACTTTTGTACTTCGGCATATGCTCTTCTGGTTTGGGTTTTTCAGCCTGCATTTACATGGTCGAAGTTTGGAATAAAATTGTTACTTGAAAAAGATAACTACAACTGTGTCAATATGAAGTTTATGAAGCTTGGATCAAAACCTTATTCATTTCAGAGTAAAGGGGATAACATCAGATGAGAGGACGACCCTTTTGAGGACCCTATTTTTGCCTTTTGTCGTTTGTTCTTCCTTTTATATATATATTTTTTTTGTGAGGTTTTTCCCGGGGGTTGTCTGCATCCTTAATTTAATGATCTTCTTTTGTGGCTTTTCCTAGTGTACATGTTCTTCTCTAATTGGTGCTTTGATGTGGGTTCTTCAACTTCGATGGATGTTCATCTCCTTTATCCTACATTGATATTTATTGCATCTGATCTACTTAGATGGGTCATTATTGAGATGACGTCCATTGCATGGCTTTTAGCTCAGCCTATTTCTACTATATGGTTATTACGTTATGATTCTTGACATTCTTTCCTCCATTTTCATTTTGCCGCCCTTCCAAGCCCATGAGCTTGAGAGGCTTGATTTCAATTTTTATTCTTATTTTTGGTGTGAAATGGATAGCTTGCAGTTTACCTTCTCATTTTCCTTCAGTATCTTGCTCACAATGTTAATCTGTGAAATTTCTGGGCATTTCAGCTCTGTTAGTGATAGAACTGATTAAGATCTCATAGCTGTTAAGCCCATTTGAAATGTTTTAATTGCCACTCTCCTGACATGTTGAGACCTCACATTGACTATGGAGTCTCTAGTTATTTGGAAAATGGGAAGGATAATGCAATCCTTTTATGTGTGCCAGATTAGTAGTGTTGTGTCCATCTGCAATTACTTTTAGCTAAATGAAAGTGAGATTTGCATTATGTGATGTAAAGCCTAGTAGTTTACCCGATCGCTGGAGAAGGATAGGCAACTGGGTATTAATGGAGAAGAAATAAAATGAAAAGTGAAGAATGGGATGAGAATTTAGAGGAAGAGATGGAGATGAGGAATTAGACCAGAGAAAGGAAGGGAATTCTACTAAATTCTTTCATTAGCTTCAACAAAATAATGTAGACATCTATAGGCCTTTTATATCCAAGCTACCTCTCTAACAACCCTTTCTATGGGTAACCAATCAACGGTAACAACTTCCTAATATCTAACTGTCTTGTTAACAAATCTAGCGTTCTTAACAGTAATGGTATTTCTCCCATGCTAGAGCTTGTTACACTGCTCTTGGATGAGACAGTACAGCTGATACATGACTATTTGTTAGCATGTGATGAGCTGTTGGAACTCTCTTCTATGTTTGCTTTGGTTATTACATGATATTGGTTAGTAGGTCACTCTCTTGTAAGTCCCATACCCATTTGATATATTGTCTGGTGACATGCACGTTGATGCATAAGTCTTGGCCTGATTGGGAAAAAATTATTTAATGGCGTATAGCAGATGCTTGATCCATGCATATGCGCCATTTGTCCAAAATAGGGGTGCCTAATGAGCACCTAAAAGATGTATATGCGCATTTTGTTCAGATTATTCAGCACTTGAGAGGCGCTCAAGCGTTGATTACACAGTAGGCTTGTCCCTGATGTGCACCTGGCAAGTGCTCGTGTGTTGGTCCTAATATGAAATCGTCTTGAAACGGTTTTAGGGTTATTCTTTACGGTTTTGAGTTATCAAGTGTTAGCACAGTGAGAAAAGGAAGAGAAAGAGAGAGAGAAGAGAGAAGATGAAGATTTGCTCATCCATTTGAGTTCAAATCGTGTTTCATTCTCCATTGACATTAGGTACATTATTCCTATTGTTGTAAAGGATATTTTACCAATTATATTTCTTTTTTTTCGTCTTATACTCTTTTGTACTCGGACTTATTGTTACAAAGTATTGCGTCCTTGTATTTGTTGGCGATTTTTATAACAAAAACTCACTGCTTAGTTGATTTTTTTGCACTTATAGCCCTATGATTTTTCTCCTTATTTTCATATCTTCCTTTTTTCAAGAGTATATGGTCATGGTATATAGCAGTAATTACTCAGCCATGCTTAAGCCTCCTGTTTTTAGCTCTACTTTGCTTGTTCAACCGTAGACGCAGTCAATAGGCCACTGGAATCTTGTTCTACCATTGTCACACCATATATGTGTACCTGTGTTATATTATAGTTTACCGCTGCCTGAGATTGGGACATTGATCTCTGCAGGTTTGTGGCTTCTGAGCTGTCAACAGATATGGTTGTCAACATTGCGAGTATGAAATTCTATCTGCACAATGTACAAAATTTTTCACTCTAAAAACATGCAATAGTATTATCAATAGTTTAGCTACGTTAGAGTTGTCCCAAATTATGTGTCATATATTCAATAATTTATTAAAATAATTAAATATTATAATTTTGTACGGGCTTATTATAGTAGAGAAGTTATTTCCTTTACATGGCCCAGTCTTTGATGAAAAAGGAATATGTTTATGTAGTTAACAAATCGGTCATCTTTTTACCTTAAAAATGACAGAATAATCTGTCGTTTGTTGAGATAATACATGATGGTTCCTCTGAATTTCGGAAGGCAGTTTTCAGATTTGAGTTGGAAGAAATTTTGTTAACTTTCCATTAATTTTATATTTAAGAAGCCATTTAGAAAAACTGTACCTTAACTCCCCATACATAAAATTATGTAATCTCATAGAAGAAGAGATATGAGAGTAAATAGAGAGAAATTAATTCCAGATTTTTTGAATAGAATTTAAGCATAGATTTGTATGTCATTAATGTTTAGTTCCACCTTATTGAATTGTAGAATAATATGATAATTTTGACAGTTTATGCATAGTTGATATCTCATAAATTTTTAGAAGCTACTTTACAGCACTATAGACCGATAGTTTATCTGACCAAGCAAATATGGTGTTATTTTCCTGTCACCAAAGAAATTTGGCGATTTTGGGTCTGCTTATTGAACCACCTGAAATTTGTAACTAATATATACCATCTATTTCATCTACATTGTGTGCAAAAAAAGATATAAAACGACTCATCCAACTTAACATTTGCATGCAATGTGGTAAATGATGGTCCTTTACTTTTATGGAACGTAATTTCTAATTATGTTTTCAAGTTGCGGTATTTGAATAGAGATGCAAATTTAGCAGTTTTCCCATTTGTCCAAGAGTGCTCGCCTGCCAAAATTGATTTGTTTGCAAATGAGGAAGCCAAGAATGAAATATATGTCTGGGAAATACCCGGTGGATCTTCTGTTTTTGTGATTTGTTCCAAAGGATATGACAGTCATGCTGAATGCATACAATGTAGTTGCCGCTCATCACACTGCAGTTTCTCAAGATGCACAAAACTGCAGTGAAAGGTAACCTCGCATACAAGATTGTTGTCTTTCTGAACTCTAGCATCTTTAGGGGATGGAAAACAGCAGGCCGCACCAAAGGACTGGTGGGTTGAAGACTTGTGTGACCTTGATATCAAAATATACAAGCGGGTGGGTCATAGCAACAATCAAGACGAATGGCAAAGTTTCCAGCAGCATCATTTTCTGAGGCCTTGAAAGCTTATGCGATTTGAAGGTTGCTGGGGTTTCAAAAGGCTGCAGTCCAGGGGGTGATCCTGTGAAAAACCAGTCTCTAGTGGAGGCGATCCCATGAAAATCCAGTCTCCAGTGGAGGTGATTATGCAGCTGCTCCTTGGTGAAAAAGGCAGCGCCTCCTGTAGTTTCTTGATTAGGTGTTAAGGGTGGCCATGTGTTTGGATTGTGGAGAAACGGTAAGGCAAGAATTGGCAAGGAGAAACGGCTGGCAGTTGGAGGCAGATTTGGTTGCTGATTTATTGATTCGACGCTATATATTTTTTTTGGGTGGGTGGAAGGCCAAGATGTGTGATGTTGGTACTGTGGAGGATTTGGTTAAAGGGTCTGTAATGCAGGCTTGGAGTGTTCCCACTGATCTTTGCGTTGAGAATTAATTCCAGGAGATCAAGAAACCTGGAAGTGTGTCGACTGCTTCCAAGCGAACAGTGGCAAAGCTTGTTGACTGCTACCTTGCTGAAGCTTCTCAGGATCCAAATTTCCTCTTTCAAAATTCATTGGTCTTTCAGAATTGTTATCCAGATTCTCAAGACCATAACATGATGAACTTTATTGTGCCATTTGTTACGGTCCAATTTTTATAGCCACAAAATCATTTGATGCGTCCATGTTTTTGCAGGAACCAAATGCCAGCAAAGTTTATCCCTGGGCATACTTTAGTGCAAGGGTCAATCCTGAGACGTAATAACAAGAACGTTGTCACGTCGAGTATATTAAACACAAGCAAGTTACTAGTTAAAAGTGTGAAAATACGAATAAGTAATAAATAATAACAGGCAACAATCGGATATGTGAGCAAATGCTGAATGAGGCATGAGAACCTATTGATGGGGGCAAACGTTGGCCCGGTGGGTCAAATGTTGGGAAGTAATCAATATGATACTACCTGCTCAACCAAAAACATGAAAACCTCGAAGTCATTGTGGGCAATGCAGGACTCATTGCAAAGGATTCAACTTGCTAACTTCATATGTTTAAGTATTTGATATAAATCTAGTGGATCCTCGTGTGCGAGAAAAGCTGGCCATGGGTTGCGAAGTCTTGGCACTGTACAATCATTTTTGCTATAGAACAGGACCATGAAACCATTGACATCTACATGAAGGTCAGTTTTCTAGCAATTTTGTTGCACTGGTGTCATGTTTCCGAGCAATACACTAAATATAAAAAAGAATTAAAAACATATCAAAAATAGAGAATGTTAGGGTTATTTTTATGGTTGACATATTTCGTGACCATATTTAGTCATATGTCGATGTCGATTTGTGTTTCATTGAAGTGCTGTATTCACGTATTATTGTAGCTGTCTGTTTTCAGGTCCCAGGAGCACCGCGCCTGCCGTACGCATCCCACCCACTCGAGCCGTGATTCCAGTACCCCTACGCCTGCCGTGCGCTTTCCACGTGCTCAAGCGCACATTCCAGAACCTATCCACTCGCTGTTCGCCTCCTTACTCGAGCGCACATACGGTTTCTCTTAAAATCCTTAGTGCGCTCACTGCGGCAACAGGCAAATTTTTTGAACTCATTTTTGAGCTCTCTAGAAATACTCTCCTTAATTAACTTGCCCTAACTTTAATAGCAGCATTTTTGGAGCGCTCCTCTTTGAGAGAAATACTTCTTTCACTTATTTTCTCCATTATTTTCACTCCATTTGAGAAAATCGATCTTTTTTCATTGTGCTTTATATGCTAACAAGTTTTCTCATCACCGTTTCTTTTCGATTCAACATTTCTACCTTTTTACCTTCGTCGATGACATGGGTATTGTGAAGAAGGGGATCCAGTCGTATTCGCTACTTCAAGCGGTTCATGAGAGAAGATTGACGTGAAGATCAAAAAGCGTCCGGTTTCATTGTCACGGGTAAATCCAAGAAGTTCCTTAAGAGGGATCACAAGATAGAAGTAAGTCAGCTAGATTAGCACGTCTGTATCACCCGATCTGTAAGTTGATTTTCATAGTGGATATTTTCTCTAATCGTTGAAATCCGGAGGATTTTTCTCGATTATCGTGAGTATCGAGTTTTTCCTTCGTCACAAAAAATTATCTCTTTTTATTATTGTCTATTGTCTTATATCATTTTATCCATGTTAGTTGTTTATATCATTTAGATACAAATATTCTTTATATGTATTGAATATTTGATTTTGTACTATTTTCGCTAATCTTACACAGGATCGAAATATTATTGTATAATTTGAGATGAAACGTTATTTTTCAGAAATAAATAGGTACACTATCGTTGTTTACAAAAAGATAATATCAAAGACGGCTGAGTGTTTTCAGCCATATTTGCGCTGTTTTAGGCCATTGAGTTCATAAATGGACAGATACTACGTTATTATTGAGCGTTGAAAGTATACATGTTAAACATTTATCAATTTCGCTTATCAGTAGAAGCTTGACCGTGCTTACTGCAGGAACATCCTGACATCACTAAAAGTGAAACCGAAAATGCAGGATGATCGACTGCAGGAAGCTATTGGTAGTAGTCTGTTCACATGCTGTGCAAAACAAGCGGCTTCCATTGCCAGTTGTGGTGCAAGTTCTCTTCTTTGAATGCGCCAGGACAACACCATCCGCAAGCTGCGGGACTCTTGACCTACCCATTGGGCCCATGGCAGCCTTACTCCCTGGTGGGTAGCTTGAGATATGTGACTACGGACACGGAGGATGAGGAGTGGGCCAGACCACCAACCTTGGAGGAGCTCAAGGCTTTGACACGGGAACTCACTGCTCTTAGATTAGTGGGTGGGTGGGTGGGTGGGCAGGGCAGGGTCGGGTGGCAGCCATCAAATCACAAATGACGGCCTGAGAACTGATGCAGTAAAGGCTGTCGCCACTGAAGTCAAAGGCTTGATCATGTCGAAGATGATGTTATCGATGCCCTGGCGGGGCAAGGAAAGGGAAGCTGAGAATACAGTTCAGATGCATCAAGAAGGAGCCCTGCTTCCAGCAATGCCGAGGAAACCACATTGACCCCTTCAAGAAGCAGGAGACATTCTTTGCCATAGTTGTCATCTCGAACGAGACGCATCGTTAGAAGATCTTGTGTGAAGAGGAAGGGACATAAAATTTCGGATCAAATCATATTAATATACCATTTTGATCCTAGATGTCTTATCAAATTATCCAAATCAATAAGCATTCTTAATATTATGCTTTTATGAGGAGAATTTTGAAGATCAGTTGTTAATTTTGAGAGGGGATGTGTACTTATTCATTTTATACTTGAGTTTCAAATTCTTTTTATTATCTTTATTTTACTTTGTATTTTAACTGATGCAAAATCATGCTATGTCACGCAAAATTACGACTTCAAAATCATAATTTATACTGTTGTTAAATATTAACATGGGTGCCTTAAAGTTAAGAATTTTATATTTATGAAAACCTCGGTGTTGAAACAGAGAGGAAAACGATGACAAACGGCCGAGGTGAGAAGGGAGAGAAAATGTGGTCGAGGTGAGAGGAAGAAGACGGACGCAACTTGTTTATTCAATTCATTTTGATACTGTAAATGTACAAAGCCCTTCTCCTGCTTTATAATACAAAATGTGTAAAAGAAATAAAGGAAACAAAATAAAACAGGAAAGAAAATAAAAGAGAAAATGCAAAAAAAAGGAAGAAAAAAATACATAGATATATGGCCAAATATTTATTGTGCTACATTTTCTAATTATGCTATATTTCCTAATATCCCCTGCAAGGTGGAAGATATATATTAATTATGCCCAACTTGGATAAGTGGATCTTCAAATAGTGTGATGGTAATATTTTGGTGAACATGTTTGCAAGTTGATTATGGGTGGTAACATGGTGGGTGCGAACACTTCCGTCTAGAATCTTGTCGCGAACCAAATGACAATCCAACTCAATATACTTGGTACGTTCATGAAAAACAGGATTGGCGAATATGTGAAGAGCAGCTTGATTATCGCAGTAAAGGTCGACAACGTGAGAGTGTGGTAACTGCAGATCAAGTAAGATATAACGGAGCGAAGATAGTTCACAACAAGTAGTAGCCATGGATCGTTATTCTACTTCCGCGGAAAAGCGAGAGACAACTGCTTGTTTCTTGCACTTCTAGGAAATAAGAGAATTCCCAATAAAAATGCAGTAGGCGGTGATGGATCTTTGAGTGTCAGGACATGAAGCCTAATCTGCATCACAAAAAGCTCGAAGTTGAATGTTAGAAGTGGAAGAGAATAATATTCCTTATCCTGGATTTTGTTTAAGGTATCGCAGTACTTGATAGGCAGCATTCATGTGACTAGAGGTTGGTTGAGTCATGACAAAATATGGACCGCATAACATATATCAGGCCTTGTCACTATTGGATAGAGGAGCCTTCCAATCAGTCTTCTGTAGACACTAAGATCTTGTAAAACGGTTCCGGTCTCTTTACTCAACTTCACATTTTGGTCCATTGGGAGTTTAAGGGATTTGGAATCAATGGTACCAGAATCTGCTAAAATATCAAGTGCATATTTTCTTTGACAAATATGTATGCCTTTTGACGATCGTGCAACCTCTATTCCAAGGAAATATCGTAAAACATTGAGATCTTTAATTTTGAAGGCACAATTACGAAATGATTTAACAAAATTAATGAAATCCAAAGAACTACTTGCCACAATAATGTCATCATTGTATATAAGTAAAATTATAAAGGATTGATCATCTTCCTTGGTCAATAGACTATAGTCAGTTTTGGATTGGGTGAAGCCAAAAGTAATGAGGGATGTAGATAGTTTGGAATACCATCGCCTAGAGGCCTATTTAAATATGCTTTCAACAACTGAGACTTGATTGGGTTTTCCTTTGTTTTCTACATATAAATCTCCTCATCTAAAAAAGATAATGATCAAAGACATAACTAAGAGACATGGTAGTTAGGCAACAGGAAAAAATATTTCATGATAGCCATATTTGCGCTATTGAATTTTAATTTTTAGGCCATTGAGTTCTTATAAATGGACAGATACTACTTGGGTTATTATTGAGCGTGAAAAATGACTAAAAGATATTTTTGACATGTTAAACATTTATCAATTTCGCTTATCAGTGACAAGAAGCTTTGACTCTAGTGGTGCTTACTGCAGGAACATCCTGACATCACTAAAAGTGAAACCGGGGTTTGAAAAAGAATCTTGTAGAAAATGCATTATTTGGATGATCGACTGCAGGAAGCTATTGGTAGTAGCCTGTTCATAGCTATTGTCAATCAATTTGTACCTTTAATACCAAAAGGATAACAAGCTACTTCTAGGATCTAACTTTGTATTGCCAGTCGTGGTGCACAAGCAACCAAATTCTCAATTGGATTCTTTGAATGCGCCAGGACAACACCATCCGCAAGCTGCGGGACTCAACTGACCTGCCCATTTTTGGGCCCTTGTAAAATTCTCCCATGGCAGCCTTATCACTCCCTGGTTCTAATTTTAATATTGGGTAGCTCAATAAGAGATATGTGACTACGGACACGGAGGATGATGGACCATCATGGAAAAGCCAGACCACCAACCTTGGAGGAGCTCGACAAGGATTATTATTAATAGGCTTTGACACGGGAACTCACTAAGTCTAGAATGAGATTAGTGGGTGGGTGGGCTGGGCAGGGTCGGGTGGCAGCCATCAAATCAAACAAATGACGGCCTGAGAACTGATGAATGAACACAAAGGCTGTCGCCACCGAAGTCAAAGGAACATATAATGATCATATCATATGTCGAAGATGATGTTATCGATGCTTATGGAAGGGAGCAAGAAGAAAGGGCAACCTTGCTGCTCGATAATTGAGTCAAACATGGATAATTGAGTGTATCTGGAAGATCGAGTCAAACATGGGCTGAATTGTTTTGAGAAGTCCACAGTTCAGATGCATCATTAGGAGCCCTGCTTCCAGCAATGCCGAGGAAACTACATTGACCCCTTCAAGAAGCAGGAGACATTCTTTGCCATAGTTGTCATCTCGATCAAGACTTGTTCTTGTTCTTCGAATAATAGAGAAGATCTTGTGTGAAAAGAGGAAGGATTGGAATAAATCGTTTAATCCAATCAAATCGTTAATATTTGTAATATACCATTTTGATCCTTTACCATAATAGATGTCTTCTTCGAATTACCCAAATCAATAAGCATTCTTAATATTATTTGCTTTTACGAGTTTTGAGGAGAATTTTGAAGATCAGTTTATCTTTTGTTAATTTTTGAGAGGGGATGTACTTATTCATTTTATACTCGAGTTTCAAATTCTTTTTATTATCTTTATTTTAGTTTGTATTTTAATTGATGCAAAATCATGCTATGTCACGCAAAATTACACTTCAAAATCATAATTTATACTGTTATTAAATATTACATGGGTGTCTTTAAAGTTAAGAATTTTATATTTCTGATAAATATAAGTTATTATTAATAAAAACTTAGGGAAAAAAAATGAAAACTAAACCGAGCCAAACCGGTTAATCTATGTTTTAAAATATCAATTAACTCTTTTTCTGGCTTTTTAAGAATATTTTATTTATAACTTTATAAAAATTTATTTTGTTTGTAAGGCTAAAAATAATTTTATATAATGATCAGATATCTAAAATAAAGCAGACACAGGCAATATGGTCAAGTTTCAGATAATAATAATAAGTTGGGGAAGCTTTTTATAAGTAAATAATATTTAGTATATACAGACCGATTATTATTACATTTCTTCTCTGGCCTTTTAATTTTTTTCTCCAATTCTTTTACTTTTTTATTTATTTAATTTTTCCACCTCCGCTGATATAAATTGACAATTTATTCGACTTTTTGAGATTTATAAATTCACACTTTCTCTAGTTGAAGTTTTATAAATCTGATCCATTTGGGGGAAAAAAAACAATAAATATATTCAAATTTGAAGGTTAATTCCTATATAATGCATAATTCTATGGGATTTTCTAATTTTTCAACAGGCCTGCAGTTTTCAATGACTGCACAAGAGATAATTTTTCTATATAACCCCATATTGATTTCAAGCCAGAACTTAAATTTATAAGCATTGAATTATAGAATGATAATTCTACCGTTTTATCATGATATTTTATTTATTAATTGCATAAATTATAATGATTAGATATACATGTACCCATAATTAACTTCATCTTTTATTTCTCCGGTGCATCTTGACCTATATTCTTTTTCGCTGCTCAAAACTATTAGATGATAGAATTATTAAAAATATGTACCACCATGCGAGATATATGAATTATTAATTTATTAAATTGATTAACTAAATACGATCATATTGATTTATATATAATAAAGAAAAATTCTTTAAAAGGCACATCCGTTCAAGACGTATAATTTAATGAAAAAGATATGTTATTTTTTAAATAGATATGTCATTTTAGCAAATATTTTTTTTTCTTTCAGATTAATCCGTTACACGATTGGATATCACTTCTCAATAATTATATCTATTCATGACGTATTTATTTGGCTAAAAGAGAGATATTTTGATAATTTTAAAATAGTCCTCTCTCTCTTTATAAAAGGACGTCCTTGGCTATTATTTTACGACACACAAGATTTATTTAACATTTCTACAAATCATAAAGAAAATAGAAGGAAATCATCTCTCAATTCTTCAAGATAAGAATTATTACGGCCATGTAGAAAAAGTTTAACACTAATAGATCCAAATACAGATTTATTTTTATAGTTAATTAATTAGTAAAAAATTATAATAATAAAGATCCTATGAATTAAAATTTTATCTCATTAAATTTTTTTTATGAGAATAAATTTTTACATATAATAATATGTTAATGATTTAGGTCACTTTTCTATATTTTTCATTAGAATTTCAAACATTATGAGGAATCAAAATGTACAATTTTGAGATAATTTTCTATTTTATTCTTCAAGGGCCGCATAATGTGTAGCATTTAGCTAAATAGATGGAGAAATGTTAAATCTTTTGCTCATTTTTAATTCTTTTACAATCTACTTTTTACATAAAGTATCTATTTTAATTTTTTTGATTTTTTTTTTAAATTCTAGTAAATATTATATAAATATTTGTAATAAATTATAAAGGGACTATAAATAAATAAGACATCTAAAGACGGGCTAGTCGTCGTGCTCATTACTTGGGTAATTTTTGGTCTCAAAGTCCATTTCATTTAGGAGCTCGGTCCGAATAACTTAATCATGGATGAGGCCTATCCAGGCCCATTAAATTCATCAGCCCAAAAATCTTAAGCACACGTCTGACAAGATTCCGTCCGAGTGCCAGGCGCCCACGAGTTTTTAGCTTGAATGATAGTAACTCGAGTAATTGTCAGATTTAGATATGGATTTTAATATTTAAAATTATGTAATTGAGATCCAATTTCTCATTATTAAACTATTTATAACCAAATTTATATCCAAGATAAACATTTACTAGATAAAAAAATTAAAAATTTGTTTGTATTATCTCTAAAGTTAAACTCAAAATAATATATTTTTTTAATATGGAAGAATAAATGGCTACGAGATTACCAAATAGCAAATGAAAGGCGGAATTAAAATTCACTTTTTAAAATATTATCCAAAATTTAAGTTAATAATTTTTTTAAAAAAAATAAAATATGGGAGAGATTGAAAAGATGAGAGATAATAAGTTGAACACTTGGCTTCATATAATTATTATATAAGAAGAAGTGAATTAGAGAGTTATATTCTATTTTTTATTTTTAAAATTTTATTTTTTAAAAAAAAGATGTGTATGTATAACCATTATACCAGTTATTAACAGTTTTCTTGATAAAAAAAATAACCCATCATATTTTAAGCAGTTAGATTGGTTAAAAACTGATTGTTCGATTGATATTATATATGCTTTAATCATAGGATTGATTGGAAGTGGATGACGTCTAAAGATTGAATTAATTATGAGTAATTGATATTTACTAATTTAAAAACTTTGTTTAAACGAATTGTAAAATTTATAAACTGTTCAATTGAATAAATCACATAATTAAACTAAACGTTCAGTTAAACACTCAGATATGCTACCCTTTGGGCTTATAAATCAGTCCAAATTATATTATGCTTAATATATGTTTAATCATTTATTAAATTTTGAATTATCATGACTAGAATTGAATTAAGATTAGTTATCATATTCTTTGAATTTGGGTTTATTGGTTGAACAATTGAGCCTATCAACTATTTGCTCCTAAGGGTAATGGATTGGACCAGCTCAATTAAGGTGTTATCTTAGGGTACATTAATTTTAAGATATTAATTTATGTTAAATCTAGTTTATTAAACTAAAGATTAAAAAATATAGTGTTTATTTTATAATTTATAAATATAAAATATAAGTTTAATTGCAAATTTTGATAAAAATTTAAATATCTGAATTGAACAAACAGCCTTGCTCCTCTTAAAATCAAAGATTTCATTAAAAAAAAAAAGGGTTAGCTGTTTGTCTTGTCCCCACTTATGAGTCCAAATTCGTTGATTTTGATCCCACCACCATTACAATTTTTAAATATGTATTTTTTTTTCATTTTAATAAAAAATAAAATAAATAAATTTCAAATTTTAATTTTCATCTTATTAGCTATTTTATTTATTTTATTAAGTATTACATGATTTTTTTTTTAAAAAAAAGAAAAGCTTTTGATATCTAAGTGTATAAACTTAAAACTAACTCATTAGATTAAAATGACAAATGAATGAATAGTTGTTGAAATTAAGATTAATCACATTTGCCTAATTCACCCATAACTTATTTGTAACTTTAGCCTATGAAAAATTTTTAAAATAAATAAATAAATTGATACATTTCAATAAATCAGATTTTTATTCTTGCGTACTTATTCAGTGAAGTGTCTTTTGGGTTTGTACATTTGTCTTGTGAAGTGTCTTTTTTTCTTTTTCTTTTGTTGCTTTACCTCGTTTTTCCTTCTCCCCTTTTCTTTGAAAAAGTGAGTTTATTTATAACAAAAGATGCCATTTGGTTGGTAATCGTCTAAAATAAATACGTAGATGTGACGCTACTTCAAATTAGTGTGAATAACGTTACTTGCATGCGTAACAACTATCTCAATTCAATGGTAATAAAGTATGATTACCAACTATTAGATCAATTTAACTGTCATTTGTATCCAGTCATTACGTAACTTATTATGATTTTTAATATCTGACTATTCAAATCATATTCTTTAATTCATACATTTGTACAACATTTATTTGATGGACATTGAGGCGTCTTCTATTGAATTGCCAATATTTAAACCTCTTACCACTTATACTTTAGGTTAATTCATATTTAATCATACCAATCATAAATAAATAAATAAATAGGCCTAATATAAAAATTTTCAATCATACCACCGGCCTAGTTTGACAAGTGATCTCCACCGTTAAATCATTTCCCTCTAAGCGTACTTCTAATACCTAATCCCCACCAGCGAAAGCATTTGACTTTTGCCGTACCAAGTTCCGCCAAACCCTCCGTTCTCTTGGGTAAGAAAACGTTCCTTCGATGGAGGAATTGACCTATTAAAGCTTGCTTTTATGCTTAAATTACGTTAATAAAGTACAAAATTTGGTGAGCTTTTTGACCAATTTACTGTCCTAATCAAACCCCATTGCAAGCAACCATATACGAATTAAGATTAATGTAAAGAATTTTAATTATTTATATGATTTCGAGTTTAATTTTTATTATTATAAGTTTGAATTTATCTATACGAGATTTTTATGAATAAATTTATATATACATAGAGTTTAATCTAAAAAATTTGTCAATATTTAATGGAATAAAAACTAAATAACTATTTAATTTTCATTGCCCAACACCCCCTCATCTGTGTTTTTTCAAAAAAGGAATTGAGACGTGTGATAGTTCATTTGCAAACGTTGATTTTTAAATACCCATTTAAATGGGTCAAATGAATTGACTAAAATCATGCCTAATTAGTTTGATTGAAATCACGTTTAGTATAACTTTTCAATCAATTATTGAAAGAACATTAAAAATGAATTTCACTATAACTTTGTAATATGATGTCAAACATGAAAATTTTAATGCATAGTAATTAATATAAATTTTCAAGTGAAAATTTTTAATTAATGAACATCGGTAGTACGTGGTGAGTTTCAAAGTATGAATTCTCATTTGGGTAACAAAAAGCCTATTTTTAGAGATTAAACTTAAGCTTTCGATAACTAAGAAAATATTTTCCATTTTCTTGTTTTTTAATACAAGCTAAACATTAAATTGAATGGACTATTAGGGCTAATAACGGTGTGATTATATATATATATATATATAGATGTACAAAATCATCATTAATATATTAATAGTATTAAAACTATAAAGTATATAAAATAAAGAGTTCTAGCACTTTCATTACTTAAAAATTCTACAAATTATAAAGCCAAATCTTCTACTTTTTATTCTCTTACATCATCTTTTTTTTTTACTATTTTTTATTTTTTAAAAATAATTATTAATTTGAATACCAATGAATATATTAGAAATTAAATTCTACATTTTTGATCTATTTTATCATTACGGTGTACATGATATAAATGAAAAAATTTGATTGATTAATTCAACTTAATCTAAATTACCATTCAAAATTAAAATACACATCACATATATAGACATATATATAGTCACTAAGTTGAAGGGTCGTATTCGATGGATTGAGGGGGCGTTCTTCTCTCCTGTGGAGAAGGACCGTCCTTCTCTTAATCTGGACCTTCAGATGTAAAATCCGACGGTTACGTGTTTTGAATGATTAAATTTAAAATCAAACGGCTCACGTTATATTATTCATTCAAAACGTATGGGCCGTCGAATTTTACATCCGACGATTTAGATGAGGAGAAGGATAGTCCTTCTCCAAGGACGCCCCCCGGATCCGTATTCGATCGCGATATATTTAGCGATTCCTAAATCCCACTTTTACATAAAATACAAATAAGTAAGGAACGAAAAAAAAAAAAAATCCATCACCTTTTTATTTTCTTTTATTCGGTGTTATTTTAAAATAATTAAAGCAAATTTATCGACAGCTGGCGATTAGGCTCGGCGACAAGTGGGGTGGGGAGGTGGGGGGATGATGCAATTAAAGTATGGTCAGGCGGCTTAAAGAAATCCTACAACTTAATTCTCCACTAATTATCATGCATGATTATGTTTCCGTTCCTTTCACATCTCTTTTTAAACCCACAAAAAAATTAAAAAAAAATTAGACATATTTTATAATATTTTATCTATTTAATTATTTATATTTATATAATCATAAGGATATATTGATATATAAAACGTTAAAGTATTAAAAATATTTAAATAATAGTTAAAGAATATCTTTTTTTTAATATCAGTTAAAACATAAAGAAATAAAGATATGTCTTTGCTATCAGACAACTGCCTAAAGTTGATGCACTATGGTCAGCTTGGGATGTGAAAGAATATAACAAAGATTATGAATTTGACAAGGGTTTTTTCCTTTTTGTTTTGTAGACAAGTTATAAATATATATATATAAAAAGGTAATAAGAATAAATTATATGCCGATTGTAATATCGACTCCATCGTGCTAGGGTTACACAGAGGATCGAACCAGCGAGAAGCGTGAGCAATAAGATGATAAATACGATTATGTATTAATTTCATTGAAGATTATTGATAAAAAAAAGCTTAAAAGATAGATCATTTTAGTAAATAACTTAAGTAATACTAAATAAGATTCAAAGCTTTTTTACAAAGTGGGTCAACCAAGAAACAAAATCAGTCGAGTAAAAAAAAAATATGGCTAAAACTAATAATTATCAAAATAAAATAATTCAAGTTTTTTTTTTTTTGGAAAAAAAAGACTGCCCTAGAAAACTTATACTTTGGTTTTCTAGGAAAAATTTTCCAACCATACTACAAATATGCCTAACTACAAATACCAAATATTGAATGTGTCCAAATATGTAAAAATTAAAATTCTTACATGCTTTTTCAATGAGAAACATACTATCTCCAATAAAAATGTGTTTAACCTTAGAATTCTACGATTAAGCCATCTATGCAGATTTATATCATAACCTTTAATATAATATCACAATCACCTCTTTATTAGAGAACTATCTTATAGAAAAATTTTTTACTTTAGTCAAATAAAAAGATAATATACTGTCTATAAATAAAAATATTTACTTTAACTTTCAGATATCTTTTATAAAATAAAATTATATAAGACGAAACAAACGGCTAATACATTACAAACCTTTTTGTTAAGTTATATCTCAATTGAAAATAGTTTGAATTTTAAAACTCATCAAACTCATAGCAAAATATTCCTAACTATAATATCCAAAAAGGTTTTTATCAATGGTGCTAAAAAATTCTAAACTTAACACATTGTTGGTCCTTTGAATAGATCCCATTTTTCAAAGCTTCATTGAAAACATCAAGGCTCATAGAGGTCCCCTATGAATAATAGCATCAACTGACTTTTTTATAGATCTTTTCATCTCTCTCTCTCTCTCTCTCTCTCTCACACACACACTCTCTCTCTCTATGTGTGAAAATAAAAGGAATGAAGAAGTCGGTACCATTTTCTAAAAGAAAAATAATAATCATGGCGCACCAAATATTCATAAAAGGAGATCACTTTTTTGCCCTCATTCCGAGAATACCATTAAGTATAACATCAATTAGACTGGTCTAATTAATTTATACAGTGAATTCATAGATCAGCTCAAAAAATGAGAGTGTTAACTGATCCATTAAACTCAAATTTGAAGAACACGGAGTCCGATCTTGACTCAATTTGAATCAAAATAAAGTAAGATTAGACAGACAATTAACTGGTCGAGTACTTTAGTGATTATTGAACAGGTCATTAGTCTAAATAGTTGAATATCTCAATATTTAGCTGAACGGTTAACTAAATCATATGGTTGAATTTACCAACAAACTATTTATATACTTAACAATTAGTTTAGGGGAAAGTCTCTTAACTGATTAATGTTAACTGCTCATCACCATTGATTTAATCTCCTCAAGAAAACCTAGTTATTAAAGTGTGTATAATGACAATTGAACTAATTAATTTCAAACTAGTTTGACTACTCAATATTGTCGTTGGTTATTCATTTTTAAAAACATGCCATTAATTTATAACATGGCTATAAATATATCGCACTTTAATTGAAAAAGAGGACAGATTTCGAAAAGTAAGGATATAGCCAAGCCTTCTGGCTTGTTCTTCCACAAAATATGAAGCCTAGTCATTCATCCCTCTCTTTTACCCTCTCAATCACTCTCACCTCACAAATTTTTAAAAAATCCACCGATTTGAGCATTGAAAGATATAATAAGTAGTAAGATCGGAATCCTTTAGATTATTATTCGCTATTATAGTGTACAATAATTGAATAGAAAATTTAATAATGCATCCTAAATTTATTCGAATTATAATTTAGGCTTTAGGTACGTATCATTGTCACCATCTATAACAAATGCAATTAAACGACTCATTTCTACCTAAACCATATCACACTCACAGATATAATAAGTGTTTATTCACTAGCCGTTCAAGACATTAGAGCCCTGGTCACTTAAATGTAGGATATGTTAAATATGTTAAAATTAATTTGTGACAGATTTGAATGTTAGACTCATCAGGTTCGGCTCTTCCATCCATAAGTTTCAATCTCGAAAAGGAGATCAAAAGGTGAAAATTTCAACTCAAGAGGAGCTAATCTTGACCAAAGACGTCCATGGCTCCCAATGTACAAAACCAAATTATTTCCTCATGACTTGAAACAATTTGGTCAAATTGTTAAGTATATTGGCTCTCAACTTTGCAGTAAGGACGAGAGCCCAAAGCAACAACATTTCCAATATACTTAAGATTTTAAGCGCCATTTTATCCAAGAGGAAGGGTTATACAATAGTATACCTCGAACCATTACAACCACGCAGATACAAGTGTATTTTTCAAATATTAAAAATTAAACATATTTCTTAACATTAAGAAAATTACCTCTACACTTAAAGTGGATAAGTGTATCAAAAGAATTGAGTAGCAGGTTTCCTAAGGAAGCCTTGCTTGCCAAACAATCTAATGAGATCATACAATATTTACCTCAAAAATCAAGAGAAATCAACTACAAAATAAGTTTAAGATGCCCTTATTGATAGAAGATTAGATCTAATAGATCATCTAGATCACTTTCACACCTTGTGAGGTGTTTAAAGTTGGAGGATGCTGCACTATATTTCTATTTTCCTTTAACTTAAAAGAGAAATGCATAAATTTAGTTCTATATGATAGAATCAAATTCTATTAGGACTTTTCAAGAACTAGTCAGTCAATTCATATCCCACTTTACCTCTAATTGGAAAAAAGAAAAGCAACCCTTTCATGTTGTCAGGATTATGTAAGCCCTCGGGTTTTTTTTGGCCAAATTCAACACTTAAATTGAGAGTATATTAAAACTCACCGATAAGATAAAATTCAAAGCCTATATAATAAAAATTTAACCAGATAACTTTTTAAGTCGCAAGTTCAGCAAGACTCTAATGCATTCTTGGAGGTCAAAGCAATCGCCAGCACCTATAACATCATAAAAGAGGCAAATGACAGTCTGTTCGAGCGGAAGAGACAGCAGAGCTCTTCCGCTCTCTTCCTTGCCTTCCACAAAAGCAGAATGCTTAAATTATAAGCAGCATCGAGGACATATCAAGGGATGAAAAAGGAGAAACAACTAGAAAGAATCTGCTTGGGACCATCATAAGAAATAGAGGACCAAGCCAGCTCTTCATTGAGAGTTTAAATTGTTACATCTCACGTCCCTCACTAATATTTGGACGAATGTTGAGATATAAATTCAAATAAAAAAATTTTAAAATCACCCAAGCTTGTCAAAAATTCGAAAGAGAACCCATCAAAGCACTACATCTACCATCAATCTCTGGTATATAATACTGAGGATTGATAGACACTTCAAGAGGAGATTGAGATACTTATCAAAAAAGGATACCTCAAAGAATATTTATAAAATTCTGGGGCCATCTTCATCAAGGAAAAGGATGATGACAAGACACATAAGCAACCACGTAATAAGATAGTTGCAGAGGTCATCAACATTATATACACCAAAATTTAGCACGGTAGTTCAAGGTCACCTAAAAAAGGCCTCATCCAACAAATGATAAAAATTACGGTAGATAAATTCACTAATTTTTCATGTAAATGATTAGCCCAAACTTAACTCATGACACAACCCATAAAATCTGGCAATCAGATTTTATGAATGAATATCCTCTTTATCAGTCAAATTCTACAACTTTGAAAAGTCAAAATTGAGAACCAATAATATCCTATTAAACAATGTAATACATAGTTTAAAATTGTGAATGTCAAAATATATCTGTTTAAAGCGTAAAAAACGGCCTAAAAATTATTCATCGTAATGGCTAAAACTAAAATGGCAAAATTTCAATGCTTGCCAAATCTATGTTGGTGCTCAATTATTAATACTTGAAAAATCAAAATCAAGTTTTAATAATGAAATATTATACTTCAATTGTCATAGTATAAAAATAGTAACGTTCTTGGTATAAATGCATTGATATATCACTGTAACTGTTGGATTATGGGTCACACGGGTATTGGTGGTTTGGTGGTTTGAATAAGATCACACGGGTATTGTACTGACATCATAGATTTTTCAAATTAGAAGAATTTTAATTTTCTTTGATTAGAAAATATTTTATTTTATTTTATTGTGATTCTATTTGAGAGATTCTATTTTGTGAGATTTTTTTATTAGAAAAGTGTATCATATTATTTTCTAATTTTGAGATATCATTAGTTAAAAATTATATTTATTTTCTAATTAACCTAGGATGAAAATTCTATATAAGAATCTTAACTCTAATATTAGTGGTACCATTGATGAGTTGAGAGAAAAAGAAGAAAAAGAGAGAATAAAGGAAGAAGAGGAATATTCATACATCCGATTGAGCTTCAAATCGTGTTTCAATTTATATCAATGTTGGGTACACTATTCTTAAATTTGATAAGAACGTTTCATTGGTCGTATTTTTTATTCTTTTATCTTATAATAATTATCGTTCAGTTTATTTGTTACAGGATATTTAGTCTTTATATTTGCGAGATTTGTGTAACCGAATTGATTGCGTAGTAAAGATATTTTCAAACGTTTTGTCCCATAATTTTTTCCTCTTATTCTTAAGAAGGTTTTCCACATAAAAATTACGTTTTATTTCATTACTAGTAATTATTGTATATTCATTGTAAATTGTTGATTGTTTTCTTATGATTCAAATGAGCGATCTGGATCCCAATAGTAACGATTGGCATGAAAATGATTCGAAACTAAGCGATTTATCCTCAAGTGCACTGTTCATCTTCTTCACCGAACTCTCGGCATTGTTCGTGCAAGAAAATTCCCATTTGCATATGCACAAATTCCTTAAGATGGCCCAAGTTTTTATACCATAAATTATGCTATTGTATTTGCAATGTTTAGACAATAACTTAGTGATAAAAGAATGTAAAAATTATAGAGAAATGAGATGATTTTCACTTGCCTAAATTTGTCCTCATTTCCCTCGGCAACACAGCAGCTAGCCAGTGTTCTCCTTCCAGTACAATTGCAGCAGCAGTGGCAACAACGACAACGGCAGTCGACAACAGCAGCTAAAGTCTTCCACTATACCAGTAACTTTTTCATGGCAAAAACGTTATAATCCTTCCTCCCTCCCGCTCTCACTTATCTCCATTCTCTCCTACATGCATGAAACGGGGAGTGAAACAAGGGGAGTGATCGACGGTCCATGATTTTGACTTAATGCACGGTAATGAGAGGAGAAGAAATGAGGGGGGCTGAATCTTGAGTTTTAAGAATCAGGCATGGCGGCCGATCAAGAAGGAGAAGGTGAAATGAATTTCAATAGCTTTATTATTATTTTTTTATAATTAATATTAATTAAACTAATTTAATGTAGTTTTATTTTATTAATTACACCGATATAAATATACAAACACCTACAATCGTATATGCCCAATTATTACACAATGGTGTTTGAAAGTAATTGCTAAATGTTGATGAGAAATTACTAACTTATTCTTCTAATATCCTCGTGAATTTAATACATTCAGCCTTTTCACAAAATTAACTTAAGTTTGTTTGCAATTAATAACTCACTAATTACATTCACTAATGACGTCTATGGATCAAAAGTTCAAATAATTTCGAATGGAAATAATATGGTGTCACAATATTTTTTGGTAAATTTTTTAATTTCATGTGCTCTCAATGCGAGATAGAGGCTATTACAGATAATATTAAAGCAATTATATATATATGGAGCCACCTCGAACGATTAACCATATCCAAAGACTAATTAAGCAACTTACAACTCTATCCCGATTCACAGCCAAACTAATTGAGCAGTACTTATCATTCTTCAAATCACTGAGAGATGCAACAAAGAACAATTTTCAGTAAACAGATGAATGTCAGCAAAGTTTTTAAGACTTTAAAGATTTCTTGATACATCCGCCTTTATTAAATCATCCTAAAAGAGATGATGATCTATATCTTTTCTCAGTCATTTAAGAAATAGTTCTAAGTGCTATTCTGATCAGAAAGAATCAGAAATATAATGACCGGTGTATTATATCTATAAAATTCTAGCCGACTTGGAGATTCAATATACACGAACAAAGAAGGCTGCTTTAGCCTTAACTTTTGCTGTAAGGAAACTCTAGTCATATTTTTTGCCCCATAAAATCATGGTATTGATAGATCAATCCTTAAAAAGTATTTTGTAAAATTAAAAAAATATATTTAGAAGTCTAATCAAATAGTCAGACAAATTGTGTAAATTTGATGTAAAATTTCAAGCCCAACCCGTCACCAAGGGTCAAACTCTTGCAGACTACATTATTGACACAACAATCCCAATCTCAAATGAGACAATTGAAGAATTCTCAAAGGTTGTCTTGGACACATCACCACCCAAGTAGACACTAAATTTGAACGAAGCATCTTCCTAGAATGGTAACGGAGCTAAAATTGTCTTGCTTCATTTGAAGGGATTGAGATCAAATGCTCATTTACATTTGGGTTCTTAGCAACCACAGTGTGGCCAAATATGAAGCTTTACTAATTGATGTTAAGTTAACCAAAGAATACTCCGCCAATAATCTAATAGTCTACAATAATTTAGAGTTATTTGTCAACCAAATATTGACTAATTTTGAAACTATTAATTTAGAACTGGCTAAATATCTCTATAAAGCTGAGGCATTCTTGCATTTTCTCAATAGGTTTGAGATCATCCACATCCCGAGAAAATTAATTGAAAGGTTGATCATCTTTCTAAAATGGTAACATATGGTTGCCTAAAATAATATGTACTGAATATGCAATAGATATTCCAAAGATTTAGTAATGAAGAGAAAGATAAAATTTTTCATTGTGTTTGATAAGACAATTTGAATAAGCCCTTATTTAAAGTACCTTTAAGATGAAACATTATCGAGCAATCTGATGGAGGCAAAGTAGATCACAAACAACACAGGTTGGTAAATTATAGTGGTCAAGTCACTATATAGAAAGAGTTATTTAATGCCCTACGTACATTGCTTAACTCTGATGGAAGCCAACTATGCTATCAAATAGATGCATATCAAATTATGTGGAGCGCATATGGGTAGAAAGAATTTAGCCTTCAATATTATGAGATGGTATTATTACTGGCCAAAATTGAGGAAAGATCCTATGGAGTTTGTCAAACAATTTGACAAGTGTTAAATCTGTGACAACATCCCTAAAACACAATACACAAAACTCTAAGCCTAGCATGACCCCTGGACATTTGCGTAGTAAAGGCTGGACATATTAGGACCCTTTCTAATAGTGACCAGTTAAAAAAAAAATTTATTACCATGGTTAACAACTTTATAAAGTGGGTAGAAACATCTCCTTTGATCAAAATTATAGAACAAAATGTAATAAACTTCATACGCTAAAGTATTATCTATAGATTTGGGATGTTAATGGTGATAGTCACTGGCAATAGTATTCAACTCTCGATTAAGAGTTTTACAAAATACTATCAAAGCATGGGAATCCAATTGGTTTCTGCATCAATATTAAAACTACAGATAAATCGACAATTAGAGGTGACCAATAAAACAATAATCAATTATTTAAAGACCAAGTTAAATAATGTTGAAAATGCTTTGGGTAAATGAACTCTATACAATGGAACGGAAGCGGTGATTCTGATGAAAATAAGTTTACCAAGTTATCGGTAAAAACTTTTACTCCTGATTGAAATTCTCTACTCTTTAGATAGAATTTTAATCTCTTAGAGGAAACTAAAAATGTGGCTCATATCCAGGGGTAGCCTACTAGCAAATGGTCACAATATTATAATAGAAATGTGAACACACGCACTTTTAAAGTTGGTAACTTGGTATTAAAAATGATCCGAGTCACTAAAAGGCATACAAAAAAATAAGTTGTCCCCAACCTGTAAAAAACTACTCCTAGCATTCTCAAATACTCCAAAATAGGGAGTTCAATGTATACACCTGAAACAAAAACTCTCTCTTGCACTTGGGACCATTTTTATCTCAAGAAATATCATCTATAAAGAAGCCAACCTATGAGTTCAGATTTACACCCAACCCCTCACTTTGAATTGCTTGAATGATGTAAACTTTTTACATATTATCAATAAAAATATTTTTTTTTTATAAATTGTTAATTTATAAGTATGCTATAAATTCTTTTATATGATTGCATGTGTGTATGTGTATAAATTGTTAATAAGTATGTTAATCTAACAATGACTAACTCTGAGTCTGATAATTAGTTTCGACTCCCTGTTTGTTGAAACACAGTCATAGAGTATGTTCAAGAAAACTAAACGGCTCCAAATATGATCGCACATGCAAAATACAATAAAACTTGGGAGTTTGGGAACAAAGAATTTAATTCCCCTTTGAAGGTTCCAATTGTAGGATGGTTGAGGTCCCCCGAGACTCAACTATCAACATACTCACCCAACTTACTGAACCTCAAGTATGCTACTTGCACATCAGTGACGATGTTCCTTCTGCAAGACATGCACGATTAGTGATACGATCCATGATTAGGGAAAGCTCTCATCAATGTCGATAGTTTAATAACTTAGCTAAAAATTAATTCAAGTATCACAAGATCAAAGAAGTTACCCTCCTCTAAAGATTGATATCCTCAATAAATCAGCTATATAACAAATGATCAAATTTCTCTGGTCAAACACTCCCGCTCAAGGTCTCCTCAAACTTTAGGTATTTTGATTGCTATCCCTTAGCTATGTATTAAGCCACAAAGGAGGGTAGATGTGCATAAATAACTCTATTTTTGCAAAAAACTAGCTCTTGCTTTTAAAATGGTATCTTGATCTTCAACAAAACTATTTCGGCTTTCCATGTCTCGGGCTATGCTTATCCACTCGGCCAATTCTTTCTCTTGGTAGATCAATCAATGTTCAAGACTCAACACCCTATCTTTAGTAGTCATCACTCTACAATCAAGGGCTTTAACTACAATTGGATTAATGTATGATTTTGACAGGTGTAGTTTATTGATATTAAAACAAAAGCCTGCATCTAACTTGATTTGCCAGCTCCAAGTACTAGAATAGAGCATGTTAATAATAAGGAATTAAGTAATAAAATAAAAATTAAATGATAAAGATATATCTCCCGGGTGAAAAAATTTTCTCCAACAATGGAGTCAGTATAAGGTCCAGTGACGCCTAATTCATTAAATTTATAAACACTACATGGATGTTACCTAGTGCATTATGAATTACTAAAACTTTTAATGGTCAACCTTGTACAAATGGCTCTCACCGCTCCTTTGTTCGTAGTTGATGACATTTAAGTCAAAAGTCAATATTTGAGAACACATGGCCTCTTTCGACTAATCAATTAAATTATATACCTTGACAATAGATATTTATTCTTAATAATTATGTTATTGAACTCTTAATAGTGCATTCACAACCTCATAAACCCATCATTACTTACAAATAAAATCGATGCATCCCATGGTGGCACACTTCGTCAAATAAAATTCTTTTTTAATAACTCTCACAATTACTTCTTTAAATCCTTTAATTCTGAAGGTACTATCTTGAATAAAACTTTGAAAATTAGCCTAGGTCATGGAATTATTTCAACAAACTCAATTTTTTTGTTTGGTGATAAATTAGGTAAATCTTCTGAAAAATTATCCTTAAACTCTCCAACCATTGGATCCCTTCTGTGAACACATTATAACTTCCGATAGTGGTAACCTAGATTACGTATATTATACACCCACCTTTCATTAAATGGTATTCATAAAAAGTAGAAATTACATAGGTCAACCCTTTTTGTTTATTCCTTTAAAGATAAAAACATTCATAATCCAAAATCAAAAGTATTACTGTCATATGAAAACAATCCACACTGGCATAAAAGTATACTGACCAATCTATACCTAATATTTTCTTAAAGTTATCCGTATCCAATAAAATCAAGTCTATAGTCAATTCTAACCCATGCATCCAAACTACACACATAGGACATATAATATCTGTTATCAAGGATGTTTCCATAGACATAGATATCATTACCAAAGAATTCATAATCCTAGACAGCAAATACAGATAATATACAAATGCAAGGATACAAATATATATATAGACCCTAGGTTAAATAATATATGTACTGAATTCTCATAAATTAAAAATTTATCATCCATAATCTAAGGACATGAATCCATATCATTGGCCAAAAAGATCTCCCCAAAGTATTTGACCTTCTAACTATTTGCCTTAAAAAATGGGAACAGTCTTTTATCACGTGGCATATTAGTCAAAATTAAAATATACTCCTAACTACTTGTAACATAATCATCCTCCACAGAATTTACCATAATGTAAAACATGGGTTTTGAATGTTATTGTTTGCCCACTGCACTTTGATGTTCAGCTCCCATTTCCATCCCCTTATCATCAAACATCAATCTTTCGTGATATTCTCTTGATCCAAAACTTGAGAATACTCAGCCCACACTTTTCTCTCGAAAAAATTTCCCTCTGTAACAATTAGGACCAATTGATAATTTCAACCTATATCATCAACTTTAACGTCACCAAGTACTTTCAATTTGTATCATTTAACCTTTATAGAAATTTTTTCGCTCTCCTTATCTTGTCCATCACTATGTATGGAGTATAATGAGCCCATTTTATAAACTTTGCATTATATTCCATTGTTCGTTTTTTTAGTCATAAATGGGCAAATTCGTTCACCTTATACTCTTGAAGACTCATTAAAAAGTACTTATCCAGGAAAATCATTAGAAATGTGTTCCATAGAATCTCTTCATTTTTTTAATTTTAAAATTTTTTTCTATATTGTCCACCAATGATTGACTTTTCCATCGAACTTACACGAAGCAACCTTCACCGTGTCCTCCTTAAAACAATTGATACCTTTGAAAACTTTTTAAATATAATAAATCCAAATCTCAGCTTTTGTCAGATTTAGATTACCGAAAAATTTCAACACCCTCTTTTTGGTGAATTGATCAAACACCATTAACCCAAATTCTAAATTCATCACAGCTAGCTTCAGATTTGGTTGCCTTTGAACCATCAGTTCATCACATCCACTAGCCTTACCATGATACGAAGATGCTCATTTTTTTCAATGAGAACTTGCACCATCTTCTCCATTTAACATTTTGTATCCTCATAATTAACTATTTAATTCCATAAACCAAATAAAACACTATTCTTACAGCTTACTATGATACCATTTTAATTGTCACATCTCTGACACCGCTTCCACTACCGAAGATCTAAAATTGAATATATTAAGCTCAAATCCTAATTTGAAACTCATAATAAATATTTAATCATTGACTTAAAATCTAATCAAATATCGAAATATAAACCTATTATAAATATCGCCACATAGTCATATAATAAATAAATATCAAAGTATAGGATTTAAAAGTCATAACCAAAAAGAGTTCTACAAACTCATATTCTAATCAACTTAGACTATAAGGAAAGCCAAATCAAACCCAGAATTAGATCAATATATAATAAGATCTCTAATAGTGTACCAAATCATAATAATTCTCAACACATGACCATTATACGACTATCAAAATTAAATTAATAAACTCTTAATCAAATAATTAAAATATTACAAAAGTATTCCAAAAATTAATTTTTTCTTAAAGCCTCTCTGACGCCCAAATCCCTTGCAAATATATTTGAACATTTTAATATGAAAGGTAAGTAAAAAGGTGACAAGAATAAGTTTAATATTCAATAAAGTATATATGTGTGTGTGGTCGTAATGAACAAATATTGAAAAGACAATATTCATGATTACAAAATGAAGTACCAATAATATCTTAATTATGATAAAGTATGTGAAAAAATATATACAAATATATTTTCATATAAACATAAGACGTGTTGAATTTGTCCAGAAGTATAAACATGCACAACACGTAATTCTTTCATTGTATAAAAACATAAAATTTGCAAAAATCATCCAAATAAATAAGAGCATACAGTATGTAAAAATCTTTTGACTGTATAAGAATCAAGGATCAATGATAATCTTACTGACAACAGTCCAATATTAAAATTTAATTTATAATTATTTTTACATAATCAAATATTATATGACACTATTCCGGATCCATAAGTGAGTCAATCATATATTATTTTCTATTGTCTGGATCAATCATCACTATTCTAACTTATAAATATTAGATTCGATTTTTAATGTACAAATAATATATTCAAATATATTCAAATATACTTTGACAATTCTTTATAATTATTCATGTTTGATCAAAACTACTTTACATCAAAATATAATTATACAAATACTTTCTCAATGCTTGAAAAATAAATCATTTTTATAAACATTAAAGTAGAGTTTTTATCACTTTATTAGCAATTAAAAAATATACAAGTATATAAGTACAAGGATATTAGGATTTTAATATAACATATATAAATTTATGACATAAGCTTATAAAATTTATATAAAATGGGAATCAAACTAACATGTATACAAAATATATCAATAAAAGGTAAAAAAATATCACATGTATTAGTATTTTAAAAATAAATACTCAAAATTTTTTTAAAAAAGGATTAACAACAAAGGTATAAATAAATTTAGATACTTTTGCCATAACTTTCATTTACCAAAAGGTTGCTCAAATTCTCTTAAATCCAATTTAGATTCCGTCATGAATTCAAACCAGAAATAGTTCATAATAATAGTTAACGATAATGAAACCCACAAAATAATTTTTCGACTAAAAGACACCCAAATAAAAAATCTAAATATGAGTCAAACTTGACAAAATAATCAAAATAATAACACTGAAAATAAGAATTGTGTTAACCAACAAATGATCTATCCGAACTACTCGTTTGAACATCAACCACCTAATACAACCAGATAAGAAAAAATGATGATTTTGTAATCAAAATAATCCAATCATGCCTCCATCAACCTCATAATATCTAGACCCTAATCTATCAATCATTTTTTCATTGCCAAAAATATATAAAATACGAATACAACCCAAATATAAATATAATAATTAAAAATACAAGTCAAATATATATATATATATATATATATATATATATATATACACATGAGACAAACCATACGTCCATAAATCAAAGTGAATGAACAAATAAATGAAACATGAACAAAATTTTTATATAAACCAAAAGATTGAGCCTGATAATATGATAAATCAATAAATATCTGAGCATGATCTCATATGTAGAATTTATAATTCATATGCAAAACATCAAATAGTCCCAATGTATAAAATTGTCCAAAGTCTAATATCAAAATCTAAATGGTGTCAAAACCTGCAAATCTGATAGTCAAATGTCTCAAATATCAAATTTGATGCATATAAAATTAATAAAAATTCAAAATATATTAAAATCAAAAAACAAAATATCAAAAGATTAACTTTGAGGAGGATTACATATACTCTCGTTAATTTTAAACCAAATCACTATTATTTAAACTCATATGCGAGTTGTCTACAAGTTTCTTCCTATAGACGGTTTCAAATGGTACTTTTTTTACCACCCATAGATAATAAGTGCAACTTCAAGTCTATCCTATAATAGTATACTTTAATTCCACATGATGGCTTTCAATAAAATGCCAAATTGAGGGAGGATTTTATAATAAATGTCAAAATTTTTTTCTCTTATCAAAAAATATAAAATTTAACTCCAAAAAATATAAATACAAAATTTTTTATTTTATAAAAAAATATAAATATTGAACAAATATAAAATAGTTTCCAATTCGAAGCTCATGTATAAAAACAACACGTGCAAGTCCCAAATGCAAATTTCATGATTTTTTCTTTACAAATATTATATATATAAATGTCCAATATTTTAAAATATTTACCCATATGGTCTAAACTCTCAATCTTCCCAAAATTTTGGTAAAACCTAACAAAAATCTCAAAACCTTTGGTAAAACTATATACATGAAAATATATTCGAAATAGGATAAGTAAAAATGATATACATGTACAATACAATCACTAAATATAAGCAAAACTTGAATAAAATAGAAATAGACCAAGGATTGAATTTATATGTACATACCTTTAATATCTAATATGACAAATCTGTCTAAAAGATACTTTAAAATCATCTTTCTTATCTTCCTCTCTCTTCTTTTCGTTCTCTTTCTCTCTCTTTCCTATTCTTTTCTTGCAAAAATAGCCAAAAATAATAAAAGGCACACATACTTACATGAATCAGCACATAAGCACTGGTCAGGTATATATCCGACACCACATTTATCATGTTTGAAATTCTAATCTCGTAACTAACATTTAACCAATTTACCATTTTACTAAATTTGGATTTGAATGTTACGTCAATACTTTGACTGAATATAATAAAATAAATTAAATCATATACAATATCAAAATAAGTGCCATATCTCATGTAGCCCTAATGCCGACCTAATCATGACATCGGATATTACAGAAGGAGCTTGTTTATCATTAAAATCAGAGTAATACAATCTGTGGTAAAAAAATTCGTAATCTCTGCTATCCAACCGAACTAAGAAAAATATAACTTCGTTAGCTTGACATAAGCCCACATATGACATACAGCTACAACTCATAACCGGATTAACATTCATATAACCGACAATCGATATGTAAAATACCTGCTATCTATTGTCCGAAACTATATTTAAAGTTAGAATACAACATTAGACAAAACAACTACTATTCAAAATCTAAAATATAACATTAGACATTTCGTAAATTAAATTCTAAACTCTTCCAATAGCTGTTCTTCAATCCTAATCATCCGACAAGTACCCGAACCTTTTATTTGAAGGAGTTAGTAAAATAGAAGTAAAGAAATAAGTCAAAAGCTTAATAAAACATATAACTTAGCAATTAAACATATAAACTTTGAATTAAAAATAAAGTGAAAGAATTAATGCATCAAATTTTAATGAAATACCATGAGATTTCGTAGCGATTTTCATAGTCGGCTTATGCAATATTTCTATATTTATCTTATCATATTTTTATTCAATTTATGTCATTCAATCATACTCAAATATGAATTTTTTTAGGAACCAAGGGTTAGTAGGACTTACCAATTAATGGAGTGGACAATCAAAATATAAGTTATATTTATTTTTACACAATCAAATATCGTATGCTACTATTTAAGACCCATAGGTAAAATATTATATATATAACACTATAAATTGAGTTAAACGTCGCTTCTCATCCACGGATGATCGGTTGAAATCTCAATAAACCATTATAATATACTAAGAAATACTATAATATATTACTGAGTAAAATTTAGCCATAGTCCAATGTATATTTTTAGAAAAATTTTACACTTTTCTTTATAATTTATAGTTTTCACATACTAAAAAATCGCTTATAATTCTTTATATAATTGTAGAGTTTCTTAGATAATCCTATAAATTCTTTGCATGAAATACTAAATTTAACTTTCTTAATCATACATAACTATTCTTAGAAACTTTGTACAACAAAATTCAAAATAGTGTGTAGAATTTGCAAATTCAATTTGTTTTAATAGCATGCAGAGAATTTATATAATTTTTCTAGAGCATATAAAGCATTAATGTAACAATTTCTAAACATGTAAGAGGACTTTTTGTAAAATTAAGCACGTAGGGATATAATATCAGAGTTTTAGAACGTGCTTGTAAATTAAATTGTAAAAACCAATATATACACACACATATACATATATATATTATATATGAATTTAGACATCAATTTTATATATTTTTACAATAAAATAAAGAGAATTACATATGCATACTAAATAATATCATCATAACTTTAAAATCATGATTTGTATGATTATTGAAATAAGAAATATTTAAAGGATTTAGAAAAGAGTAGCAACAAGAAAAAAAAAAACTTGAAATGCACTTACCTTAATCTAAATTACCAAAATTCAAGTTTTGATTCACTAAATTTAAACTTCCTTAGCCTTCTTTCTTTTCTTCTTTCTCTTCTCCTCATATTCTTCTCTCACCTATGTCAAAACTGCTCAAAAAAATGGCAGAAATTAGTTGAAGGTCCCCTTATATACTAAGTGGCCCTCGAGCGCCACTCAGGCTCATATTAGGTGCCATGCGACTGGACTATAGTTCACAAGCGCTATTCGGGCTCACCTCGAATACAAAACTACAATAACAGCGTACAGCGCACTTGAGCGTCCTTCAGGCATGTATCAAGCGTGCACATTCTACCAACGAGCACTTATGGGCGGATCAAGCGTCCCTAAGTCGCTGACCACATAGGTTTTAATGCTTAGGCGCCGGTCAAACCTCCATCAAGTGTCTAGTCTTCTGATCCAATTTTTTTTTACTTTTGATCCAACTTTTTATATTTTTTGACTTCAAATTGAATTATATTTGCTTAATTAATTAATATTACAATGATATACAAACTAGGGCCTTATAGCATCAAACCCCAATCACACACAAGGACCACATGAAGGACAGCATAAGCATGAGCAATCTACCAAAATCCAACTTGAGCGCTCCAGAGACGCTTCTCGAACGCACCCAATCTGCTAAAATAGTGCATGAGCACATTAGGTATGCCTCAAGAGTCAAACTTATTTCCCTTTTCTGAATTTTCTTTTAAAGTTTTATTATATAATTATTTGTAATATATCGAAAATAAATTAGTAATATCAAATAAATTAAGTGAGAATAGAATGTTACAGATTCATTTTCTTCTTCTCTCTCTTCTTTTTTCTTTTTTTTTCTTCTCTTTCTCTTTACTCACTCAAAAATCTATAAGAAATGAGTCAAAATCGACGGATGGCATATTTATAACAAATTGGTGCACGTACATCTATTAAAAATATATCAAGTGTAAAAACTTCTTTAAATTTACGTACGAACGACAAATACATGTACATCAAGCACTACAACTTTGTGCTAAATATATAGGAGAGCCTCTCTAGACACCTTAGTTGTGACGATTTTATCTGAAATGTATTCATGCATGGATCAAGCATACATTGCGTGTCGTGGAGCCAAAATTAGTTTAGTCCAATACTAAATTTTTAACGAAGTTTATAATTATCCTTAATAATTAATCAATTTACTTATATTTGCCATATTTAATATACATTTTTTTATTTGGATCTTACACTAGGGGGGCCTAATATAGCACTAATTGGTAATGACATGCCGCCCAACACCAATATACCAATCCATTAATCCAACACAATAGGGGTGAGAAAGCTACCAGTAGTGCACAACTTAGTAACATGTTTTCTAACAAAGTCCACACAAATCTAGTTATAAAAAAGTCATTATCACTGATAGAACCGAAATAAGATCATTTCACATGAGTCCAATCATTCGACAACACCCAATCAATCAAAGCTTTGATATAAAAGAACAAATCTTTCTAATTCTTCATAGAGTTGGGATTTTCTTTACTTATTTTAAAATATTTTTTAAAGTCAAAGAAATTTAGTTATTTTTCTGACTAAAATGAAAAATAAATGTTGACGTCCACTCTAAGCTAATAGCGCAGAAAAAAGACACAACTGACCAAGAATTTGATAAAATTTGGACGGAGCCGAGTGATAGGGATTTCTAAAGCTTTTGTTATCTTCACAAGTTTTCTAACAATAGGGATGCAAAGTTTGTCCTTCAAATGGCTTCATAAATTTCAATGAAGCCATCTTGGGAATAGTAAGTCCTCTCGTCTTGTGAAGGGACGACAAATGGAATGGTTGTCGAAATATCAAATTTATCATAAATATTAAAAATATTAAACAGTGACAAATATAAAGCAATGTCAACAGCATTCCTAAGAGAGTCTCGTGGAGCCAGTATTAACAAAATGAGATGAGATTATGGAACTTTAAAAACTTTGGGTTCAAAAATTTTTATTTCATGAAAGCGTAGAAGCAGGAAGAACAACACCGGCCGGAGTTAAACAACGGAAAAAGAAATGCTAGAATTTAAAAAAAAAAAAAAGACTTAAGTTTGAAAATAGTGCGTTTTAAAGAAAATATTGATCCAAACAGTGAGAGTTTTCCTTAAACCTTTCGTGTTAAGACACATTTTCACTATATTTAAAATGATCAAAAAAGCTGCATATTGATAACCTATAAAAATAGAATTACAAACAATGCGTCACGTGTCTTGAAATGAAAGTGGTCATCTAGCGCAGTATTAAATGTTCCATTGATGAATCATGTCAATCACAATAATTATCATTGTGCTAATATCATATAACTAACTGTTCAAATATGATGAAATGACAATTCAATTAGTCCAACGAGACAAATTTGTTAAACTCTTAAAATTTTGGTTATTTACTTAATAGTCCTAATTTATTATAGAGTCGAGTAGTCAAATTTTATCAAAATTTAAAGTTGACCGTCAAACTATAGCTCAGGATATTCTCTAGCATTAAGACCAAGAACTAAAAAAATTTTTATCTAGATTTGTCAATTAATAAAAAATTTCATTGACTTCACATTTACCAGTGAATGTGCACAACTCCAAATAAGAAAGTAACAAATTAAATAACACGATGTGAACATAAAAAATAAAAAACTATCAATTTTTTATTTTTTTCTTGGTAATGATCATGTACAAAGTATATTTTGATATAAAAATATTAAACCTATTGGCTTTGGGGAAAAAAAAGAAAGAAAAGTATCAAGATAATGAATCTTATCAGCTGCGGCAGAAGATTCATCATTCCTCGCTCCATCGCAAAAAATGTCTAAATCGAAAGAAAGAAGGCAAAATCCAACCACACTACCCCAGCAAAATGTTAGTCCCATCAAAGAAAAATACATAAACCAAGTGTTGGGGATCCAATGACTACTTGGATGAACAAAGAGTAATAATAACGACAATGCATGAAAAGCAAACAATAATCACAAAATAAAAATATAAGATATAAGTGATTTTATGTAGAAAACTCTCTTCTCAATAAGAGAAAAAATATGGGACAAAACGTTCGAAATATTTATTATGTAAAAAACGGTTACACAAACCTTAAATATAGATTACAATGACTGAATACCTTGAATCAAACCAACTCGAGTAACAACAAAGACGAGATGGATCGGCGTATACTCGCTTTTTTCTCTATCTCTCTTTCTTTCACTGACGGTACTCACTGATCTGTTTTTACATGTGGTATTTTTTATTCTCTGTCTATCATCACAAATCCTAAAACACTTCACGTGCTTTATAATTATGTTGGATTGTGCTCGGGCACTTTTGGACTTGGCACCCGAGCCCTTTCGACACATCACTGTCCAATCTCCCTTCAAACTCGGTACCCAATTGCTCCTCAGTATCAGCGCCCGAGTTGCCCCTTGACTTAGCACTCAGTTGCCCCTCGGTGCTTGAACACAAAAGCCCTCGGCCACTCGCCACACGCGCAAACACTCTGGCCCTTGTACAAATATTGTGCAACCTTTCGATAACCATCAGTTTATAACGACATCTATAAGGGAGTGATCAAAACCTAATACAATGGTCACCAAGAGGTATAAAGTTCCACTAGTGATTACCTACTTGAAAATCTAGTCTAGCTAATAACACTACGTTAATAAGGGGAACCAAGATGGCATCATGGTAGATTATCATGGCATCAGGACCACCTCTCTTTTATCTAAGATTTTTATTAAAAAAAAAAATCCACCAAGAAAGGAAAAAATACGAAGATCCAGCTAAATCGATCCATCGTTAAGGTAGAAAGACCGGATGAGGAAAATAAAATGAGAGATTAGTTCCATTTATAACTAAAAAACTAGTTATAAAATAAAACATTTTGAAGTTAAAGTATGCACTTGACGGTTAAAAGAATCTTTGCCAAAGCAACAATATAGCAAGATTTGATTGATAAAACAAGTTAGTATTGATTACTTGTGACTTCAAGTTCTTTGGGAAAAAACTTTCAAACAGTGCAAGAAATGGGCCGCTTTTTTCCTACTTTTTAATATTTTTGAAACTTAAATTTAACCTCTAAATATAAAAAATTAGTATTAGATATAGCATCAAATAGAGTATTTCAATTGATTATCACATCAAACCTATAAACCAAGTCAGAATGACAAAAGTGTTAATCAGTCAATTCGAGCCAATTTCACATAACACAAAATCCTATTTTGACTCAATTGAGTGATTAGACAAGCAATCAAGTAGTCGAATGATTTAATAATTGTTGAACAGATTGGATCATGGTCTAAATAATTAGATATCTGGATGTCTAATCAAATGTTTAATTCAACCAAATAGTTAACTAATTGTGTGGTTAAACAAAATAAATAGTTTATACACTCTACAATTAATCCAAATAAAGGTCTTCATTCTAATTGATATCAATTACTGATCAATATGGGTTTACCTGCCTCCATAAAAATTCCACAATCAAGGCATGCAATATCACGATTAAATTTAGCAATTTATAACTTGCCTAGCTATTTATATTGCCGTTGGTTATTTATCTTCAAAAAGCCTATTTATATCATGATTGATTATTTATCTTCAAAAAATTGTTATCAGCCAACAATATGATCATAAATACGTTGTATTTTTTACTTAAAAGGGGACAAATTTTGAAAAATAATAACAAAACTAAACCTTCACACAATTTATCCTTCCACAAAATTCATAGCCTAATCGGTTCATTTGGCTCTTTCATTCTCTCAGTCTCCCACACTAAATTGTTGAAAATGCTATATAACAAAAACTAAGTAACTTTTTTAAACTCCAACTTACTATTATAATGTGTGCAATTCTTATAAAAAGCTGGATAATCTAACTTAAATTTATGAAAATCTTAATCCAAGTACTAAATTTGCATATTCCCTTGAAATAGACCGCATTGACTGGGACACTCATGCTTCATCTCAATCTATCTCCCCACAATTGGCAATTTTTTGTTGTTCTTATTTTTAAACAATAAAAACAACAGTGTATAGGCATGGCTCTTTCCTTTGTTCTCCACCGTATGCAAAGTGCCGGGACCGATGACACTAACCCACGATTCTTTCGAAAGGGATCTTAAAAAAAAAAAAAATTAAACACTGTTTAGTTAATCTTTTTCAGAATATTATCGAATTACATAGCATTGATACATGGATTCTTCTTCTTACCTTTTAGAGGAGAAAACAAAAAAAAGCATGAAAAACAGAATGTTAAAACAAAAGCATTTTTGCGTTTTTTATATTTTTCGTGGTTTATTTTTCATGTTTGCTTTTGCTTTTTCAGGAGGGAGTGGGAAGGCTACGATGTTAGAACTCTCTTGGGTCCACAAAAATGGAGAGTTCAGGTGGCGATTTGGTCCAGTCACCCACCGAGCCGTCACTGTAGTCCTCCCCAAGCCGCTTCATGCACCATAGATCCTCGGCGCAGGATAGCTTCTTCCAGTGGGGTATTCCCAGCCTGAGCGGTTCGACACCTGACACCTCCGTGGCCACCACTCCGCACCGATGCTCTCTCGCCAGGTTGTGCGCGTGCCGGCACAGAGCCCTCATCATCTTCACGGCCCGTGGGCCTTCGCCGCCCAGCCCGTACAGAAAGTGAAACCCAAAGGGCCGAAACAGCGCAGGGAAGGAAGGAATCTTGAGCCAAGGAAAGGCACGATCCATGATCCGCGTCGTCTTAGCCAATCCCCTGCTCAGGCGCGACGCGCCACGGACCTCCAGCCTCCAAACGTCCTTACAGTTCCACACGCTAAGCACGGCCCACGACTCGGGTGGGTTGGAGAGAAACTCATCGGCACCCGGCCAGGACGACTCGGGCGTGAAAGAGCCACGCGGCACGGCGAGGAAGGTGCCGAGGTTGAGCTTGTTACAGAGGACATGATCGATGTCCCGCGGGAAAAACTCCGTGGTGGAGAAGCGGCGGCGGTACAAGGACTCGGCGTCGGACGTGGAGAGGCGTACGACGGAGACGCGGGCGGAGACCCGAATCCGGTGGGCGAAGACGGGCTGCACCAAGATGGAAGGCGTGCGGAACTTGGAGTAGCCGCATTTGTCGGTGAAGAGCTTAACGGACGCGTGGTTGTCGTTCTCGGTGGCTAGGTAAGCATACTCGGCTCCGTTCTCTCTGAACCACTTTTCCATCCTCAATACCATCTTCAAGCCTATGCCCATTCGCCTGCAACAATGGAGAGAGAGAGCGTAAGGAACTGCTCCATTAATTCAAAAATAAACATCCCGTCAAGTTAAAAGGCTTCCAAGTGGGTAAGGGAGTTTCGGCAGACACATCCATGGAAGATAAAAGAAGAAAACTAGGGCATACAGACCTGTGAGATGGAGAGACGCGGAGGCCTAAGATGTAGCCAAGTTTGGTACACACAGGGAGAGGTTCGGAGGGATGATCATGGCCGTTCTTAGCGTTCCTGGGGTGCTTCTTGCCACAGGTAACGGTCTTGATGCAACCTCTTATCATCCCTACTATCTCTCTCTTCTCCGCTCCCTCTTCTTCTAAATCATCTTTGTCATGGCCTCCCACCATATCAGCCACCTAATTGTAACCGAAAACTTTAAATAATATATTTATATCAAGAGGCGTAAATGAACAGTCACCTTTTCCAGTGCAAGTGAACAAAACTTTATGAATCAACATAAGGAGGAAAACAACAAGAAATTTTAAAAAAAAAAGGTCATTTTCTTTACATCTGACAACTGTTTCATTTGGCCAAATATTATCTTAACCCATTCATCAAATGGTTCTCCGGGCCCTCCTTAATTACTCCAAACTCCATTAAACCTCCATAGCTTTGAACTTTAAAGTCACATCACCGATGATCCCTCACCTCCATTATCTTTATCCCGACCAAAAAACAAAGTAAAGTCAGACTTCAAAAGCATTTAAACCATGCGAGTCACTATTCGTGCTGTTCGTGGGTTCTCCTCCCCCACCGTTTAAAGCATGAAGAAACGGATAGTGATATACTGCTATTTTTCACTGATTTATATTTTGCAAGCGGTGCGGGTGGGTGGTTCACGCAAACCGAGCACCAGGTCCACCAACAAATTAAAGCCCCACGCAAATTAATTAAGATCTTCACTTTCATCCCAATAATTTTTTTTAGCAAATATTTTCCCAGAAAAGTGACAGATTTTTAACAGAGCAAAGGATGGGAAGTAAAGTACCAGCATGAGAAAAGCAGGGGAATGGCGTATCCTGCAAATAGGGTCACCTAAGAGGTCAGTGAAGAGTGTGAGCTTGCCGCTTGGCCCCACCTCACACCTCCTTTCCACCTCTTCCACTCCCTCACTATCCTTCTCCGGATCGAACTCTCTCACTACCAGGACCGCCATAATCGCTCCTCGATACTAATTAGATTGCAACGAGACCAAATAACAGTTACGAAGAACAACAAGAACCTATGACTACTAATAAACACCTGGCCGAAAGGGTTAGAATATATAATGATAGAAGAATAATCGCGGACCACTAGCCCCAGCTTTCTCTTGGCCGCCGCGATATTTAACTTAACGTGGGATATAAGGAAGCGGTGGGGAGGGAGAGAGCACCGCGGCGCCGGTATTTAAAGCATTGGATCGAAGAAGAAAACCGCTAGTGAGGAAGACAACACGAAGCCAAAACAATAAAACGCCTAGGAAGTGAGAGAGGGAGAGCAGAGCCGTTATCGAATGCTAGAGGATCTCTAGGTAGTGAGTAGTTCATCATTGAAGTGATGAAATTATGCCTACGGTGCCTTTAAATACCTGATTTTTCTTCAGAGTTTTGCCTTTTTTTTTCCGGGGGGGGGGGGGTTGAGTTTTCTATTACTAATTGTTGAAATAAGAATTTACACCTCGATATGATGTTGAGTTTGTCATTTAATATAAATAAATACATTTAAAAATAATTGATATTATCGTTAATAGGGTTGAAAGTACGATATTCATTTACTTAAAAAATAAATAGGATATTTTCAAATAATATATTAAAATTTTCATCAAATAAATATTTTTAAAAATAAGGATAAAAGTATAAATTTTTTTGGTGGAGTTTTTACTTCACAAATTATCAATATTTTTAAATACATAGTCCTCTTACGAGAGCATCAAAAATAAATAAATAAAAAGCTCCACACAAACTATAGAGTGGTAGAAACAATTGGCTTTGAATATTGTACACTTTATAACCCAGTCAATAAGATTTTTGGTATGGTATGATTTTAATTAAAATAAGTTCAAAACAATATTTAATGTTATAAAATGGCAAATCATTAGTATAGAGCACAGGAATATATGATTTGATGGCTTATCAGATATATTCGAATCGGAAGAGGGCCAAAAAGTTGGCTAATATTTGCATATTTTGTTCATAATAGTTGGAAAAAATAAATAAAATTTAAAAAGTCATAAATTAAAATATTTATCACTGATTCTATTATGTCCCAATCCCAAAATTAAATTATATTAATTTTTAATTTATAATTAGCTTAAATTACATTTTAGTGCTTAATTAATTAAATTTTAATTATTTATTTTATCAATTAAAAATAAAAAATTATATTAAAATACAAACTTAAAAATTAAATATGGACAAATTATCCATAAATTATAAGTCAAATAACAGAATTTAAAATATTACAATTAAAAATGACTTTAAATACCAATAATATATAACATTAAAAAATATATAAAAAGAATTATTCATACTAAATTAAAATAATTAAATTTATAATTTAATCAAACTATTAAAGAAAATCTAAATTAACTCAAAACACTGGCACCATACATCATCGCTACTTAAAATTATAGTACTTTAACAACTTATGTGAAATTAACAAGCTGAAATTACTTTTCTTTCCAACATAATATGTAAATTGATCAAAAAAATCTTAAGTCTAATTTTGAATAGCGATCCTTCAATTCTATCACCTGAAAATAAATACCAAACTCTTTAATCGCAAAATAAAAGTATAAGTGAACAATTATTTAATAAAACATATAAATTTTTATAAGTAAATATACATATATATCTGAAGGGTATGCCCATAATGAGCTAACCCAAGAATGAGGAACGCTAACCGTTGACCAAATGAAAGGCCAAGTAGACCGGCAAAGCTCAATAATAAGGCGGACAATTGACTCACAAAAACTATCAATAGAAATGTTAACCGGAAGCGCCACAATAGGCCAGCCTAAGAGCCAACCTCACTTGAGCCAAGCTCAATTTGGCCCACACTTCTGTCTTCGACCAATAACGGTCTTCTCCCCTGATTTTACACTCTCCCAAAAGGTAATATCCATTATAACGGTCATTAGAAAATTCAACGCACGTCCCATGAGGAAAGCGTCTGATTCTCTTCCCATCTACAGTAAATCTTAACGATTACAAAAGTAAAAATAAAGCAATTATCAAAGAAGTTGTTACCGTCATTAAAGTTCCCACACCAAGAAAGGAAGCCATCCTACTAGAATGAGAATCAAGCCTTCCTATCCAAGGAAGGCTGCCCAATAGCACAGCTATAAAAGCCAATGGAGTTCTTACTCCAGGGCACGCATTCAATCCAGACAAAAAACGGTCTTAATACTTGCATACAGCCGCCTTCATCATCAAGTTCTCTCTCTTTACTGCAAAGCTCTCACACTTTCAGTGAATAATTCGCTCTTTGTCACCACGTTCCCAGCAAACACAGTATTAAGAGTCAGCGTTATTCACGAGCCTGCAAAAGCCTCTCTCAACAATGGCAGTCCACCTTCCCAAACACTTTCCTATCATTCTCATTCCATTCATTTCATTTACTTTCTTGATTCGAAGACTATTCACTGACTTGAGTGTTGGAGTATTTTCGGTGGTACAATCTCGCGCCGTCACTTGATCTCTCGTTTGTTATAGTAGTGTGCAAGATCCCGACTTAATGGACGGAGTAGGATTCAGACGATCAACTCGACCCAAATCTATTCGAAACTTTAATTCAGTACGCATCAATATCAAATGATATATTGAGATTTGACATAATCAAATACCTTAAAAATTAATAATATCATTTTATAAATTCATCATGTATAATCTCAAAATCGATATACAATTATATTAAACTATACATGCACTTAAAATATGTTCAAATTATGTAAAAAAATGTTCAATCTCGCGCCGTCACTTGATCTCTCGTTTGTTATAGTACAAGATCCCAAATCTGGGATTCGACCCAAATCTATTCGAAACTTTAATTCAAGACGCATCAATATCAAATGATATATTGAGATTTGACATAATCAAATACCTTAAAAATTAATAATATCATTTTATAAATTCATCATGTATAATCTCAAAAGTGATATACAATTATATTAAACTATACATGCACTTAAAATATGTTCAAATTATGCAAAAATATAGAAAATCAAGACTTGGTGATGACCACAACAACAAATAACGAATATTAAAACTCTAGTTATAATTACTTTCATATAATCAAAAATAAATATATTACTATTCAAAACCCATATGTGGCAATTTATATATAACCCTATACACGATGTCGAATATCACTATTTTAACTAACGGATAATAGGTGTGACATTTAATTTACTTATTATATGTGAAGACATATTTAAATATATGATGTTAATTCTGTATAGCACACGAGTAGAACTCAAACGTGTATTAAGCGCTAATATTTCATTTTAAACATATATGTGCATCAATGGGTGTGCATTGTGCTCGATCAATCTTTTTAAAACATGCATGAGTACTTCAAAAATGCCTTTCAGATGCAATCTTATGATCAAAAATATGCATATGTATAAGTTATATACCAGTCAGGCATCATTTAATAAAACGTATTTCAATTTAAAAAATAATTTGATCATAAATATTAATTAACATATATATTTTTTATTAACTTAACTTAATTTATCATTATTAAAAATATAATTTGATATTCATATAATACGGCTAAACCATATTATTTAATACTATTAATTGATTGTTTCTAATTAAGTTCAATGTTGTGGATTTACTTACTAGGATATATTAGATTAGAAGATTTCAAGTAAAAGACTTAAAAAAATAATTCATTGTATTTAAATTTTATAGAAAATTATTTTTAAAAACTATTAAAACGATTAAACTTTTTTCCTTTGTTGTTTTTACTATTTTTTAAAAACCTTTTTACAACTAAATAACCCTTTTATTTTCCTAACAATATTTAATGCTTGGATCTCACTATTGAAATACCCCGCGTTTAAAAGGTAATTTAAAGTTTCACTCATTGGAAATATATATATACTAATTTAATGGGATTTAATTTATTAAATTAATGATATATTCCAATAGAGTAAAGGCGCACACTCTCTCTATCCACCTCTACCTATGAAGCGGCTTATTTAAAGGAATAGGGCGTAAAAGGAATGGCGGCTGAGGCTGCGCAGATCCGTTTTCTGCCTTTCGATTTAATGATTTCTTTCTTATCCAAAGGTGGCGGTGCCATCATGCCTCGTTCGTAATCATTAACTCCATCCGCCCACGCGCCGCTCTCTCTCTCTCTCTCTCTCTCTATGTATCTCCTCTTTCATGTCCATCCATCCATGCATTGTACATCATGCATGTCATGGACGATTCTCGAGTGGGCCTACCTTTCTTAATAAGGAATGTGTAACAATAAAAAAAATTGTAGCCGTTGCTTGCCTCTTATTCTATGACTAATTGTGCAACGTGTAAAAAGATTATTTAGCAAAATTATTATAATTTTATCGGTATTTATGATTTAATGTCTATTTTTTAGACTTTTTAGTTCGGCATCGTGAATATTGTTGGTGGATTGTACGATCGCTAGACTAATCAATGACATCCATAAGTATATTGGTTGATTATTATCTTAATTTAGACTGATAATGCTTTGCTTTAGTTTAATGATTGTGACCGTTTGTTGACTTATGAAGTTTGTGTATTTCTATAACTCAAGTTATGCTTTATAGACAAAGTAGTGTAGGTGTTTGTTCTAATCAATTGATAACTAGTTGGTTTGCTCGGCTGAATTTTCAACATGTGGGGTTTGAAATTTCATGATATAGATTAGTTTGGGGACTAAAGTACCCCATTTTTTATCTGTATATTTATTGACATGATATTTTAAAATATCTGAATATAAAAAATATAATGTCAAATTTTATAAACTATACTTTGTTACTTTCTCCGTGCAGTGTTCATGGTGATTCCCACAATCATCTTTCATTCCACCGTAACTTCTTTCATCGAGTTTAGTTTAGGTTATATCAAGTGGTTGATATAAGTAGTTGTACAATATTCAATCTTAGTGAACCAGTTAGGCTAATCTTAAATTAAAAGGTTTAAACCTATTGCTGATAGTATCCAGGTGAATCAAATGGGCACGGATTATTATTTATGAAAACATAAAAATTTTATAATTTTTCAAACGTAAATAATTTCAATTTCAGCTCATATTACAGGTCAGATTGTTCAAAATATTTGTGCTAAGTTTCTTACAGTTACTTTGTCTTGACAAGTTATTCACGTGCAATTTTAGACAATGAGTTATTTCCATGCCTACTATCTGTTATTAGTAGTATCATTGTGTCCTGTGTTTATATATATTTCGTAGAATTTAGTCGTTAATATTGTAATAAGTTTTTTATTTATTAAAATATTTTGTCCAAACTTTAATACCTATATAGAATTCAATTTTATTTATACATGCTATTTACTTATAGAAATATATATATATTATCTATTTTAAAATTTATTTAATTTATCTTGAAATTTTAGCCAATATAAGATTGAAATATAAGTGTCTAAAAATGAAATTTTAAATATGATTTAAAAAATAAATAATATATATTTTATTTTTTTTTCCTTAAACACATGAGTCATGCAGCTGAGACTCATATGGCATGCCATGCTGTTCCCATAAATCAGCTTGGAAGTGGCAACGGGGGGAAGCCATCCGCCGTCTGCTTCGAGTTCGAACCCTCAGCAATTCCAGCCGTTGATTTCCCTCTCTCCCGCTCACCACCTCCATCGATCGGTAATAATTGGCACGGCAGAGGTCGCCGGCTCATATGATTATCAAAAGTTAATCAAGACGTACCGTCATGATTTTCTGACAGACAGAAAAGCTAAGATTTTACTGCTGCTGTGGTGCTGGCGCTGTGATCCAATTATTCTGCCCCAGCCTTTTATATTCTTTTTTTTTTCTTTTTTTTTTCCCCGTTACATTGAAACGTTTATCATATAAAAATTTATGTAAATGAATATCTCAAGATAATATAAAAATAAATAGCCAAAATTGATCTAAACTCAAAAGCAAAAAGTATAAGCATAATTATGGGCCATATGTCAACTTGTGGAAGGGAAAATATCACTTGAAATAGTGACGTTATTAAATAGACAAATGGGTTGAAAATACTGAGGAGATATAGAAATATTTTTAAACAACACTTAATTAATAATTTTGAAATATTTTTAGGTGAGGTGGGACCTCGTTAGTTTATTTACTTTTATAAAATCCACTAGTATAAATATTAAAAAATTTGAAAAAAATCAAGCTTATACTTTTGAATCAATCTAATATAAAGCAAAATCTATGTAAATGTATATCTTAAGATAATATAAAATAAATAGCCAAAATTGATCTAAACTCAAAAGTAAAAGTATAAGGACAACTATGGGGAATATGTCAACTCGTGGAAGGGAAAACATCACTTGAAACAGTGACATTATCAAATAGACTAATGGGTTGAAAATACCATGAAAATATAGAAATACTTTAAAAAAACTTACTTAATAATTTTGGGATATTTTGATGCCAAGTGGGATTTTATTAGTTTATTGATTTTTATATAGTCTACGAATATAAATATAAAAAAAATTTTTAAAAATTAAATTTCTGATATTGAATTACTCTAATATAAAGCAATATTTTATTTATTAATCTATTATTATATAAATTTAAAAATATAAATAAATAAATATTTTATTATTTAAAAATAGATAAAGAATCACCTCCTCTCTCTTATTAAGAATAGGCATGCTTGAAAAGGAAACATAAGTAACCTAATTATAAGCCACCTAGGAAATAAATCCTATAATAATAAATATGAGCATTATTGACAGTATTGGGGATAATGGGCCCAAATTTTTTCATTTTTTTTTAAAATTTGATATGGCTTGGGAATATAAAGTGACAAAATTATTTTATTAGGTGATGGGTTTTGTCTGTCCAATTTAATAAGGGGACCCACAAGTAGAAGGGATAGGCTCAGAATCTAAATAATATTCCAACCGATCCAGTCAGTTCAAATGATCCAGCCAACCAAAATGACCTCATTGGTCCAATTAGAACGATCCACGATCTTCTTCTCACATATTAAAGAAACTTATTATAATTAATCGAAATAATTTGGTAAATATTTTAAAAATATTTGCTCACGTTCACATGATCGCTCCCAAAATAATAACATTAGTCTGACAAATTTTTTCAAATGGTAACTGTCACACCAAGTGCTTCCCATAATCATGCCAAAGAAGAAAGAAAATTGCAAGCCAAATAAGATTTTTTTATCCATCCAAACAGCTCAACGGGAGGTTGTTACCAACCAGGAGAATTTGAACTACCCGCCAATGTTATAATTACTCCTTCACTACAGTAGGAAGATGATGAGATTGAATTCCAAAGAAGAGAGATCCAAGCACGCAGACAGAATATAGAGGGGAGAAAAAGAGGAAAAAGAGAGACTCAACCTCTGGCAACGAGGAGCATGAAGGAGTTCTTCTCCTTCATCTCTCAAACCCATTTGCCAATGAGTATAGTCTTAATATGCCTCTAGCCACTCTCATACGAGTGCAGTCCCTCTTTCTAAGAGACTATTCATTCATCCAGGTTTCATGCCCTCTCCAAGAGGCCCTCAATTTGGGCACAATATTCTCTATTCAGGAGGCCCGCTCTCGTCCTAGGCATTCGACTATCTATCCTTGGAGCTAAATCCTCCATCTCTAGGCCACCTCCTGGTTAGGCGCATCTCTAAACCGTCCCTCAATTTGATACACTTCTAATACACCCTTCAATTGGGTGCACCTTAAAATCGCCACACCGCCGAACACACCTAAATACTCAATTTTTCATTAAATGTATTCTCGTATTCTTTTACATCATCATATTTTTTATTCGATGAGAAATATTTTTGATTGGAATATCAAAGAATGAATCAATGAGTGAATCCTACTAATCCTCTAACCTCTTATTCATTCATTGTGTTGTGCAAGTTCCGGGTCAGAAGGTACGGGAATCAGATCGACTTCAATTCGACCAACATGAAAAATCGAGTAATTTCGTAACCTATTATGCTACCCGAATCCAGAGACATATCAATAAGTAAAAAAATTGATTAATCTAAACTCAAAATTTAAAGTATAAGCACAACTATGGGGCATATGTCAACCTGTGGTAGGGAAAACATCACTTGAAACAATGCCATTTTCAAATAGACTAATGGGTTGAAAATACTATGAAAATATAGAAATACTTTAAAAAAACTTACTTAATAATTTTGGGATATTTTGATGCCAAGTGGGATTTTATTTGTTTATTGATTTTTTTATAGTCTACGAATATAAATATAAGACAATTTTTTAAAAAAATTAAATTTATGCTATTGAATCACTCTAATAAAAAGCAAAATTTTATTTATCAATTTACTATTATATAAATTTATAAATATAAATAAATAGATAAATATTGTATTATTTAAAAATAGAAAAAGAATCACCCCCTCTCTCTTGTTAAGAATAGGCATGCTTGAAAAGGAAATATAAGTAACCTAATTATAAGCCACCTAGGAAATAAATCTTATAATAATAAATATGAGCATTATTGACAATGTATTGTTGGAGATAATGGGCCCAAATTCTTTCATTTTTTTTTTTAAAAAATTTGATATGGCATGGGAATATAAAGTGACAAAATTATTTTACTATAAGAGGACTCACAAGTAGAAGTAATAGGCTCAGGATCTGAATAATATTCCAACCGGTCTAGTCAACCCATATGGCCCAATCAACAAAAATCACATTGTCAACCCAATTAGAATGACCCACAATCCTTTTCTCGCACGTTAAAGAAACTTATTATAACTAATCGAAACAATTTGTAAATATTCCAAGAATATTCACTTATATTCACATAATCGATTCCAAAATGATAATAGTAACCCAACAGATCTTCTCCAAAATGTAAACCTCCCATAATTGTGCCAAAAAAGAAAGAAAATCGCCAACAAAATAAGATTTTATTATTCATCCGAACAGCTCAATGGGCGATTGTCACCAACTAAGAAAGGTTAAACTACCCATCAATATTATAATTACCCCTTTACTACAGTAGAAAGATGATGAGATTAAATCCAAAGAAGAGAGTTCTAAGCGTGCAAACAAAATACGGATGGGAGAGAAAGAGAGGAAAGAGAGATTCAACCTCTAGCAAAGATGAGTATGAAGGAGTTCTTTTCCTTCATCTCTCAAAGTCATTTACCAATGAGTACAACCTTAATCTGTTGCTAGTCACTCTCCTATGAATGCAGTCCCTCTATCTAGGAGGTTGTTCCTCCATCCAAATGCCATGTCCTCTCCAAGAGGCCCTCCATCTAGGCACAATACTCTATTCAGGAGGCCCGCTCTCATTTTAGGCGTCTTACTCTCTATCATCGAAACTAAATCTTTTATCTCTAAGCCATATCCTGGTCAAGACACATTTTTAAGCCGCCCCTTAATTGAGCGCACATCTAATATGCCCCTCAATTGGGTGCACCTCAAAATCGGCCCACTACCATGCGCTCCCAAACACTCAATCCTCCATTATATGCATTTATGTATTCTTTTACATCATAATATCTCTTTATTCGATGAAAAATATTTTTGATTGGAGTGTCAAAGGATAAATTAAGGAATGAATTCCCGCTAATTTTCTGACATTTTGTTCATGCATTGTGTTGTATAGGTTCTGGATCAAAAGGTACAAAAATTAGACCGATTTTAATTCAACACAAAACGAAAGATCAAATAGTTTCTTAACCCATTAGATGACTCAAATCCAAGGACACATAAGTAGATAATAAAAATTTATTTATCTATCTTAAAATAAATATATTTAATAATATATAATAGCTAATACACAAGGATATTCTATCACTAAATATAATTTTTACTCTGCTTAGGAATTAGAAAACTTCCGGTTTAAATAATCAAATTAATAATATCTGCTTTTGATCTTATATCATATAATATTTAAAATTATAATGAATTTTGCTAAATTATATAAATTATTTTGATATGTCCCTAATTTTTTGGGCAATGGTACAGATTATGAAGTCATTCAATCTTTTGCTGTAGATTGAATTAGAACAGGTCCATTCTCCATCACTATTAACCTGAAACTTACGTATCACAAATTATAAACAAGAAGTAAGAATACTAGTGAGACTCACTCCCCGGTGAGAGGACACTCAGAGAGAAAGGAGGACGGGGCACATTTCTGGTTACACGTTGTCAGTGGCTCATTAGGGTTGTACTCATGGAGTGGTTTACTACGGATATACTAAATAAATTGCTTACTAATAGTACACTTGATAGGGAGTGACTTTTGTGAGGAGAAGGAAAAGTTGTGCAGGGAAAGAGTTTGGTTATCGCTTTACTCTTTAAGGGACCCAAACTTTTCTCGGTCCGAAAAGGGACCTTATAGGTTTGAGCAAGGTGTCTCCTTGAACCCCGGAGAAGGATCTTCCAACCGATGGCGAAGCTTCTCCCCCGATCCTCATTTTTCTTTCTCCTTTTCTAACATCATAGTGGCAATGATTATTTGTAATATTTTATAGGTAAAGATTTTGTGCCAAGGTCCGTGACAGGTGTCGCCTCCAGATTTATTGGCCGCTAGGGGGCTAACAGAAGCCACCTTTGTCGGGTGTCGCATTGCTATGGTGAGGAAGTTAAGAGTGGTCCATCGATCCAATCGTCATGTGATTTCAAGCGGTACTCTGCATGTGCATGATCTAACCGCTTCATTGGCTTCTTGCCAAAGGGCCTTCCGTATTGGTTTGTCTGGCAATATTGCCGGTTAAGCTGTTAATGCTTGTCCCATTTGATCTGTCGCTTCCTAGGCCTCATTCTGATCACCGCTATGATTTATGAATTGGGTCGGATCGATTTCCTTGTTGAGACTTAACCCACTTCTTGTTGGGACCCTTATTGCGGTAATAGTTGGGCTTGGATCCGGTCTAACCCATTGTGTCATCGGACTCATCATGTTTAATAATGGTTCTAATAATTGTTGTTCACTGCTTAAGAATTTCATAACAGGTTTAAATCATGCTGGCTCTACTTCTTGTGAAACATCGAAAAAACTCTCTAAGTTCAAGTTTGATTTGTATTTTTACTAAACAGAGATTCAAACTTAGACATTCATACATAATTTGGCTCACTATTAGAATTTTAGTTAAACAGTTATTTATTGGAGTTATTAAATTATTTATTGCATTCCCGTACTAAGAAAATGATATGTAATATGAGTTCTTTATATATATAATGAAAATATGGCCGTCATAAATTTTATAAATTTAAGTTTTAATAATAATTTTTTTGGTTTCTAAAAACTTAAAGTTGGCTATAGGAGGAATGGGTCATTAAAATGGAAAAGTTAAAGTTTATAATTTTTTTTAATTTTAATGAAAATCATTGGATAAATAATTAAGCTGCCAGAGCAAAAAACAAAAACACAAAAGCAGACATGATTAAAGCACAATCAACTAACCAGCGCTAATGCATTCGATTGGGCTAATTAAATTGGAGATTACATCATTAGCATAATGAACGGTCATGATGATAGAAACTCATCGGTGATTGGATCGAAGATTGATGCGAGGCCATAATTTCTGTCTCAGTCTTTTCAGCTTTCGAGCACAAATAATAATTAACAAACGTCTATGGAAAACTCGTTAATTTATTTTAAGGTATTTTAGGTGATATAAAAAATATATATATAACATTTTATTATAAAAAAGTAATAAAAAGCTAAAATATGTTATTTAAATACCACCCTAAATAACTATAAAAAAAGACTAAAAAAATAAAGAAAATGTGGGGATCTTTTAGAGTGCAACCAAATACCCTCTGTTATTTGATGTTAATTAGTGGTGAAAGTGACAGTTTAAACTTTAATCAGAGGCAAATTAGCATTGCTTGAACAATGATTAGCCTTTTCAGAGAAGTGGACTAGTCACTTTAAACGGCTTCAAAAATATATAATATATATATATATATACGTACATATGTACGTATGTACATGTATTTATTGCCTTTAGAATATAATTGATGGTCACCATCGCAAGTGCATGCTGTAATTATATGCTCTAGCCTCAAGAATGATATCTGATTATAATATTTTATTTCATATTAATTAGAATAAAATATTTATTTTTTGAATGTTTTTAATATTATAATATATTTATTTATTTATGTATATTATTGAAATTGTATAATAATATATGAATGAATAAATATCATGTTAGTTAAGGCAATTTTTAGAATAATTAAAGAGTATTGTTAAAGTATATTTAGCAGATGATTCTTGCTTTGGCACTGGCATCCCATGACTTTGATTCGTGGATTAATATTAATTACTTTAGTTTAGCTTTATTTTTCCACAAAGTACGTGACCTCAAGATTCCATTAGCATCATGCCCCTCTTTACTGTTCGTGCCCTAGCTAATCTATGGTCGAGATATTATTCAACAGATTAATTTATATTAATTAATTGCACTAGTGATGATGATTCATTAATTATCCTCCCCACCCCCCTCCCCCTTTTAACAAAAACCAATTCAATAATCTGTTAATACCAAATCATTGATACTCCTCCATTTTTTATGTTATTATTATTTTTTTATTTTGTCCGGTCAAAATAACTAATTTTAGACATTTATTTTTTAAAAAAATTACATTATTCGAAATTCAGAAATGAAATGCATTTGAAAAATGCATTCAGAACACCCCAAATATTTGATTCTAAAATAAATTAATTACTTATAATTTATATAAAAAAATGGTCTAAAATTTCTCCATCGGACCTGGAAAATTACTTGGGTCAATTAATATAAAATAAAGGGGTATTAATTAAGCTACATTTTTATACTCGGCCACGTAGAGACTGAACTTATGAGACGGTTCGAACTTTAAAACCATATTATACATATAATCTCTAGTTCTCTAAAGAGCACAGCAGTCATATCATTAAAATGACACAATTTCTTGTTACATAATCTCAGCACCTAAACAGGTTGAATCGTTTAATATTTCAAAGATTGCAATCAACTCTGCTGCATGATATATCTTCAAGAATTAGAGGGTTTTCTCTTAAGATCATGCATGGGCTCGAACAATGTGCATGCTTATCTGCATGTATCGTCGAAAAATATCAGTAAATAACCTATTTTAGCCGACGGTTCAAGTCCTTAGATCATTGTATCTAAAATCGTTTTATAGTTAATCTATTCTATAAAATCTGATTAATTATTTAAAGAGTAGAGCATTTGCTATTAATTGTTGATTTGGGTTACGTGGAATCTGGGTCAATTATACAATCACGAATCAGCTGTGTGGGATTCAAGCTGTTCTGGTCGGATCAATAATAAGATAATGGTTGCCGTGACGAAGGAGATGACGAGCTCCATCACCGCCAAACACGTAATTAATTAGTTAATTACTAATTAATTAAGAGGGGACAGTATTATTCCTGGGTTCCGGTCCATGCATGTTCAATTGCTCCGTGCTGTTTCCTCCTTAATCTGTAATTAGGAATAAGACAGTGTGATTTGGTCGGTAATGGGCGATACAGTTAACTGTAAATGCTTATTTAATCACGATTACCAACTCATCGTAAAACGAATTACAACAGTTCAGCCATGCACAGGACCACAACGCTGTTTCCTGTAAATTCATGAGTTTCTCCCAGTTCTTCAGACATGTAACGAGTGGCATTAAATAATTTATGATTTCAAATAATTTCATAATTTATTATTATTTTTCAAATAATTCTCAAAATTTTTCCTTTTTTGAAAATATATTCTATGTTTTTATTGAACGTCGTTTATAATATATAAATTTAAGTCATATTTTTAATTCATAAATTTCTATGTATATGATGTCAAATATATATATATATATATATATATATATATAAATTATGAATAAAGGTTGAATATTTCTAATAGTAAAAATATTATTTATGCCGAGCGAGGATCGTTAGCTGCGTGGAAACTTGCTCATCAACTTGATTAGTTGTTTAGGAATATAGATGAGAAGTTTACTGAGTCAAAGTATAAATTTTAAGGTTCATTTAATTGCTGGCCAGTAAATTAAAACTAAGTTTTATTTAAGAAGTTTCATTGAATATAAGAAGTTTAATGAGTCAAATTTAAGTTTTTTTTTATTATTTTTTAAAATTTTTTAATGGACCATTTATATGTATAAAAGATTATATATGGGTCATAACTAAATAAAATAATTAACAAATTTCAATTAAAATTATCCACCCACAAGTAGCAATATGGAATAATTCGCATAATATATAACAGGTATATAAATTATAGATATGAGAGAATTACTTCATATACCATGATAGAAATTTATACATAATAAAAATAGTAATTATGTATATAAGCTAAGATATAAAATAAAATATAGAAAATAAAATCATTGAGACAATATTGAATCCGTCATTCTATAACAATTATTATAAACTTATTTTGGGTATTAATTCTTCTAATTTAAATTAAAAAAAGTTATATTAATATCTTAATTTTATTTAAAATATACTAATGTGATTCATATTTTAAATTTAGATAAATATTTGTTATTTAAAAATAAAACTAACAATCTTTTTCTAAAATTTTAATATTTTAAATAAGTAAAAAAACATTATTCAATACGGTTTAATTTAACCCGTAAAATTATTAATTTTTTCAAATGTTTCTATATGTATGCTAATATAACTATTGATAATGATAATTCAGGCCGTATAATTAAGTCTATAATTATAAATTTAATCCTACTCTTATTTAGTCAAAATTTTATATAACCATAGCATATGAGAATATAAATCTAAAAATAGGATTTATTAAAACTCTCGTTCTGTATATATATATATTATATTCGCAGTTATTAAAAAAAGAATTAGATGGCGCCCTTGGTCTTCCCTCTCAAACAGTCCTGAATCTACACAAAACTTATAGCCTTTGGAAGATATGGAGGTCCGTACACTGGCATTTTTGCCTAATCACCAGGTATTATTAATATCGTGGCACGAAGCACGAGAAGCGCTGTTGCGCCGATCTACAGCAGGAAATCCACAGATATAACACTCAGCCAAATTTTTCCCTCTCACATCAAATTAAATATTAGTGAATTAAAAATTAATCTTCAAACATTTATACAATATTTATTAACGTTTTATCAATTGGTCATTGATAATAATAAGTTGGTATATTAAATAAGTAGGTATTATATGATACTTAAAGATATATTTTTATAAATTGAATAAACAATGGGAAGATTTTGAAAAGAGGGTGCTGTCAAATATAAATTTGAGGAAATTAATTATTAAGCAGGTAGTGGAAGGGGGACAAGTTTACCATTTATCTTGCTAATTGTCCAGCTTTATGCGAACTAAAGCATTATATTATCGTTAATGGTGATTTAAAAAATATACATGTAAATTTGGGTTGATCAATCAAAGGTGGTGGGTTGGCATGGCGCAAGTTGACCCTCCACCCAACCTATAAAAATTGATAATATTTGTTCAGGGTTTAGCGTGCCTCGAGGACTAAATTGCATACATTAGTTAGGTCACCCAACCTCTTTTTTTTTTTTTTTTTTAGTATACAATTTATTTATTTATTTATTTATAAGTGGTGCTAAAAATAAGCCAGCCAACGATTAATTATCACAATAAGGTTTAGCTAATTTATCAAATAAATAAATAAATAAGTTGAAGTGAAATCTTCATCCGCATAGTTCTAAATTATCACATGATATTGAGCAATGAACTAGGGTTATAATTTATGCTTATAGTTTTATTATTGGAAAATTGAGCCTTTTGGAAGCCTTTGTGAGCAAGTTACCTAGTTTTTTTCATAGTTAAAAGTGTATGAATAAAGTTAATAGTGACATTAATCATGATCGTCGTAAAAAGTTCCTTTTATTTGATATTTATATTTAATCTAAGCAAAAGATACCATGATTTAAAATTATATGGGCGTGACGATTCATGGTGTTACGCGCTATGTTAATTTATGGGAAAATATTCTGATAGACTTACATTAAAAATCACACAAATAAACTCTTAGGTGTAATGAAAATTATTTGTAATATCATATACTGAAAATTAAACCTAACCTCACTTGGTGGTGCTCTTCTGTCCTCGAGACCTTCAACGGTCCCTGTGAAGACTGCTTTCTTTTGGTCAACAAAGATGATCAGTAAAAGATTACATAATATTATCCTACATAGTACTGAATAATTATATATGATGATAAGTAGTCAAATTTTAAAGCATTTTTAAATTTATTATATATTTTATAACATTTTAAAATATTATATAATAATATCATATGAATTATCTCACATGATATGACATGTATTTATTTTATATATTGAGTTTGATAAAAGTCACAATTCTATATATAGTTTAGATATGATAATAATTTAATTATTATTAAAAAATTAATTTTATAAAAGCTATAACTATATAAGATATATAGTTTGATAAGAAAATAGTATTTTGATAATTTAGGAATTCATTATCTTTGCACCCTATAAAAATATATTCAAGTTCATTTTTTCGGATATTGTTGCATTATAGGATAAAGACTACTACTATTAAAAGTGCGAGGGGAATTAAATTTTAATTCTTGAAAATAAAAATTATTATAGTATAATAATGAATATTATGAAAAGCGAAATTTAATATTCTTAAAAATATTTATAAATATTATACTCTTGACATATTGCATCTCTTTTTCTTAACACATCAAAATTTTGATTTCTCAAACAATAATAAATCGATAAAACAATTCTAAAAATATTCATATTCATAAATTTGAGCATATCAATTATACTTTCATATAATGTCCTAATGAATATTGTAATAACGAAGATTATGAAAAGTGAAATTTAATCTTCTTTAAAGAAAACTTACAAAAATTATAATCATAATATATTGTCTCCCTTTTTTTAACGCATTAAAATGGGAGACAAGAGCTGAAGTGGGGGGGAACAGTTAAAAAACAGAGCGTATAATATATAGTTTAAAAATAAATAAATGTCGTCATACAAGGCTACTTGTTATATAAAAGTAAAAGGTTAACCACTTTAGTATATTAATAAACGTTAATAAATATATTTAAAAAAAAGGGACAAAGATGATCGATCGATTGACCAACCAGGATATTATGCAACCATGACTTTAATGTTGTCACACGGATCTTTATGTTCAATTAATATTTATGAAGATTTTTGTTCCGCCAGCATTAGCCATCCACTGCCCATATTGCCCCTCCCCTGTCCACTAACTTTGTGGATCTGGGAAGCTTACCTCTTTAAAATAAATATTGATTCAACTTTTTTAAAATTATAATTATTTAATTGATATTAGATAAATAATATTAATATTTTTTAATTAATAAAAAATATAATTATTTAATTAATATTAAATAATCGTGTAGTTAGCATTGTATTTTTCTGTCTATTTTTTATGTACTGTGTAAATATTTTTTAACTTTTAAATAATAGCATAAATTATAAATAAAGAGATAAAAATATTATACGAGAATAGCATATTATAGATAATTTTATAATGATATTATTTTGAAATTAAGTGGGAAAAATGGTCATAATTAACTGATTGATGGGGCATCTTTCTCCCCAGTGGAGAAGGACCGTCATTTTCTTAATTTGGGCCGTCGGATGTAAAATCCGACGGTTACGTGTTTTTGATGATTAAATTTAAAATCGAACGGTCCACATTATATTATCCATTCAAAACGTGTGGGCCGTTTGATTTTATATCTGAAGGTTAAGATGAGGAGAAGAACGGTCCTTCTCCACAACGAAGAAAGACGCCCCCCGAATCCATAATTAACACCTATTCAGTTGAAGAAATATTTTATTATCGAAAAGTGGTCGGGCTTCTATATAAATTACTGTTTTGAGTCAAGTAGACCCATATTTTATTTTCATAGAAGCTATTAAATCTTATGAATTAGATTTCAATTTCTTAAAAAAAAAGTAATGTAACTTTTCCACTATATTTCTACTTATTATAATTTAATTAAAAAAAAAAAAAACGTAGGCAAAGTTATATACGGATGTTTTATTTACGCAGGAGCCGTCGAATCTTGGGACTGTAGGGCAAGAGTCCTACCCTACACTAGGTCAGGCCCTAGATTGGCGGACCCACCCCAATCTGATGACGCATTGTCTCTTTCAAATTTGGTGCAGTTTTTTTATTTGTTAAATAAAAAATAATAATTAGTAGTGTTTAAATTTGATAATATTAATATAATTAAAAATTATAAAATTAATATATTATAACTTTTTTATTATTAAAATAATTGTATTTAATTTTTATTTACTAATTTAAATAAAAAATATACTAAATAAAGATAAAAAGATTTACTCAGTCTATTTCTATAATAAAATGCAAGCCTTCCAAACCCCTCTCTATGACTCCGTTTGTTATATAAAATTACTAAATATATAAATATTATATCATTTAAATATTTTTAACAAATAACTAAAAATATTATTAAATCATCCTTTATAAAATAAAAGCTATGAATCCATTAATTCCCTCGTTTTTTTTTTCTTAAAAAAAAAAAGAAAAAAAAAGGAAATTGTGTGTGTATGAATTTTATCGTATACATAAAAATGGAACACGTTCACGTGCATGGATGTACAGGTTGCATTTATTTGATTTTGACTACGCACACTGCGTTGGATTTGCACAATTGAAGCGTACAATTTTCTGAAAAAGAATCGTTAGCTTTATCCTTATTTTTTAATCAAACTAGACATTTTAATTTAGTCAATTATATCTAATAATTATGAAGTAAATATAAATTATTAATTAGTCTTATCATGGTCTTAGGCCACGACGAATCTCAACAATAATTCAGAATATAAACGACTTAAAAACTTAAAGTAAAATAATAACAAAAATAAATTGAATTTCAGGTGTTATCTAACGAGGATTCATATAACTTTAACAATTAATAATAATAGATTAAAATATAAATTATTTATAAGATCATATTGGATAATTCATCAAGACAAACAAAATAATCATAACTTATTCCTTAATAATTTAAAAAAAAAATGACAAATAACCATACTAACAAAAACACCGATTTATCACAAATTGAATGCCACAAATATCCCAATAGTGAAAATTAATCAAACTAGCAATGATCATTTCGGCTGTCACTCCAAACAATATTAAAATACATCTGATATGAATACAGTCTAAATACAAAGTTGATTCTCACAAAAAAAATATAAAACTTTAAATAAATTCGCATATGACTTGTATCTGTAGTCCACTAATTTAAAGGTGGTAAGAACAATGAAAATGTGAACTAAAAACTCAATAGGCGTTAATGTATATAATATATAAAAAACAATGTGTTTATAAACAGAACGAAAGAAATCAAAATGTATACCAAAGTCCATAAAAATCAATATCTAAATATCCGCAATATCATATAAACAGAAATTTAAATGGGATTTCGTACTAAAAAGTATAATCCAAAATAAAGATTAAAAGTTTTAAATGTACGAGGCCAACTAAATTTTCAACAATGGGCAAAATTTGTGAATCTTAATTAAAATCTCGAATACTAATTAATACAGGTAAAATATATTAAAAATTTAAAATATGTATAAATTAGAGAATCAAAGATCAAACGATTAATTTTAAGAAAAAGTTATACATACTCCTAATAATCTTAAATCATAAACTATTATTTAAACATGTAGTCTAAATAAATCAGATAGGAACCAAATATTACCGGTCTCTTAAAAATTATTGCACATAAAGTAATTATTAGCACTAATAATAATAAGCTATGCGATAGAATTATTAATAATTATCATATTAATAAAATACGGTAGGCCTAGCTGGTGTTATGTCACGTACCAAAAATAAATAATATTAATATTCTTGGCTTTAATAGAATATATTTATTGTTAAGAAATAATTGATTAGTTTACTAATCATCATTTTATATACTAATTCAATTTCGTATTTCATACAACTTTTAAGCCAAGGAGCATAGCAAAGGCTTGAAGGTAAAGCTACCCCAAATAGAAATTAAAATCAATAAATTTTTAAACATATAAAAAAATAAAATTAAAATTAATATAAAATTTCCGGATAAGATTACCATTTATTGTATTGTGTGACGTTCAAGCCATATTTAACCTACAATTTATTTCTCTACTTGTGAAACACATTGAACTTGTCAAAATAAAATAATAAATAAATTCACATATAAATAAAAATATTATAATAAATTATGAAAAATAAAATATATGGCAGTATTAGCCATCGGCCCAGACGAATATGATTAATGGTTTCGCTTTTTCTCCGTAGGGCTTTCCTATTTATTAGAAGGGAAGCCCAACGGTTTACAAATCAGAGAAGATGAAGATTCTTCTGTCTTCCCTTTTCAATTTATTTATTGTCGAAAAGAATAATCTCGATGTATTCTTTAAAAATTTTTATAACTCATAAAAAAATTCTCTATGATATAATTTTTTATTTTTTTATATTATTATGTGAAAAAGCTATCATAATTTAATAATTAAGTGAGACGTTATATTATTCAATTATATATATATATATATCCCATGATATTATCATATTTCTTCTGTTTAATTCCTCTAAGGTCATAAAAAGATATAATATAAGAGCGATGCACGTTGGGAATCTTTGGGAATAATAATACACCGACAATCGGTGCATTGGAAATGGACTCCTAAATTATTGGTCAATTGCTAGCCACTAAGAAATAAAATTTTCAAAACCAAATATACACAAGTTATACAATAATATTTGATATGAAAAATTCTTATCAGCTAAGAAAAAAAACTATAGCACAAAGTCTAAGAAAAACATACTATAATAGTATTTGGTTATAAATGTAACCTTATTTAAAATTTTTTAATTATAATTTGGACGAATGATTGGTTAAACACAGTACCAACACATTTAATAATCCACTAGATAAGATGCACTGAAAAAATCGAATAATTATAATAACGTAGTTGATTTTAGCAAAAAATAGAAGTCAAGTTAGATTTAAACTGGATATTTAAAATATTTCTCTTCTCTCTTTTTTATTTTCTCTTTTGGTGTGGTGCTCTCTTATTTTTGTTGAAAATAATTTCAAAATTTCTCCTAAAATCAAAATACAACTTCTTATATACAACGTGTTGCTTGAGAGGCAATGTCGTGGCGCATTTGCTTAGTCTTGGCATTTAAGCACCCATTTTGTCGATAGCTACTGGTAAATTTTTTGGTCTTGACAACTTATATTTACCTTGTAAAATTTATTGTGTGTATGGTTTCAATCAGGTAAATCACGTGCGACCATTAGTGTACAACATCGGTCAAGTAACTCTTGTGCGAGTATCACGTGGCTATCTAGATAATCGGTCTCTTAACTATACGGCTTTTAAGGCCTAATTCGAGTAGGTTTTATATTGCAATTCTTAAGGTACTGTAATATTATTTTATTTATTATAAAAATATTTTTTTATTAAAAAAAAAAACCCATGTAAAGCCGGTCAACTTGACGGTACCCAAACATGGAAGGAATACTACTGCTTTTAACCAGATCCTTCGGATGGCATGTGGTTTCCTCAACAGGATATTTATATTTTTTTACCATCACACGAATTATATTTGTTATGCGAGAACCGGAATCAATTAAGTTAATTCATAGTACTGTTGGATTCTAGAAATATCCGCAATTTGATATAAATAATTATTTAGTTATTTATTTGATTTATTATTTATTTGGCTAAAATCTATCTTTTATAATATTATTTTTTATTATTGTATCAATATCTTAATTTTTTATTATTATTTTTGGTTTTGGGGTACACATGGAAGGCAGTGGCGAGGCTGAGGGAGCTGGTAGAGGACAGAGGAAAGCAGCGAGGGACATATCCCTTGAGAATGTGGATTTGTGGGGTAGAGATTGAGACGTGTCCGTCAGGGAACAAGCCTACTGATCAAAAAGGCCGAAGCCCTCATCTAGCATTATCCGAACTATATTTTCTAAAATATTTTTATATAATATAATAATATTTTATTAATTTATTTATATTAATATGGCCACATATATATCTATATACATCCAATAATAGACATATATATCTCAGGAGCCGTTCAATCATTGAGGCCGGGGAAGAAAAGACGATCTTTGTGCCCTCACCTAGATTTGGGGCATTTAAACAATTCTCGTCCTTTCGTTTTCTTCCACCTTTGCTGTTGGGGGTATCCTTGTCCTCTTCCCCAGCACCCCCTCTCCCCAATTTATATAAATAAATATTTAAATATTTAAATAACTATTAAGCAGACTTACTATAATTTTCATCATCCGTTTTTTAATTTTTTATCTTATTTATTTGGTAACCGAAAAGAGTTAAAATAAATAAAATACCGTTGCAGTTAAAAGAGAGATTATATGCCGCGTAACATCTCACTTCGTGGTACATGTAATTTTTTTTAAAAAAAATAAAATTAATTACCAAAATACGTAATATGTAATTGATTTATATCTTTCAACAATTAATTATTATATTATTTTTTTCGAAAGAAGTGTTGGATTTCACTCTCACGCCAGAAATTTTCCAAGATCCTCACATGGTGAATTTTTCAGTAATTTTCTTGTATTATTATTGACAACGGAAAATAACGTATAACACAGGATTTTGCTTTATTACCCTGCCACAACTTTCTCCTCACCCCCCCAGGAGTGTAAAATTTATCCTCTAGTCCTCAGCTGAGTATAAAATTACAAAATAATTAAAATTTGTGACCCTACCGTTCACAAATTCAAAATTTACGAAACCCCAATTTCTTAGAGAATCAGACTTTGCCTAAATCTGACATCTATTTGTGGGGATATTTTTTTTTTTTAATTGCAATATATTTAAATATTATACAACAGAATTCGTTATAAATTCATAATTTCAGCACAGGCCATCACGCATAGTGGGCTTATAATCATTGATATGGAATGATTATAATTTTAAAATATAAAAATAATAAATATAGATATTTTAAAGCTATTTTTTAAATATTAATATATATTAAATATTTTTAAAAACTATTTTAAAGAATCAAATATCACCCGTCAGATCCCCACGGGGAAGTAGCTTATGCTCCGCAGTGCCCCTTGATTCCAAAAGCACAAGTCGGAACAGTCATCAATGACCGACAAATAGTCAGGCCAACCCAACCCCTCCCCCGTTGCCACCCTCAACCCTCCGACCACCACCACAGCAATATTTCTAACATTTTAGGAAAGCAATCTGTATTCTCCATACAAAGTAAATAATATAATATTTATTATTAAATTATTGCTTATTGAGGATATTTGACCTATAGGCTAAGGCTTAAGTCGGACAACCAATACTGACATCGTGACACTCAACAATTTATCTATTTTTATATAATTCACGATGATAATATCCAAAAAAAAAAAAAAAAAAAACAAAGAACTAAGTGGTATCTTTCTAACACCGTTCGTGCCATCAAAAGACCCCGTGAACCAATTACACGGGCTAAATAAACTCATCTTCTCAATAGTCCCTGGCATGCGGCTTATTTCTAACATGATGCTGGTGTACATTTTATAATTTCTGTAGACATAGGGGGGGGGATAATTCAAATGCAGGAAGAGAGAATAATAATTTAACTTGGAATTTCAGAGCACACAAACCAGACTAAATGGAAAACAGGATAATGACATTAATTTATGTCCTGAGAAGCCTAAAACCGAATTAAACTGGCAGATTGGATGCCACAGAAAAAGCCACAGAAGTTCTAAAAAAATCAATAAATCCTTAGGCAATTCAACAAACTTGCATAAATCAGAGAGACGGAGAGGGACCTGACGACAGGCAGGAAAACTCCTCCCGCCGCGGTTGTGAGGAATTCATTCACTGGGCATGAGTTCTGCTGCTTTCTGCATTTCTTATTGGGTAGAAATAAGAGTGTGCCTGCGTTAAGTCAAGTCACAGGAAGAGATGAGCACTCCATTCAAAAGAAGCAAGGATTCGAGCACCCTTTAGGTTTATTATAGAAGCTATCTTTACTTGGCTGCATATTGTACTTGTTGATTTGGAAAATTTGTTTGATATAGTCCCAAGAAAAAGTCCTCAAGAATTCTATAGAATAAAGAAGTTTTTGCTGGACTCGACATGTATGGTGGAGCAGAGGCGTGTGTAAGGGCACGAGCAAGAAAGACCGAAGGTTTGGCCATAATGATGGGTTCACGTCAAGGGCCAGCTTCAAGCCCGCATTTGGTTGCCCTGACCATGGATGAACTAGCTAGGCACAGACAAGATACTAGCATCGTTGCTAGATGAAATAAATGAAGGTGATGAAGTTAGAGCTGGAATTTTGGAGGGTGACTGTTGAAACTAAAAGGTTTTAGAACTAGGGGTACAAAACCCTTAGGAAAAGAAGTTTAGTTCAAGTAGTCTGGTGGATAATAGGGATGTGAGGTACAAAACCCTTAGGAAAAGAAGTTTAGTTCAAGTAGTCTGGTGGATAATAGGGATGTGAGGTAAGTGTTGTTAATAACAATAACTAAGACAAAAAATTAGCCACATGTGATAATAAATTATGTGATTTGTTCTCAAGAAGAGAGTTAGGTCTATCAACACAAAAGAAGTGGAGACCAATTTTGCATATTTAAAACTAGAAAACAACTTCTAGAATCGAGTAGAGGCAAAAAAAAGAGAAAAAAAAACATGTAGTGGCCCCTAGGAAAATGCTTGGTATAGCTGGATTTGATAGTTGCCAACTCCAAGAAGTACATTCCAGCTGCAGAATATTAGAGAATTCCAACCAACAAATCACAAAAGGATTAAAATACAGCAACTTTGGGCATAATTTACTTCGTTCTCAAACATAATAAAAATGGACAAATTTTAGCTTGCAATAGGAAAATAAGTGTAGTGTAAGTTTTTACCATTGCTTCTTTTGCAGTAGGCCTTTCTTGGTGATCATATCTCAGCAACTTATCGAGAAAATCAATTGCCTTTAAATAGGAAACAAGTGCACCCTTTAGTAACTTATCAGAAGGAGGTCCCGAATGTGGGATTAAAAATTACAAATGACTCTACCTCTGGGACTGCCAGATGTTGATTATCGAGATTAATAAATTTCGACCATGGTTTCCGGCTATGCCTGGAACCATTAATCAAGATAATCAGTGAAAGCATCAAATATCATTTACAGACGAGTTAAGCCACCGCTCACCAGCTGACCAATCCACAAAAGAAATGGAAAAATAGGTAAAATGGAAAAGAAGAAATGAGCTCATCATGTCACCGACCTCCCTACAAGGGCTGCAAGATGTGGATCTAACTCTATCCGATACTTATCCAGATAGGCATTTAATTCATCCGTCCCAAGTACCTGTTGACGTAAACAATTATTAATTTCATATAAAGAGAAATGCACACCACATGAAGTAAAATTGAGAATGGGGAAACCAATATTGTTACTTGCAGAAGCATTCATCGGGCTAAGTATGAATCTTTTATTTTTTTAGTGCAAAAGTGGAGCATAATAATACCTCAAGTAACAAGAAGATGACAGTAATGCAATTCATAAAATTGAAAAGAGCAAGGTGTGCCGTGAATGGGGAACTTGAAAACTACAATATATGAGCACCACAACATGCATGTTGATGTTGATACACTAGAATCGGTAAAGGGAGCAAGCAAGCACGATTACAGACATGAACACGAGTAAGAAACTCTATGAGAAAGCAGCCATTTTATCAGGAAGCTCATAGAGTCCATAAGATATATTTTTCGACAATTATGCACATACCTTAGCGATCTTTACTAATTGATCATAATTATCGTGTCCATAGAAAAATGGCTCCTTACGGAATATCTGCAAACAAAAAAAAAAAATACAAGCCTTATGATGAGCATAGCAGGAAAAAAAAGGGCATGAAGTACCTAAGCAAGCTACTACAATCAATACAGCCCAGTCATCTGCGATTCAATAGATGAATGAACCAAGACACTCCCTCCGAGAATGCTCGAGAAAGCATCAACACTCCAAACAAGAAAGGGTTCATATCCATGATATAAAAGAGGTTGGTTCTAAATTGATCTAATCTCCATGGTGGTAATGAATAATAAAGATATATCACTTTCATGAGAAAGAAAAGAGAAGCCGAGTCCAAGTGTCTAGAGACCATGCTGGTAAACCACAGTAAAGCTCCTGCTAGAAGTTGAGCCATATTGAAGAAGAAAACATAGGCCACATTTGGTTTAATGTAATACACTTTCGAGGAATTTACGCTTCCCAGGAACTTACTCCCTAAGAAATAGTTTTTTTGTTTGGCTGATAATCCTTTTTTCTGGCAAGTATGACACAAAAAACCAAAATCATACAAAAATAACAAATATTGAGTGCAGCAAATTAAGAATACTGGAATCATTTATTTTTTAAACTAAGCAAGTTAAATTACTTAGGGGGAGGTAAGTTAACTTCCTCTACAAAGAGGAAGTGTAGTAGCCAAAAGGAACTCAACTTCCCGCTTTAACATTTTTATTAATTTAAACAATGCATACAGAAAAAAAAAAAAATCAATCTTTATGGAAAGTAGAACTTCCTTACGTAACCAATCACCAACCAAACAAGGCCACAGATCATGCCCACATTCAAATTGTACTAGGACCCTGTTTGGGTGGAAAGTGAAAGCCCGCAGCATCAACAAGTTCAGGCAACCTAGTAGCATATATAAAAGCAAACATATTATGCATGCAAAATCATTGATGAACGGGGCCTTTTTCGCTCAACCCATCACAATGAAGAATACACATCCAAGCCTGTCTGTTACAAGCTTAACACGCAGACTGTTCCAAGGTCGGGAGTGAGGAATACTTCATAATATTAAGCCAAAACTAATCTTTCCATCTCATTATTCATCACATTTAAGAGGACTTTTCCAATCCGATCTGGGTAAGAACAAAGTGGTCCCATTCTAAATGAGATGTCGTAAATGCAAATGCTCTTTCTGTTGTAGGCATAAGTGCTGCAACCATGATTATTTCAGCTCTTTTCGGAAAAGAAGATGATTCTGTCACTTCTGGGATCAAGGAATCTAGGCTTAAGAGAGCCCCCACCCCTCCCAAGGAAAAGATAGTCAATAGGAAATCTCATTAGACTAGAACCCATAAGCCTAGGAGCAATGGACTCAAGAGGTACGGTCCAGTGCTCTCTTCTCACATGTAAGAGAATTTCCTAATAAAACAGGGGTATTTGGTCTTATTTCAAAAGGTGGAAGCATCATAAAGAAATAAAAGCATCACAATGCCTCATGAAAAATGACCTCAAAATCATTGTGGCCTCGTTACACCAAAGCAACAGATAAAGTAAAAATGCTCACCATCCCAGCAAACATACAGCCAAGGCTCCATAAGTCTAAAGAATAATCATAGTCCTGCAAATCCACAAGCAGCTCTGGACCTTTGAAATATCTGCAATGGACTAGTGTGCGGTATAAGATAAATAAACAGACGAACTGAAGGACATCAAGAAAGCTCATGATTTGGCAATTCCATGTTTTCATGACAGATCACACAGAAGCAATGAAGATTCATCTTCCCATCCAAAATCCAACTCAACAATAAATATCGAAACCCACCTCCCAAAAAAAGAGACAGTATACATAAATGAAGGACGAAATAAGGAGGGAGAAATAGAATCCATTTCATTGCATAGAAATCAAGACAGGCTCGAGAACATTCCCATATCCAATCTGTCACATGGAGATTCTAATGCAGCACATGATTGCATTGAAATCAAGAAGGGCTCGAGAACAGTCCAATATCCAATCCGTCACATGGAGATTCTAATGCAGCAAATGCTCATGTGCTGAAAATTTTTCCTTTCAGCCATCAAAAGTCGGTATCTAATAAAAAGATGCTTAGCATGGGGTTTGCATGTTATACAAAATGAATTATAAAAATGGTCAGAGGGCAATAAACCCCTATACATCACAATTTTCAAGTTCAAAAAAAGGGACGAAGAATAGCCACTGCCAAAAACAAATCTTGAACAACTAATCTCACTAGAAACTCTCACTCTTCCATTGTCAAAAGAATAGAGTTCCCTTCCATCTGACTTTAGATACACTAGTCCAGTAAGTGAAAATGACCAGGTGAACCATCCTTGCAACAACCAGAATGAATAAACGTAGTCTTTCATAATCGAATTAGGGACCCAAAACCACCTCAATGCAAAGGTCAAAGTGGAAAGTAATCCTTTGTCCTTCTAGTCTATCTCACAAAAAACTTGATAGTATCATACTCATAAGCAAAGAGGATATGAGAAGTGGATATGCACCTACTTACAAATTCTGCCCACTTCAAAGTCATCAAAGCTCGAATTGAATCCGAACATGCCCAATATCTTGACAAGACAGAAAAGGAGAGGAGACTAGGGGTTTTCTTGTCTTAAATCCCAAAAGATTAAAAGATCCAGATAAAATGATTCAGATCAATGAAGTATATGCAGATGTGTGTGCCATAGTAAATTCAATTTCTCAGAACAAACCCAATTACCACTCGAGACACAACACAGGTGTTGATCATTGTATACCACCTTCAACCTTCATTTCAAACCGCAAGTGGTAAGAAACATCTATATTATATAACATTGCCCAAACCACCCAGCAATTATTTGAAGTTCAGGTGAGTTCTTTCAAAAGAAAGGGAGACTACAACCTACGAAATTCATTCCTCCAAGGATCCGATTGAACTAGTTTTGATGTTTGAGCACCATATTTTGACTCCAGGTTCCTTATTCCTATCCATTTTAAAAGGTCTGGCAGAGGCAAAGAAATTTCATAGTGCATTAATCTAGTCTGAGTCTGGATAACCTGAACTATTAAAGTGCACATGAATCTGATTCCAAACAACCCTCCCCTCAAAATAAAGCATGATTAATAGCTGCATTAAGATCTACCACTCTTATTACCTAATTGATTATATCATAAATATATTCCCAAAGCCATTGGAAGAGGGTTCATAGAGAAAACCATCATAATTTTGAATCCTTTGAACTAATTTTCTTACATGTATAAAGAACTTCAGATGTAAAACAGCATGACTACAATGCCCCACTAGTGCAGCAAGAGTAAGCAAGAGCCACGCTGATCATTATAATGCACCCAAATAATATTAATTTAAAACTTCGAGAGACTTCAGGGAAAAGGATAATACATGGGAAGGAAAAAGAAACAACATCCCATCAACTAAGATTCACACATGATAATGATCTAACATTTGAGGAGAAACATAATATATCTGTGGAACAATCTAAGACAGACCTTGATGCAACACGAACATTGTACTCTTTCCCTGGGTGATAGAACTCTGCGAGGCCCCAATCAATAAGACGTAACTTATGCTGCTCGTGGTCAATCATGACATTGTGGGGTTTCACATCACGATGCATGATGCCTTGGGAGTGACAATAATCTAATGCCTATATGTGAATTTCCAAAACCTTTGAATTAGTATAAGATTGTATATGCTCTCAAATGAGATAACATACAGCTAATAATTCATTCACAAAAAATTGTTTCCATGTCATTTGCAATATTACACAATAAACAATAGTAGACATACAAGAGACAAATGGACAACAGCAATGATTTCATGCCCATAAAACAAATATAAACGAAGCACAGAAACTAAACAGAAATCACAGAAAAAGGTAAAACACTGTCAGCCTCCTTTGTTTTAAAAGGCTAAATTAGAAGCTCGATCACGAGTATGACATATCTAGTGTTCCAACATTGAGGTTTTGATAACAGGACTGAGCAAGTGAGCAAGGATTAAGGCTTTTGGAAGATACTTTGATTTCAGCATTGAAACTGCGTTACAGAAGATGTCGCAAGCACAGATGGTAACACGCAGAGTTCAGCAGTCCAGTAAAGTATTTTGGAGCAGCATAAGTGGAAGAGCATGCAGCAAACCACCAATAGTTTTTTAGGAAGCAAATGAAGGAAAGTGACGGAGTGCATAAGAAGTTAAGAGCACACACTAGATGAGCAAGTCAGTCAGAAATGATAAGCATTAACTTCAACGGAGCTATCGACCAATGCCCAAAAGTATAACAAGTCAAGGCCCCGTCACAACACAACCTATTTTAAGACTGCTATTACTTTGCTGAGCTCGTTGCAAGGCCCAATCTCAACACGATCTATTTTAAGACTACTATTACTTTGCTGAGCTTGTTGATACTAAGACCATCAACATATCAGACACCTTATGAATCTCATTAGATCTGAAATCAAACCCATCCAAAACAGTAAAATGTCACATCCTCAGATGAGCTGGTTGATCACTGCTGTTACCCACCTCCAGATCTTAAACCGCTGCAAGCACACTGGTATATGAATGGGTGTAAATCAAACAAACACATGAATGGGCCAAATCCTCAAAACCTAAATCAGATTGCATGCCTTCAAGGCAAACTAGAACCAGAATAAACCCAGTCTTCTATCACCTTTCTTCAACCAAACAAAGGCAACAGACTGCAATTCTTCTTTTCTTGGAACAAGGACAAAGGACCTGACATATGTACCTCGACAAACCTCAGGCTGAGCAACTTCGACATTCACTACTTACATCGATTCAGTTTCAGTTGCCAGATCAATCTCATCATCTGCAAATTTCTCAAGATAATGCACTAATCAACTTGAACATGAAAGCCCAGGTTCTCATTCAAAGCCAGCCACGTGGTGAAAGAGAAATGACCTTTATTAAGCCAAGCCTAAAGCCCCATCACAACAACTAACCTGAAATTAGGTCTTGGAATTAGAAAGATCTCTAGCATAGCAATAAGCCTACCTTGTTCAGACAAACACATTTTAGAAAGAAAAAAAAAAAGCTTCATTAATCTAAGCCTAAAGCACTGTCAGAAAAACTAACCAGAAATTAGGTCTTGGAATTAGAAAGTACACTCTGGTGTTGCAATAAGCCTAACTTGTTCAGACGAACAAATTTTAGAGAGAGAAGTAACCTACATTAAGCCAAGCCTAAAGCCCCGTCACACCAACTAACCTGAACTTAGGTCAAGATTTTGGAAAGTACACTCTTGCAACCCACACATAGAGGTCAAAGGCTTAACAACATTAAGTGCGTAACACTGTCAACAAAATCACCCACTGAACCATTAATCAAGTTCTCCCCTAAATTAGGCCTTAACAGGTAGCACAAACCCATCAATCCACCAAGAAAGAAAGAAAAATTCATCAGCTCATTGGCCTCCCCGGGCCTGAGCCCATAGGCCAAATTCACCTTCTTCAGCCCCACACCACCCTAGCACATTCAACTACTCACATGAACGACATCCATAGAGCCAATCAGCATGAAACTTGAGCTCATTTCCCACACAGCACCTCCACCCAACTACTTAAATTGACCGCACGTCCACAATCCATGCAACAAAACTGCAACTGCTTACCAAATGGGGAAAAGAAAGGATACCAACAAATCTACACCAACTCTCACCATTACAGCTGATACCAAAACAATCCACCAAAATTTGGCCATGAGCAGTGGAAAGTCAGAACGTACTAAGATGCAAAATCATTCAAAAATTTCTACATAAGAATCACTTATTCCCACTGCTGCCCAATAAAGGCGATCCCTTTTCCATCTTATCCATAGCTCCACAAATTATAATAGATGAAGGAAGAGAATCCCTTCAAACCATCCAGTTTCTCAGGTGAAATATGTAACAACTAGGCAACATGCCGGCAACCACATAGCTTATAATGCAATAACAGTTCAAAGACTGAATGCTAAGTACAACAAAGTAGCAAAAGTGCACAAAGCATTGTAGTTCCACTATGTTCTCAAGCAATGCCCATGGGGCAAATACAATAACCTCATTTGTTTTATTTCTTTTCCTTTTGGGGGTTGTTGAGGAGGGCACAAAGGCATTTAACAAAGACAAACAATCAACTCTCTTCACAATTTGCAGTAACAAAAGCAGGCGTACATCACATAAAGTGAAGAAAAGAAGACAGAGAAAGCTTGCCTTCAGAAGTTCATAAATGTAATACCGAATATCGTAATCTGATAACATTGGATATAGCACTTTAAAATCAGTATTATTGACATATTCGAATATGAGGCTTGGTGTCTTTGATTGCTGATCTCTTACAATATCCAGCAATTTCACAATATTGGGTCCTCCACAAAGGTTCTGCAGTATTTTTATCTCCCTCTTGATCTGCATTATGTGAGAAAATTTGCATGAAATTTATTGCAAATACTCCATAACAAAATAAATTTTTCATGCAGCAAAATAAGCATCAATTTCCAAACTATCGGAGTGTAGATCAGAATCATCATCAGCAAAAGATAAAATATGAAAGTTGTAGTCTAAATTTGTCTGCTAGTTTAATTGGATTTTAGCATGATTGACAAAATGTAGAAATCAAGTTCTATTCATGGAATATAACCACCATTCACATCATCAATTTGCCCATCCAACAGAAGGGAAAAAAAAATAGAAAACAGGGTTGATCAAAGGGAAAAAAGATATATGTAAAGTATTAGCAACATACTGCAGCTTATGAGGCCTGCTGACGGAATAGCCAACCTCATGACTGATCATATTACATAAAAAACTATTTTAATTTTGAATTATAGCCTGAAGTGCAATAAACTGTAATGCTCCCACTTAATGTGTGTAAGCATTCATCATGCTACAAGAACAACTGTCAGCATGAGTTGCAATCTTGTCAACGAATTCCATTCTTAGATTTTTCTTGTCAACAATGTACTGTGTTGAACCACTCAACAAAGGGAAAACAAAATAAAAACTTGCCGATCTGCCAATGACCTAAGGCAATGGCAATTCGTTGATTTGGCACCAAACCTGTTCTGATTTGGCAACTGGCTCTAAGAATTAAGTTCTGTGGATCATTGAAGAGCGGCTGTTGGTGAGTGAGGAATAACCACTGATCACCATGGCAGCGTTGTTTGTGGTTATGAACATTTTCCTGGCTGATACTCAGAATTTGTAATAGCTGACGGGATCAATGGAAGTGGGAGGTAGAAGAGACGTAAGATAAGACAGCTAGTCAAGCCTGTGTGCCCAAGCTGGTTTCGAGAACTCGTGCCAATCATTAGCAAGAAATTCATTAACTAGTGCAACTTGTTCAAAAATTAATGACAACAGCAGAAAACGAATGATAGAATGATGAGCAGAGACCCAAAAAATGTCAAATGGCTTTTGTTGGCACGTTAATGATGTAAGACAACCAGGAAGAATTCTCACGTCAATAACTTAGAGTTTCAATTAAAACAACATATTTCTTCGAAAGAAAACTATAATTCACCGTAATCTTATCCCTACCCATACGTTAAGCACCGAAAAGAAATAGTCTGCGCTGCGCATAAAGACATCAAATACTCACGAGAAGAAAAAAAAACTTCTGAGCACGTATGGAAGATGCGAAATTTGAGCAAGCAGTGGAACTGACCTTCTTCTTCTTGACAGGTTTAAGGATCTTAATAACACATTTCTCGTTATTGGTGCAATGAACACCTTCAAACACCTCACTATACTTCCCCCTCCCTACCTTCCTCACGACCTCGTAATCGTCCTGTTCACTGCACGCAAAATAAATCAATCAATTGACCACATCAAGCAAAGATCTTGAAGCAGATAACTTCGCCAATTTTTATGTTACAATAAAGAAATACTACCCCCACTGCACGGTGAAAGACTCATAGTCCCAATACTCCTTAGGGCGGATCACGTTGACGTCCGCGTAAACCCTAGCCTTTGAGGCGGCGCCGGGCCGGCGAATCGATTTTCCTATCTTCTGCGCCAGGGTTTCAGGAGGATGCTGCGGCGTGCGAACACGGAGGAGCTGCGGCGGCTTTGGTTGTTTTTGTTGGAGGTGGCGCTGAGGTGTCGGAGACGGGGAAGTTCGGGAGACGAATCGGCGGAGGACGTTGAGAGAAGATTGGGCAGGAGAGGAGAAGGAACTATGAGAGGGAGAGTGGGTGAAGGATGAATTGGTGAGAAGAGAGAATGGAAGGTCGAGCAGTCTGTTTTGGAGAGAGACGATGAATTGCAGGGGCCTTGCGGCCATCAAATAAAAGTCGGAAAATTAAAGGGGGTGAAGCTGCAGGGATGATTCCCCCCAATTGAGCCGCCTCCTCCCTCTTGTCGGTCTTTGTGTTTCTTAACTAGGGAAACGGGGTCGTTTCGCTCAAGTATTACAGGGGGCCAAGGGAATGGTCATGTCCCAAGGGCAATGGAGGCCATTGGATTTAATTTAACAACTTTTATTTGTATTATTTAAAACATGTATTTTTTAAACGTAATTTATTTTAGAAAAAAAGGAAGGCACATATAACTGTTGGATGGAAAACGCATCCAATGGTTGCGGATTTATCTAAACGAAACTTATTTTGTATTTCCCATTTGTCTGTTCAACACCGTTTTCTCTTTTCCTCTCTTCCTCTTCTCTTCTTCATTTTGTTGAGCGGCACCATTGTTGTTGTTGTTGCAGTCGTCGTCACGTGAGAGAGAGTTACTGCTACCGTGGCTGTTATTTGGTGTCGCCGTTGTCCATCGTCACTGTTTGGAGCTACCGATACCGTTCATCGTCGCATATCAAGCAAGTAATCTCCCCCATTCTTTAAAATCAACTGTAAATCTGCCTTATTATTATTAAAATTTAAAGATTTGCTACTTAAAACTCTGCGGGTGACGAATATTTGGGTCGAAAGAGAAATTGTATAAGAACAGAGTTTATTACTCTGTTTGGCTGTGATATTCGAATTTGGGAGTCGGGTGTGTGTAAATGGTACTGTGTTTATATATATGTATAAATATCTATATATTTATACGCATATATATAAATATATTCTTATTTACACACACACACACATATGTATATATATATATACAAATATGCACATATCCTGCATGTATATATATTTATATATGTATAAATGTAATTGTGTTACATACCATACTATGTTTGTGTGTGTATGTTCAGCGTGCAGTGTATATATATATATATATATATATATATATATATGTATGTATGTATACATATGTATATACATATATAAATATATTAATATATGTATTGTTATGTGTTGCTTTTGTTGCGAATAACATAATGTTGTTACTGTTTTGTTTGCTCTTGCAGTTGTATAATGGATGAAAATACTCAAAAAAATTACATGGTTTTTGAAAATAATGATGATACCTAGGAGTATTGAAAGCAATATGGTACTTGAATGGGATTCTTAGTACAAAAGTATTTAGTTATAAAATTTAAAATTGATAAGTTAGATATATTTAGAACGTTTTATTGTTTAAGAGAAGAGATGTGTCTACCAAACAAGCGAATAGGTAAAAATGCAAAACAACAATGGGAAATACGTTGTGGTTGTCCAGTTAGGATGTATTGTGTCCTTATTAGAGAGACTGAAAAAATAAGTGTTAAAAACTTTATTGAATCACACAATCACGAACTTGAACCTTAAAAAATGAGGCACATGTTTAGATTGCAAATGGAGATTTCAGAAGTGTACGGTCATTTAATTCACATGGCCCAAGACGCCAACTTGAGACCTTGTCAAATCCATGAGCTAATTATAGTTGAGGCTAGTAGTCGGAGTAATGTGGTTACATAGCGGAGGACCAAAAAACTTTTCTCTATAGTAGGAGAACGGTGTGTGGAATTTGGTGAGGTAGGGGCATTACTTTTTAATTTTCAAAAGAAAAAATTACAGAACTTTTTATTTTTTAGTAACATGCAGTTAGATAACGAAGACTATACGATTAATTTATTTTGTGCAGATTCAGAAATGATTGTTGATTATCAAGTATTTGGTGATATCGTTATATTTGATACAACTTATGAGACGAATAAAGGTTTGTGACCTTTCGGTGTCTTTATAGGTTTCAACCATCACAAATTGACCGTTGTTTTTTGAGTGGCGTTATTGTACGATGAAACGGTCGACTCTTTTGTTTAGTTATTTGAGACTTTCTTGAAATGTCACAGTGGCCAGGCTCCCAAAACTATTTTTATTGATTAAGATGCTGCAATGGTGAAGGCTCTTGCGTTGGTGATGCTGTCAACATGGCATGGTTTGTACACCGGGCATATTATGTAAAATGCCACTAAACATCTCAGGGATCGTGATGGGTTGCTTTTCCAGTTTAGTAAATTTATATATGGATACGAGGATGAAAGACAATTTGAAAGTGTTTGGTCAACTATGGTATTCACAGAGGAAGCAGTCATGCGAGGTTGTGATTAGATGGAATCTATTATCTAAGATATAAATGAGCTGCGTGTTTTATGAAAAATATCTTTACGTTGGAAATTAGAAGTATGCAACTAAGTGAAAGTCTTAACAGTGATCTAAAGAATCATTTGAGATGTGATCTCAATATTAGAATTTTTTTCATTATTTTGATAGAGTTCTTGAAAAGAAGAAATATAAAGAATTATGTGTTGAGTATGAATGAAGATAAAAAATTCTCAATTTAATAATGATTGACTGTTCAGTGATAATTCAAGTCTCAAAAATATGTTCTTCGATGATTTTTAAGCTTGTCTAAGTGGAATTATTAAAAATAATGAGTACATGTGTACTTTCCTGACAGGAGCCTATTTATGTATTAGGGTTACATACGGATTCATTTGCCTCGTATCGTACTTCATTTGATCCGCATACACAAATTGTGTAATGTGGTTGCCGAATATTTGAAACGTCAGTGATTTTTAAAATATTCAACATATAAAACTTACGATCCATACCGGACGAATATATTTTGAAAAGGTTGACTCGAAAAGCAAGGGATAATGCTCCAAATATAAGTTCACAGAATTTGTAAAATTTAGAATATCCGCAAACCTAGTCGGTTCGGATTTTGCCAAGGTTTATGCGTAGTTTTCTATGTATTGCAAGTGATTCTGAATGGAGAGGAAAAATTGGCAAAAGTTATAAATATTGAAAGCCTTGTCCAAAATTTTTCACATGATGGGTTTGAGGAAGGTTCATCTTATACTATGCCGATACAAATAACTGATCAAATTGTCAAGGGTGTGAAGCATAAGGGAGGAAGAAGGGTAACAAAACATCCGAAAGGTTGTTTGGAAAGAAAAAAATGTAAGAAATTTGATAAATTATTGCGAATTATTGAAACCAAGATTAGTATATAATTGTTTACTTATTATTTCATAACATTATATGCAATAATTACCATTAAATTCATCTCCGTTTAACTGTTTTTGTAAGGAATAAACTTTAAATCTAGCTACTGATGTGAACAATGCGATTTTGAAGACATTAGTGCTGATGTGAACAGTATCCAATCTCAATAACCGTTGTCATATATGCAATTATTTACGGTATTGTTGTACTACTTTATTTTATATATATTTGGTTTTAGGACTTTTTTTTCTATATTACTAATTATATCTATATTTTTTTAGTACCAACACAAGATTTTCTCAGGATTTCATATGACTAATAGAAAAAGTGTTGAGACTAAATAATAGAAGAAACAGTCAGCAGAAAGGTGTTGCGTTTTAAACTAGTTATGGCTGCTCTTCTTCAAAAGCAGCTGACTAAAATAGAAAGGTATGTTTTGCTTATGGACAGATAGATTTGAATCTGAAGCTTCTTAATTGTCTTGTTGTTGCGACAGTTTTGATTATGCTATCCTTGATGGGGAATGCAATAGTCAGTGCACTATTTTCTAGAGGACAAGGAAATATAAATGTCGAAGAAACGCAAGAAATGTTGTGCCTGTTGCAGATGTTGCAACTTGCAATACAATTTTTTGAACTTGCAAAAGACAGATAATGGGATTGCTTGGAAGTCTGTTTTTCCCTCTCCTTGGTCCTTTTCCCCGTAAATTGATCTGGACATCAAATGCTCCACTTAGAGTTTAATTTTTCATTCAGGTGGAGGGTATGGGAATTGGGAAACGATTGATTTTTAACAAGTTGCCCAAGAAAAGGAAATATATAGTGGCTATGTGTTGGGACAAAAAGGATCGATCGAACACCAAGGCACCAAACTTGTTGGACAAATGGCCAGTCAGACAGGATGCATTCAGACAGTGCAGGAGAAGAAAGTAAAAGAAGAAGGATGCACAAATTTTATGTGAAAAATATTCACAAATCGAAGGAAAAAATCACGGGACACTTAGTTTTCAAGTAAATCCACCATGTGAGAATGATTACATAAACCTTACGGTTACACAAGTCCTTGAGACAAAGATGAAGAACAAAGCACGAGAACACACTCAGATTATCTCACTGCTCTTTTCTTCTTCACTCTTTTCCTCCTTTGTAAATTTCTCACCCACACTAGTCTCTCACCCTACACATAGCACATAATACAATATATATATATATATATATATATATATATATATATATAAAGGTTGTTGAAAGTAACAGCCAAGCCAATGTGGAGAACACATGTACAGACAGCCACCCGATACCCGCATAACTCTGTACCAGCTCTATCCTGCAGGTGGTCGTGCCCTGCAAAAAAAAAAAAGGCTCTGCAGATTGAACTTCTAATAAGCAGCACCCACTTTGCAAGACTGCGCATATTTCCCACAATTCTTGTGTGATCAGAAAATTTTCTAAGTTGGCTTTCATATACGCTTTCTTTAACAATGTCCTCGGACATTCTTCAAGCATGTCCTCAGACATTCATACACTCAACAACCTTGGTTGTTGACGTTGTCTTTGGCCAACACAGAGTCCTCGGGATTATACTGTACCGAGTTTTCGGTTGGTCAAGAACAAGTACTTGAACCATAGCTTTTCAGAGTCCTCGACCCCATAACACCTTCATACGAGAGTGACCCCAACACTATATGCTAAGTGTTGGCGGACAACGGGCGGCCTACAGACAAGGATATAAGAACAATCGTTCTGTTGGCTGGAATGGGCGGCCAACTGATAAAACGCACTGTAAAGTAGAAGTAGAAATAGAAGTAGGAGAAAAGAAAATGAACACCAAATATTTTATGTGGAAGATCCTTTTGAAATAAGAAAAAAATTACGGGATACTAAGTCCACAAAGGATCACTAGGTATGAGAACAAATTACAGGAGGCAAAAATAAGAATAGAGTAAAAGTAAACAAAGCCTTTACACTTGTTTTCACTCATAGCTCTCTTCCTTTTCACTTTCTCTTGTCTTTTTCTCACACACTCTTTCTCTCTACTTTTTCGATGTCACTCACACTTTTGCTAAGTGTGCATATACACACATATATATACATGTCTCTCACCATAACTTAACTTGGTGGTTGGTGCTCAACTTTTAAGGTCTGCATGTGTGCATGCGCACGCCCTGTCCTGCAGCATGCGACGCATGCCTACTCCTACAAACCGATAAGCCTTTGGAGTCCCAAGAATGACATCTATCAATTGCCCAATCGGATAGGTCAACTGTACACATTCTGGAATTTGACAGTCATTCGGACCTTCCATATTCAGTTTGTCAACTCTGTTAACCGTCCTCTCATATTGGCCGGTCAATCACACTGTTGATCGGTCGAAGTGGTTCGTCCTACTTCTTCAACAGAGTTAGTCATCTCACGACTTTTGCCGGTCAGTATATTGACCGACAAAGTTGACCGTCCAGAATATTTCGGTCAATATAGTTGACTAGGATTCCTTCCTCTTAGCACGCACACGTGCTCCATCCAAATCTTTTGGTCAAAAGGACTTCTACACGGAAGTGATCCCCAACAAACTTCCCCTTACGACCGTGAGGAAGTTAAGTCCATCATCCTGGCTAGCCTGCAGCATGGTTCATTATTCCCTTTTGGTAGAATCTTGGTCATCATATCTGCCCCGTTTTCTTTAGTTTTAATCTTTTTCAGTGACAGTAGATCGACTTCTAATACATCTCTCACCCAATGATATCGCACATCAATATGTTTTGATCTGGAATGGAATGAGGAGTTCTTGCAGAGATGAATGACACTCTGACTGTCACAGAATACCACATACTTTTCCTATTCAAGGTTCAGTTTCTGAACGAACTTCTTCATCCACAACATCTCCTTGCAAGTTTCTGTCACGACAATGTACTCAATTTCAGTAGTGAAAAGAGCAATATATTTTTATAACTTGGACTGCCAGGAGACTGCTCCTTCTATAAATTTTACCAAGTTTCCTGAAGTGGATTTGTGACTGTCAATGTCTCCGGCCATATCAGCATCCGAGTAGACTTCCTATTGAGGTTTGTCACTTCCAAGACACAAGCACCTCTTGAAAGTTCATCGGATATATCTCATAATTTACTTTACCGTAGATCAATGCTTCTTTCCTAGATTGGATAGAAACCTGCTGACTGTGCCAACAGCATGTGCTATGTCCGGCCTGGTGCATACCAGGGCATACATGAGGCTTCCTACGGCTGATGAGTAGGGAACGCCTCTCATGTATGCTTTTTCTTCGTCCGAAGATGGTCACTAACAACTGCTCAACTTGTGATGATTTACAAGTGGAGTGCTGATAGGTTTAGACTTATACATGTTGAATCGTTGGAGTATCTTCTCAAAGTAGTTTTCTTGAGACAACCATAGTCTCCCTGCCTCCTGATTGTGAATGATTCTGATACCAAAAATCTGGTTTTTCGGTCCGAGGTCTTTCATGGCAGAGGATTGTCCAAGTTGCTCCTTCAACATCTTTATCTGAGCACTGTTTTGTTCAACAATTAATATGTCGTCCACGTAAAGGAGAAGGATAACAAAGTTGTCTTCTGAAAACCTGTGTAAAAACACAGTGATACAAATAGTTCATCGGTATCCTTGACTAATCATAATTGATTTGAACTTTTTGTACCACTATCTTGGAGCCTATTTCAATCCATACAAACTCTTCCTTAGACGACAGACTAGTTGCTCCTTCCCTTTAGCCATGAACCCTTCTGACTACTCCATATAAATTTCTTCTTCCAACTCACCATGAAGAAAAGCTATCCAGACGTTCATCTGCTCTACTTTCAGATTCTGGGCGGTTGCCAATCTCAGCACAACCCTTATGGAAGACATCTTCACTACTAGAACAAAGATCTCATTAAAGTCGAATTCGTTCCATTGACTGAAACCTTTCACCATTAGCCGTACCTTGTATCTCGGCTGCATAGTGTCCTCGGATGTCTTAAGTCAAAAGACCCACTTGTTCTTTAAGGCTCTCTTTCCCTTAGGAAACTTGACTAAATCAAATGTGTGATTTTCATGGAGAGAATACATTTCATCATTCACGGCTTCCAGCCATTTCTCCTTATTCTCGTCCTCCATAGCCTCTTCATAAGTCTCAGGCTCTCCAGTATCAGTGAGCATAACATACTCACTAGGTGACAGACGAACGAATGACCGTCTGTTTTGTGATGATCGTCTGACAGGCAGATCCTCGGCTGGTTAAGGGATGACTTCATGTTGGTCTTCATGAGGAGTCATTATTTCATCTCCATTTTAATCGACCGCCTTAGGACCATTGTCCTCATCTTCTAGAGATACCGGACGGACAACTTCAACACTTACTTTGTCCGTTTGCTCGCCATCACACTTGACTTTTCTGCCAATATCCTTAATCGTTTCATCTTCAATGAAGGTTACATCCCTTGACCGGACAAGTCTTCTTCCAGCTGGATCATAAAATCGGTACCCCAACTCATCTTCCCCGTAGCCCAAAAAGACGCACTGCATCGTCTTTGGTTCCAACTTTGTCCTTTTATTACTTGGGATATGGACAAAATGTTTACATCCAAACACCCGCAGATGATCATAAGATGGCTCTTTGTTCGACTATATCTTTTTCAACACTTCACCCTTCAAGGGTTTACTAGGCGACCTATTTATGATGTAGGTCACTGTCTTCAATACTTCGGCCCAGAAGTGTTTAGGAAGCTCAACTTCAGAAAGCATACACCGTACTCTTTCTAGAAGTGTGCGGTTCATCGGCTCAGTTACTCCGTTCAACTGTGACGTTTTTGGAGGTACTTTCTGATGCCTAATACCATATGAATGGTAATAGGTATCAAAGGGCCTTATAAATTCATCGTCGTTGTCGCTTCGGACGGCCTTCATTTTCTTCCCCGTCTGTCGCTCAACAAGGGTATGAAATTGTTCAAATATACCGAGGACCTGATCCTTGGTTTTCAATGGATAGACCCACAATTTTCTGGAATAATTGTCAATGAAAGAGACGAAATATTGAGCTTCACCAAACAACTTCTCTTTGAATGGTCCACACACATCTGTGTGGATGAGATTAAGTAGTTCTGCTTTTGGAGCGGACAAGTCTCTATAAAATGTGACTCTTCTTTGTTTGTTGGCCAAGGAGTGAGGACACTTCCTTAGTTCGTCCTCATTCACTCCGGCAATAAGGCCCTTTCTGACCAAATGATGCAGTCCTTGTTCACTCATGTGGCCCAAACCTCCTGTGCCACAAATTCTCGATTTCTTTGCTGATTGCAATGTTTACGTCTCTGGCCGTTGCAAATGCCTTTATAATGTACAGGTCAGAGTACCTTTTTCCTCTTACCACTACCAGAGATCTCTGGTAAGTTTCCACCCACCTTCACAGAAGATGTTACAATAACCATCATTATTTAGCAGACCAATTGAGATGATATTGAGCCTGATGTCAGGAACATGTCGAATATCCTTTAATATCATTTTCGTCCCATTATTGGTAACCAGTATAACGTCACCCTTACCAATAATTTGGGATGTTCCTTCATTACCCATCCTTATCACTCCAAAGTCCCCTGGAGTGTAGGATGTTAACAATCCCCTTCTTGACGTGGCGTGCAAGGTAGCACCAGAATCAATCACCTAGCCGGACTCCTCGTCCGTCAGGTTTGTCACGTTCTCTTCACATGTCAACAGGAGATCGATTCCTGTGACCATTGAGACGGAGAACTTGTCCTTACCTCGTCCCTTTTCTCCTTTCTCTTTTTCTGCATTCTTACACTTCCACTTGAAGTCTTTTTAATATGGCCATTTTTGCCATAATGATGGCACTCAAGGTTTTGATATTTTGAACGAGATTTACTGCGTCCTTTTCTCTCAGGCTTCGTCCTCTACTCCATCCCCTAGACTCGGTCATAAGTACTTCACTATGAGAAGACGTTGAGACCCATTGTGACTGCCTTGACTCATTCATGAGTAAGGAAGCGATGACCTCATCGAATTTGAGAGTGTCTTTTTCAAACAACAGTGTAGTGACAATATGGCCATACGAAGTCGGTAGAGAGGCCAGCAGCACCAATCCTTGTCCTCCTCCTTGATTACCTTATCAAGGGTGAACATCTGTGTTACGATCTGATTAAATTTATTCAAATACTTTTCAAAGCTGCCACCTTCTGGCAATCATAAACTATAAAACTGTTTCTTTATATAAAGCCTGGTTGTCAATGACTTGGACTTATATAGGCTCTCAACCTTCTCTCACACCTCTGCCAGATCAGTCAAGTCAAGGACCTTCTGGAGCGTATTGTCCGCCAAGTATAATTTGATAGTGCAATTGGTAAGATCTCGTTTATTTTGCCAGTCCTCCATTGATAGGTTTTTTGGCTTATCTTCCTTTTACTTCAACGGGCAACCTACAGAAAAGGATACAAGAACAATCGTTTTATTGGCCGAAATGGGTGGCCAACTGATAAAACAGACTATGAAGTAGAAGTAGAAATAGAAGTAGGAGAAGAGAAAATGAATACCAAATATTTTACATGAAAAATCCTTCTGAAATAAAGGAAAAAATATGGGACACTAAGTCCACAAAGGATTACTAGGTATGGGAACAAATTACAAGAGGCAAAAATAAGAACAGAGTAAAAGTAAACACAGCCCTCACACTTGTTTTCACTCACAACTCTCTTTCTTTTCACTTTCTTACATCTTCTTCTCACACACTCTTTTTCTCTACTTATCCGGTGTCACTCACACTTTTGCTAGGTGTGCACATACACACATATATACACATGTCTCTCACCATAGCCTAACTTGGTGGTTGGTACTCAACTTTTAAGGTTTACATATGTGCATGCGCACGCCCTGTTCTGCAGCAGGCGGCACATGCTTGTACCTACAAACCAATCAGCCTTTGGAGTCTCAAGATTGACATTTACCAACTGCCCAATCGGGTAGGTCAATTGTACACCTTTTGGGATTTGACAGTCATTCGGATCTTCCATATTCAGTTGGTCAACTCTATTGACCATCCTCTCATATTTGCCAGTCAATTACACTGTTGATCGGTCGGAGTGGTTCGTCCTACTTCTTCAGTAGAGTCAGTCGTCTCACAACTTTTACCGGTCAACATATTGACCGACAGAGTTGACTGTCCAGAAGGTTACGATCAACATAGTGGACCAGGATTCCTTCCTCTTAGTACACACGTGCTTCGTCCAAGTCCTTTGGTCATAAGGATTTCTACACGGGAGTGATCCCCAACACCTCCATAGCTTCTCAGAGTCCTCGACCCCATAACACCTCCATACGGGAGTGACCCCAACACTATGTGCTGAGGAGCCACGAATATGAGAACCATTTTTGCTGCACAACCATGCTGTTATGTGTTCATAGATTTTTGCTTGATGCTATATATTGAATGTGGTTTGGTCCACCAAAACTTGCTGACACGGGGATGGTTAGCTGTAGGAGAAAACAAAATCTTACTAGTTAAGAATTTATGATACCAACAGCAGTTTCATATCCCTATGTAACCAATAAAATGACAATTCTGCTAAGTTTTATTAGACAGAAAGGTGGTTCAGTGCTCAGCAATTAGAGGAGGTGCTGAGCAAAGACTGATCGACGGGGAGCTAAATTGTTTTCCTGTACGTTTTTCTGTAAATTAGATAACTTCTTTTGCTTAATTTGTAATAAAGGAACCCTTGTTCAAGTGTATAATGTACTCATCTTTGCACCAAGATCAGAAATTGAACCAGCTATATAAGCTAATTGTTTATTATGTGCTAGAAAATCCTCATCAAAATCGCCATTGTAGCCAACAAATTTATCTATAGCAGGAGTTATTGATGCTTGTACCGGTCATCTCTTCAGGGCAATTGAACATTCTAAACTCTTCCTTTCTGAATGTTAGTATCTAGCCACTAGAGTGTGAAAATTAAAATTATTTTTATGTGTTGTTTAATGGTTAACGGATTCTTAAATTTAAGGATTGATATTTGTGAAAATGCAAAATGTAATGTATTTGATCTCAAAAGCAATCAAATTAGACTAAATTATACATAGTGTTATAATAGTTATTAAAAATTTAATTATTAATACATGTTCTTAATTTGTTAGATAATAAAATACACATATAAGATTATCGATATAATTTATAATTAAAAATTTTTATATTTATACTATTTTTTGAATCACAATTCATAAAATAAAATTTATTTGTACAATAAATATATTAAATCTACTCAACCATTAAAATAAATACATTAAAATAAACACAAACCTAAATGTTTTTACATTTAAATCAAAACAATCAAACATTATGCATCAAAATTGATATTTGGACATTCAAACATTAAAATAAATTTGCGTACTTTTTCACGAATAAGAATTGTATAAAATTGTACAAAAGCAATCTCTTCCGTTATTAACGGTTTGCTGCCGTCCTCACCATCGTCGCCACTTTTTTTGGGAATACAAATGATACAGCCATGACATAAAAAAATGTAAAAAACAAAAAAAATGCATTGATGGAGACAATGGCGTCCAGGCTCACACAGCCATGGCATCAAAACTGGAATAAAAAAATCAAAAATGAAAAAAACATTTGCTGCCGTTTTCCACTGCTTCGTCCCTCTCCTTCGTTTGTGCACTGCTCATCAAAATGAATGAGAGAAGAGAAAGCGGTCGCCGTCGTATGACGTTGGCACCGCCTCCTTCAGCTCATCCAGAGGATTGTACAATGCCTCTTCTCTACTACTTTGTCCCTCTCCACCGTTTCTCCTCGACTTGGCTGCTCCAACGCTGCTCAACAAAACGAAGGAGAGAAGTGAAAGAGAGGATTAGAGAGAGATTTGCTTATGGGAATGGGGGCTAGAGAAACCCTATGACGAAGGAGGGAAGATGAAGAGAGAGCGATTTGTTGATGGGAATGGCAATGGAAATAATGGGGACGAGGGTTTATTTTGTTCGGATAAATCCACAACCGTTGGATGCGATTTTCATCCAACGGTTACATGTGTATTATTTTTTTTTTCAACATTTTCTTTCTTTTTAAATAATAAAAATAGGGGCTGTTGGATTAAATCCAACAGCCTCCGTTGAGCGCCGTTTGCGGTTAAAAAAAATACCTCAGTAAACTTGTTAGTCCTTACTCAAAATAATATAAGGGTTTTGGCAATTTTCTAAATCTTACAATATAATAATATTTTAAAAATATATAATTATAAAAATATTATTTTAGGAGTTTATCAAATATAAATATTTACATATGATAAATAATAAAATTTTAATCTAATTGATAACTAAATTTATTTATAGTTTTTATATTTTTTGTTTGAGCTTAATGCGTTCATCGGTTCCAAATTATCATATGAATTAGGGAGTTAGATATATCCTTCAACTAATCCAAGAGATTACGAGTTTGATTTTCATGACTGAAAATTTTGGCCCTACGCATCACAACAAATTCAACAAAAGGTTAGGCATATATAAGACTTTCTCTTCGATATATCTTTTTACACTCAAATTATTAATCTTTCTTAAATGAATTGAAAGATGCAGGAATAAAATAAGCATAAATTGAAGGAGAAAGGTTTGGGTGTGATATTTTTGTGAACTTGGGCCAAGTGAACTCTGTTGGTAAGTATGTTTTTTTTTTTTGGCATTTTGTATGTTTGAGCTTCTTCTCCCTCTTGATTGGGGAGCCCTCTTGATTGGGGAGGTTAGGTATTTATAGTTAGGGTTCTAATTATTTGGTTAGCATGAAATTGCCGCCTATAATGGAAGGCGTTTAATAATGTTAAATAGTGGCAGTTACTTCTAGTGAGTGACTGCTTTTTAAATCAATTTGGTAATCGTCTAGATATTAATAGAGTTTCAACACTCAGCCATTTTTGGATCAGGTAATTATATATGTATTTTTATCTTTTGATTAACCGTAATCGTTTATTAAGATTGAATGTCTCATTTATTACTCTATTGAGTTGTTATTTATCTCAATCCTACATGTTTTTTGTCACTCGACCACTTGGTGCATTGGCTTGGTCCTTTATGCCCGTATTTGGACTACTAGCACTTGGTCCTTGCTTCTAATTTGGGCTAGACCGGTCAAGCCTAGATCATACCCAATAGAACTAATATTTTTTACGAATTTTTAAATTGATATAAATCATATTTATACATTTAGAAATATAATTATTGATATAAAAATTAAAAATATGATCTTTTAGTCAATATCTAGATTATTTTATAATGATGATATTTAGATTATCATTTAACATATTCTAAAACTCAACAAAATAGTATATATTATTAATTTTATGAAAAATTAAACTAAATATGTTTTAATAATTTAAAGGATCATGTTACTCAAAATAATGTTATTAATTTATATATGTTTGATTTATTGATAATTAAATATATATATATAATGTCATAAAATGTTATATATTAGCAAATTTAGATTTAAGTATTTAATTTTATGATAAAATCAAAATTAACTTTAGCTAAATATTTATTGAGTTTAATTTAAATGAGTTAAATTCATATTTTTAATAGAGTAATAGCTGATGGTTAAATATTAAGTATGTCTATTAACTACTGATAGGGCGATCAATGGGCCGGTCCAGAAACTCAGCCCATTGAAATAGGAAAAGCTCAAATAACAACAACACACAGTGTGATCTTTCGAGCCCAAGATTCAGAAGGCAATGCGATTGGTTCACGCAAGTCAACTTAGAACTGTTCAACAGAAAGTAGACAATTAGAACTATGTGATGTGTCACCCGAGTAGCTGTCCCTCCAATTTAGCGAATATAATCAAGTGGCAGTTACCAAAATACGGCTCTATGATTGCTCTAACAGCTTAACAAATATATTCAAAATATCACTCTATGATTGTGTATTGCCTCATGATGGTAGTTGTGACTCAACAAATCTTCTCAAGTGACAGTTATCATGTAACTCCCTCACAATCAATGGAACGAATATTCTCAAGTTGCAGCAGTTACTATAATCATTTATCGTGATCGCTAAAACAGCTTCGCGAGTCCATGCATACAATTGTCACTAACTGTGAGGTCCAGAGATGGCTAAAGTGATACTGACTCTATAAATAGACTTCTTCCTCTATAAGGAAATGAATCGACTCTTGAATTTCCAAAGAGGTTCCTAGGGTTTAGACGTTACAACATACTAAGACCACATAGTCAAAGAAAAATCACTTTGCCCGCAGGTACACATTGTTCAAAACCACTCAACCTACGAGTGCATCCCTCTCACAAGCCGCTCTTAATAAAGAGCGCACCTTCTAAAAAGCCATTTCCAGTCGAACATACGTATTGGAGCTCAATCCTCCAACCAATACTTAATTCCCATCATTCATGCATCTACGCACCTTGCATTCCTTCTTTTTTTTCTTCACCAAAGAGAAATTTCTAATTTGAGCGTCAAGAGATATATATTGGGGAACGAGTCTTGTATATCTTTGACATATTATTTATTTATTTATTATGGTGTGCAGAACTCAAATTTGTAGTAGACGAAGATCGGACCCACTTCACTTTGACTTGTTAAGTGAGACCAAATAGCTCCATAATTTGTACAATAATTCAGTTCTAAGAATACTTCAAATATATATAGATATATATCATTTTATATAACATATTATAATTAAGAACTATATTCAGTATATAATTTACTGTTATACGATACATAGATTTTTTTAAATTTTAGTGATTTTAAATTAAATTATTATAAAATAAATTTGATAATTTATTTATTAAATTTATCAAGTACTTCATCAATTAATTTTTTTTATCCTTTGTTAGATGATAAAAAAATTTTCTAATGACTATTGATAAAACTATTGGTAAAATATTTATATTTTTAATAAAGATAAATAAACGTATTTTTTAAAAAAGTTTATAAAACAAAAAAGTAAAAAAGAAAAAAATAAAAAATAAAAAATAAAAAATATTTTCCACTTAAATAAGTCGTTGGTGACTCCCCAAAAGCCCAAAGCCTCGGACACCCAAATTTCTTTGTCATTTGTTGTGACGACCCGAACCCAAAATATCAAATATAGTTCGGATCACTCACGCGGAAACCTCAAAATTTAAAATCATCTATAATATTCCATAATAACAACACAATTAAATTAAATTACTATCAAATTTATCAATATATTATATAATCATCTCGAAATAACAGCTGCTAAGAATCATGGGTCGTAACTCGAATGCAAACTACTCAATTTCTGTCAATAACACATCTAGTTTGTCTCCCACTGATAAATAATGTTTAACATCCACAAATCGCTTTACCTGAAAGTCCAGTAGGAAAAGTAAGATCCCACGGTCTGCACTGGAGCCAAGAAAACACAATGATGAGTCAAAATCCAGCAAGTGATCATAATAAAAAACGCTAATAACAATAACGATCTCGGATATCACACTACAAAGGTCTCAACATACTCTAATAACCTACTATATCCAAGACAGATTATAACACGTAATAAATACGACTCTAGACAAGATAGGTCTCACTTGACCCGTACATCCAAAGACAACAAGAGTACCAATAATCAATGATAATACCCTGAAATCCGATATCAACGATGATTGAAAATTTTCCTGGTCCATATGCCAGTTAGAACGGCCAGCATAATCACGATAACAATCAATATGGATTCTGCCGAATCCGAATATCTCAGTATCCACACAAGGATACTACTAACACAACAAATGAGTTACTCAAAATCATAAAAAATCACAAGAAAACTCCTAGATCTTATTCCGCCACTGTGAACCAAAGGCTGCGTATATCCCCCAACAGCTGGGTACTTGTACGGGCTACCGATGCTCGCAAGTTTGACCTCTGACCAAAATCCATGGTCCAGAGAGACTCTGCCAAACAAAGTACAGATGTCTTCCGAGTATGCTCATCTTTCGACTCTACCAGGTACGGAAGACACCTCACACGTCAAACCCAGCATCTCCTGTTATGATATCCTCGATATCATGATCTATGATATTCACATGGCTATAAGCATCTTGCCAAAATAAACAATATACCTCATTATCACCATGATACGGAAATCAGTATCGGATAAGTGTAGACTACGTTAAGGTATCGTAACCTCTCATTCGACTAGATACCTTAGGGTTTTCATACGCTTTCCTTTATCTTGACCGTAGGAAACCAACAATTCAAATACTCACACAACCGAGTATGACACAAAGAAGCATTGCAACATCAATGATAGAAACGTCGTTCGGTGCTAACATAGACCGTACTTACTCCATCAAATCTAACACAAATGAATTTATCATGGAACGATGAAAGAATAAACATAGACCGAATTATTATTTATATACTTAACTCAACCACTTTAACTATTCTTTCATTCTATTTCGGTTCAATGTCTACTACTAAGGCCAACATTTAATTTATCACATGAAGCAACTAATTCCAATATAAACAAGTTGTCCATCTGCAACAATTTAAACATTCGCGGTCACGTTACCGGTTCTCGCACACTCAACCCCTTTCCACATATTTTATATTCATTTTATTAACATCCATCCTCAACATACATTCCTACTCAATATATATATGATATTCGCCCACAGCTGCATATATATATATGTATATATATACTCACACATTCACACACACACACACACACACACATCTACACTCATACATCAATATACTCCATATATATATATATATATATATATATATATAACAATATACACCCACACACACACACACACACACACACACACACACACACACACACACACACACACACACACACACACACACACACACGTATACACACAAACTGCCATCCACCAACTCCACTCCACACGCACACACACTCAAACCAAATCAACGCAGCCCACGACCCACCAACACACAGCCGCACCAGACCTCTCGCAGCAGCTTTTGTTGCCCTCCACACACACACAGCTCACGCAGAGCTTCGCACGCACACACGCACTTAGCAGCTTCAACTACTGTTTCCCTCACACCAACACACACACGACGCCACACACACAGCCAATACACACACAGCAGCAGTTTTCTGCTTCCATACACATACACGCACAGCAGCTCTGTTGCTTCCCACTCACCAACACACGCATCGCAGCACACAGCACATGGCACACACTGCTTCCACACACAATTAACTACCCACACAATTCCTATCGTTCACCCATATAGAGCATGACAAATACCCCAAATATTATCAACCCTTCACCCATCAAATCTCGGCCAAAAATAGAGCACGAAGCCCCTGTTCTCTCACTCGATTTTTAAATCGGTCACAAACAGACTAACATTCGGTTCCCTCATCAATTTCCCAACGCACACCTACAACCCAAATTTACACATCACAAATGGTAGATTTAGGGAGAGAGAGAGAAGAAGCAGTTTTGTAAGTAGGAAGAGAAATGACAATAAAATGGGAAATCACTTGCAAATCAGAGAAGAAATGACAGTACAAGGATTTCACTTGCAAATTGAGTAGAAATAACAGTAAATAGGATTTATTTGCCTGGAGCAACGGCTAGGGTTTGCGATGGTAGCCTTGGCTTTGGCTCAGCAGCAACATCAACGACGGCCTGAGGTTGCAGCTTTGACTGAAGCGGTCAGTTTGGATTGGTGATGGTGGCTTTGGCTTCGATCAATGACGGCAACGACAAGTATGATTCCACACGGCGGCTCCTTCTTCCCCCCTTTCTTAACACCAATGTCCTCCTTAAATAACGAAGGGGTTCGATTAGAGTTGTGCTCGGTTTCCATTTTGGGCATTACTGGATCCGCGTCCAGGATTTTGCCGCCTTCCTCTCTCTCCTCCCTTTTCCTCCTCCTCTACTTCCCTCTTCCCTCTCTTTCTTTTCTTTCCCTCATTTCTTCTCTTTTTCTTTTCTTTTTTTTTTTTTCATTTCCTTCCTTTCTTTCTTCTTCCTTCATTTTTCTTTTCTTTCTTTCTTTTCCCTTCGCCCGATTACAGTTATTATTATTATTATTATTATTATTACAACTATTATAATATATTTATTATTTATTTATTTATCTATTTTTGAATAAATTAATTTTATTAATAACTTTAAATTTAATTAAGTGGCCCCACGTTTATTCCTAAATCAATTAATCCAAATATTCTAATTTATTAGGCTTAAATATCTAAACACAATTTAACGGTTCATATATTTTAAATTTATATTTTTAACCCGAATTATAAAATTTTATATCTAAAATTACTAAAAATAACTATCACAACTAAATAAAAAAATTAAAATTATTCGGGGTGTTACAATCTTCTCCTTTAAAAGAATTTTATCCTCGAAATATAAGTCTTGATCCTCAATTAGCCGTCGATATCTTTCACAATTCAGAATTATCAATAATCTTCTAGGTCCTCAAGAAAATACTATAAAATTTTGCTCGGCCTAACACAATCACTAATATATTAAGTTCTCGGATCAGTCAACAAATCCAAATATCAAAATATCAAGCCTTGAAAGTCCTGCAAAATATATACCATTCTCTACCCAAACTTGATAAATCCTCACATCTTATTAAATCACCTGAATATCCTCGATATCTGGAATCATCCGATATCATGATTATTCGTCATCAATGAACTCAATAACATTAAAAACATCATTAATGAATCTAATAAATGTACAATTAATTAAATATCCATAATAGTAATAATAAATAACTTCAATAATATTGATGTCCCAAAATATCAAACTTTATATCTGAGATATCTGATAAATATATAAAGATTAATGAATAACGAAAAGTCTCAGATCTTTATCATGGAAGCCTCAATCTTTGATATCACATCTGTCTGGTGGCTACCCAATAGTCACCCAATCTCTTTCCTCTCCTAATGTCAACTTGTCTACTCTGGAGCCAATAAAACCCAAGAGTGAGCCGAATGCTTAGCAAGTAAAAATGAACAATAATAAAGGAGTACAACAAAGCATTTCGGATGATAAAACAATGAATAAAATCAATCATAGCAGGTAATATGTCCACCACTGTCCGAGACTCAATAATATGACATGTCCACTACCCGAAAGCCACGTGAATGGCTAAGTATCAAGGAAGTTACATGGATTCCGTCGAATCTGATCATCAGTTCCATACGAGGTTACAATTGGATAAATGACAAAAGTCTTCATGGACCTTATTCTACCATAGTAAACCAAAGGCCGCGTATTTACGTCCCCAATGGCTGGGTAATGCAATGAGGTTATCCATGGTATCCAACTACCACTACAGTCCTCCTAGAGGCTATACCCGTAGAATGCCATACCACCTCCGATACCCCTCACCAATGATGTCTCAGATATCATCATCTACGATGGTCACCAGGTTATAAACATCCCTCTTGACTCATTGTACAATATAACAAGAATCTAATTATCACTTAATTTGAGGTCCACCACTGTATGAGATAATAAGAATCTTCTTGGACCTTATTCTACCATAGTGATGTCCCAAATATCATCATCTACGATGGTCACCAGGTTATAAAAATCCCTCTTGACTCATTGTACGATATAACAAGAATCTAATTATCAGCTTAACTTGAGGTTATCACTGTATGAGATAACAAGAATCTTCTTGGACCTTATTTTTCCATAGTGAACTAAAGGCCGTGTATTTACGCTCCTAATGGTTGGGTAATACAACGAGGTTATATATGGTATCTAACTACCTCTACAGTCTTCATAGAGGTTGTACTCGTAGCATGCCAATACCACCCGTGATACCCCTCGCCGAATAATATCTCAAATGTCATCCTCTACGATGGTTAGCAGGTTATAAGCATCCTTCCTCAATATTAACGACCTCAACTTTCGGAATGGAATCGGTATTGAAAAAGTATAGACTACTCTACAGTCCCACTGACTCCCATACACCTGGTTACCGTAAAATCTTCGCACACTCTCATCTACTTATCCATAGAGTACCAATAAAATATTCATACACAGTCAAAGCCAACGCAAAGATCGATCACTATAAGAATGACAAAAATCCAAGAAAATTCTGGAAGTTCGGCGGACCATATATATATTTTATATTATACTTGATTATAAACGGCCCTTCCGACACATCAAATCTTACCTCTAAGATTACAAAATATCCTCACTCTTGTCATTATCGAACAAACCCATGATTCTCATATTATTTGACTATCTTGAATAATTTCACAAAAATCCCATAGAAATAATAACTATCGATAACTTCCTCCTCAATCCATCAATAATTTCAATATATATTTATTTATACTTTACTTACATTCAAATATATACAAATATATATATGTATATGAATATATGTAAATATATCCATATATACAATTACATACATATATATATTTTATATATACAATTACATACACACACACACACACACACACACGCACACACACATATATATACCAACACAATATACTCTGCCTCATATGAACCCGCAAAGCTATATTTTTCCACACCTACAACTGCACACAGCCTTACGCATATTTACACACACACACCCACACAGCCAGACACACACACACTGACACACACATATATGCATAAATGTATTCATATATATACGTGCATACACATCCACGCACCGTGCATTGTGCACTAAGCACTGAACACACTCACACCTGCACATACACCACTGCTTGTCTGCTCACACAACCATTGCCGACCATGTTTTCCATATCTGCATACACATTCACACACACATACACTTACACATACACGTACGCACGTATATAATTATATATATACATCTTATTCTCTCACAACCATATACACGTATTACCTATATAGGTACTCTACGGTATGACCTACGCATATACCCACGTATATACATACTGCTACATACATTTACACAATCATCCGTATAGTAATATATTACGAAACATACATGGAAATTCCACCAGTAGTATAAACAAAGCACGAGGCTATGTTCTCTCATCCGTTCACCGAATTCTCACAGTAGAACAGGAAATCTCAACTTTTATTACGATGACATATAAAATGAGGATTTATAACTAATTAAACACTTTATCAAGCCTCAATTCGTCGTTATACCCTAAAAGTTCTCGGTCTTTCGTTAACAGAGCAGTGGCTCTATTTTTCGATTTCCCTCTTCTCAACAAAGCATGTCACCAATTTTCACAAAATCACAATATGCAAGGGAGGGAATAAAATCAACAAGAAGGAGAGAAGAATCTACTTACAGAAATTTGGATGGTTACTTGCCTCAGTTTTGAGTTCTTCATCCGACAACGATAGTAGCAGTACAAATCGACAACGGTGGCGACACCACCCAACGACGGCGACACCACCCAAGGATGGCGACCTTGACGGCAGAAGCGACGGCTTCAGCCCAGCTCACAACGGTGGTTAGTAGCGACAGTAACAACGGCAACGGCTGGATGGCTATCCAGCTAGGGTTTCACGACGGCGGCTCCTTTCGGATTTGTGCGTTCTCCATCTCCTCGGTTCGTCCTTCCTCTTCTCTAACCCTAATGCTGCCTTAAACAATGAGAAGGCCGGTTAGGGTTTCCTTGAAACCTTTCCTCCTTTGCCGCTGCCATACGCGCACCTCCCTTCTTCCTTCTTCTCTCTTTTCTCTCATTCCTTTTCCTTCTCCTTCCTTTCCTCTCTTTTCCTTTTTCTTTTCTTTGTTTGAAATTATTATTATTATTATTATTATTATTATTATTATTATTATTACACATATTATTATTATTACTATATATATATATATATATATACATATCTTAATATATTTAAACATATTTTGATATACTAAGGCCCACCTATCACATTTTAATTTACTTAACTCGATTTAATTTAGTAACCCAAACATTAATTTCTAAATTTCTTGATCAAATTACTCTAATTTGTTAGGCCTAAATATCTAAACCCAATTCAACGGTTCATATACTTCAAAATTATATTTTTAGCCCGAATTACAAAGTTACATATTTAAAATTACTAAAAATAATTATCCAACTAAATAATAAAATTAAAATTATTCGGAGTGTTACATCTGTGCCACATCCCCCAATGTTGAAGTGCCCATTTTCAGTTGTGTAGGCAATCTTATTAAATTTGATCCAATCTTTGGAGGTGAAATCTGAATGGACAAAGGCATGGCCACATTGTTGTGGGAGAGAATTGAATAGGTGAAAAATGTATTATTTAAGTCATCAACTAGGGCCCAAACATCTCTATTTGTGAAGGGGTCGTCTCAGTTCCAGGTTCACTAGTGACTTTATTTCTATATTTTTAGATAAGCCACAAAGTGGCTAGAAAGTTGCAGGTCGAGGGGTACTTGTTTTTGGACACTATATATGTACCTAAAGCACTGTTGGGGTTAAGGGAATGCCGATCGGTCAAAACCGAGTGGACAACATGTCAGCCACGCAGCGAAAAATTTGAATCCCTCATTAGTCGTCAGTTACCAATTTAGTAGGAATAAAGAATCAAGAATGCACAATATTTTTAACGTAAAAAATCCTTCTCAATCGAGGAAAAAACTACCAAACAAACTTCAAAAACAAATCCACTATGTAAAATCAGTTACAAAAATTTTCGAAATAGAATATCAACAATACTTTCGAGATAGAATAAGAAAAACAACATCAAGAGTAATGAAACTTTCATTCCCTCTTATCTCTCTGTTTTTCTTCTTTTTTTTCTCTCACTGGTGGTACACTCTACTTACTGATTTTATAAATGTGGCGGTAGATGGTGAACGACGAGAGCTCCCTTCCGTACTCCTACTCCGTTCCACTCTCATTCCACGTTCCACTATAACTATTGCTGCTGCTACTTTTGTCTACCGCACCCACGGTCGCCGTTGTGGCTATTACTGCTTTCGCTTGCCCCTCATCTATCTGTCTGAAGCGCCTAGTGTGCCCTTATGAAGATCTTGACTCTAAATTTCACCTGCTCACTTGGCCCGATCTTGTAGTTAATTTGTCACACCAACATTATCTTTTTTTCTATGACTTCATTGGTTCCCGCGCTTCCCCAGACACGCAAGCTTTGCAGGTTAACCTGCTCTCTGCACAGACGACACATGCTCTGCATGTCAGCTACATACTCTACAAAACTTACTAACTCTGAAAGGTCAACTGCTCTACTAAGTTAGCTACCAGTTTTTCATGCAAGTTGTCCTCGGCCATCACCAAGTGTCTTGGGTCGTCACTAGTCTCTTTGGTCAACATAGCTTTCTGACCATCTGGCCTTTATCCGTTCTGAAAATTCCATCCCGAAGTTTCACTCCGGAATTCCTCTCCTGGAATTCCATTCCGGCCATTTTCATTCTGGCCAATTTTGAAATTTTCATACCAAAAATTTCATACTTGGAATTCCATACCGACCATTCCTGCTATTCCATTTCGGCAAATTCTATACATACCGGCCATTGCATTCTGAAATTCCATACCGGTCAGTACATTTCGAAATTTCATACCGGCAAATCCATACCGAGAATTCCATTCTGACAAATGCCACTCCGAAGTTTCACTTCGAAAATTCACTTTGAATTTTCACTCTGAATTTTCATTCTGACAAATGCCACTCCGGCATTTGCATTTCGAAAATCCACTTCGGATTTCTACTCCGACATTTGTACTTAAAAAATTCACTCTAGATTTTCACTCTGAGATTCGCCTTCTCCAACAAATGGTCACCTCCGAAATTTGCCTACTCTGACAAATGATCTTCTCCAAGATTGGCTTTCTCCGATAAATGGTCACTCCGAAATTCACCCACTTTTGCAAATGGTCACTTTGAGATTTGTCCACTCCAACAAATGGTTTTCTCCGAGATTTGCCTATTATAGCAAATAGTCTTCTGGTCATTGTTACAGCTAGTTTGTAACACTCCGATATCACACAAATCCTGTGTGATTCTCTGATGATGTGTCCGTTTATTGAGCCACCTATAAAAGAGTGACTAAATCCAACAAGCACTATCCTATGTTATTGAGTTATAGATTACTCCTGTGTGAATTTCATATCCATTTGACGTATCATTCAATTACATGCACGAGGACGCACGTGCGTTGAATTGATTCGAAAAAATTACAGAATGATTGGAAGGCCTTTGAGGAGTGCCCAAGGGACGTATGAGCAGGATTTCCAAATTACTAAGTGCTTGAAGGGGGCTTGAGGGGCGCTTGTGTGCCAATTGCACGGTGACTTCAAGCACGATGCGTGCCTGATGGGCAGTCGAGTATCATTCCTGATATAAATGTAGTTAACGCATTTTTAGGGTTACCACTTTTACAATTTTTGAACTTTTAACCGCTAACACTGTGAGAAAAGGAAGAGAAGGGAGAGAAAAGGAAGAAGAGGGAGGTTCGAGTATCCGAGTGAGTTCTTAATCGTGTTCCGATCTCTACCGACTTTAGGTATGCATCTCTTGAAGTTGAAATGACATTTTAGCTATTTTATTTATTCTTTTTCGTCTTGTACTCATTATTACTCGGACTTATTTATTATAAGGTATTGCGTCATTGTATTGGGGTTAGTATAACCGAACATATATTACATAATAGACATTTTAGACATATAGTCCCATTGGTTTTTCCTCTCATTCACAAGGAGGGTTTTCGATGTAAAATTGTATGTCAGTTGTTATTTGTGATTATTATTTGTTGTGCATTGTCGACTATTTCCTCACAGTTTAAATAAATGGTCTAGTTCCCAACACATGCGGCTTCGTCATCCTTAAAAATTGACATATTGATGTGTATTTCTCTGACGATCATGGTTTCTTCACCCAAAAGTTTGCCTTCGAGAAGATCTCATCTCTCGGTTCCATTTAAGGGACACAGTTTGGAACTTTCCAACCATGTGTTCGAGATGGGTAGATGCAAAAGCTTTGGGAAACAGGGGGAGTCTCCTGCCCATTTGTCATTTCATAAATTTATAGTTTTGCCATTTCCACGAGACTATTTAGTGCCCCTCACAAGAACCTCTCGTCTTTAGAAGGCGAGAGTTGGTTTTCACCAAGACCTTAGCACCAAGACCTTGAAGCTCAAGAGTTGGTTTTCACTGTGAAAAAAATCCTCCGTGTGAAGCTATTTGGCTTATATACATGTGCCCAGAGTTTGTTGGAATCGTTGATTTAAGTCCCAGCTTATCTTCCCGAGGAGTGCCAGACTGCTACTCGCTGCACTCCTCTGACTACGTTCGCTGAAATTTTTTAGCCTACATACGTCCCACCAATTAACAAGATGGACTTCGTATTCATCCCAAAGGAAATTTCCAATGCTTTTATCGATATGGTTACAAGAGTGTTTGGAAAAAGCATGACTCTGCATTGTATAACTGGGGATAGCTTGGGCAACAGGTTGGATGAAGGTAGCTCTTCCGGCTATTGAGAGGTATCTTGCCTTCCTGTTCTGTGGCCTTCGCCCTACCTTCTCAATAATATTCTTGTACTGATCCTTTTAAATTCTGTCATGAGTCAGGTTGGCTCCAAGCTATCTGTATAGATAATGACTCTTTTGTATCCAGAGGCTCTTTGTATGTCACTGGGCAGCTCCTTCTTGATTCTCGGAGACATAAAGATCTGTGACTTACTTGTATTGATGCATTGTCTTCATGCTTCGCGGAAATCTTCAAGAAGTTCAGTGATAAAAATTATCTGGCTAATGCTAGCTTTTGGCAAAGAGAATGAGATCATCCGCGTAGAAAAGGGTGGGAGATTGGAGGGTCTTTCTGGAGGGTTGGATAGGCTTCCACCCTCCAAGGAAGACTTGCCCGTTAAGCATTTGGAGGGCCTCTCAATGCACAAAGAAAAAATATAGGGCGAGAGTGGATCACCTTGCTTGATGCCACACTTTGGAGGAAAAGATTCGGTCATTCCCCATTCAAAAGGACAAAAAAAGTTGGTGTAGTAATTCAAATCTTGATGTGTTGGACAAATTTTTATGGCAGCTCTATAAACTTTAGAGTACTGCGTACAAACGCCCATCTAGTCTTATCGCATGCCTTAGTGAGATCAATTTTGAGGATGAGGCCTGCATTTTTACCTGTAGCCTTACCAGCCGAGTGAATCATCACTTGGGCAGTAAGAATGTTATTATGCAGAGTCCTTTCAGGAAGAAAGCTTTTCTGACGTTGTCGTGATTCGTTGCTCTGATTGGTAGGATTCGCGCACTCAGGGTTACGTTTGATTAGGGGACTTTCCTATTCCACGAAAGACATACGTCGGGAAACGTGCTGCGCTGGACAAGAGAATGGCTCCCATATCGCCCATAAATAGGAGGGCTTCCCAGCGAGAGGAGCACATTCCTTGGTTGCCTTTGGGGAGCAATGAGTAGGTTCTAGCTCATCCCGCCCTTAGTGGGGGTCCAAGAAGGAGTTGGATGGATTAGCTGGATGCCTGAAGTCCTTGATGAAGGCCGCTCTAACTTCCGCGTTGCGGTTCGCTCTTCATGCTAATGAGGGTGGTTCAGCTACTCTGCTGTCGTCATGTATCCTCCCTCCGTGGTGTGGCTCGTCCGGAGTGTGGTGGGATCGTGACGGAACCTCCGTGAGGATGCTTCCCGCTGGCAGAGGGTGCTGCTCATGGTCTCCACTTCACTGAGTTCGAGCGCGGACCGTGGAGGGGAGAGAGGTTGGAGCCCCGGTGAGGGAATTGCAGGGTTTTTCCCTTTACTTCCCCTGAGGGCTCGGGTATTGGTGCGGATCCCGCCCTGGTGGTTGCGCTGCGGCCGCCTCCACTTTGGGAAGGAGCCACTCGTGGCCGCCTCCGCTCGCTTGTTGAGTAACCAGCGGCTCCTGGCCGCGGTGATCTCATGTAGATCACGTTCTCCAAGCTTGTCTGGGGCAGTCACTGGGGCCCCCCGGGGCCTCGCACCTTTGTCTTTCTCGCACTTTTTGTCACTGTAGATTTTGTACTTTGTAAGAAAGTATTGATTAATAAAAGAAGTAGCCCTTTTGCCTTCATTTTTCCCTTCTCTCTGTGCACGCTTTTTTGTCTTTGTTGAGTGCTTTCTTCCGGCTATCTGCGTCCTGTCCTGTGGGGATGGAGAGGCCACTGTTGGCGATCATGTCCCTTGGCTTGTCTGGTGTATTAAATGCTCATGAGGTCAGGAGGCGCCCCATAATGACCTGCATTGGAAACACGCGAGGCCTCGGGGATTCTCCACGTGGAGGGCGTCCGTTGGCTAAGCTCTGGCGCCCTTTGTCTTCATAGCGCAGCCGTTTTCAGGAGAAAGTCTCGCCTATTTAAACGAGCCATTCTACTTTGTGACTTTGCACTTTTTCTGCGCTAGCGTACTCGATAGCTGTTCGTTCTTCCTGTGTGTGTTCCCACCACAACTTCGATGGGGGAGTCATCATACGAATTAGAGCGTTCTTCTAGCGAGTCGGAGTCTGGCTCTCACATTCCCAAGGCTTCGGGCGTCGATGTACCAGGAGGGGGTCATTTCGAAGCCACTTTCGTGGGCCCTGCTCGATTCCTGCGGGTGCCTCCAGGTTTCGAGAGGGTGGAGGGCTTTGCCTCCTCCCAGGAGCGTGCTCCAAGGAGGGGGGGACCTCTCACTCCAACAGGTCACTAGGAGGCTCGAGAGTGCTGAGGCACGTGTGCAAGCCGCAGTGGCAGAGGTGGATCAGCTGAGGGCTCGAGCGGCGCGTTTTGAGGGCGTGTGGACTGAATCGGAAGCCAGGGCTTCCCGACTCACCAGCGCCAACGTGGCGGCTCAGGCCCACATACGAGCCCTTGAAGAAGAGAACTGGTAGTTGCTGCGACAGCATGGGACAGAGGTCGCGTGGTTGCGGACAGAGCTGAGGTCAAGGTTATTGCAGAAGGAAGTCGGTCTTGCACTGGAGAGGAATTGCCAGGACGAAATCCGTCTCAGTCGGAGGCTAGCCTCGTTGAAGGATCCGAAATTTCGTGTCGGCATCCTGGACTCTTGCAACTCCATTGCCCGAACGCGCGCGCAACTGGTTGATTACCCGGCCCGGAGTTCCTTTTCGGACCCAGGTCATTAGTGGATAGCTACCGCGACAGGTTGCTGTAATTATTATTATTATTTTTTGACGGCCGTTGTAATAAAATCCATTGCTGCAATAAAACTCGTTGTTTTGTCACACTGCTTCGTCTTCCGTGGTCTGCGTTTATGGATTTTCATATTTCTCTTTTTTTTATATATGCTTGTGTGCCCCTTGTGGTGGGCTTCGCTATCATGAGCCTACATTTAACGCGGAGGTGCCAGCGTGGACTTCTGTCAGGCGGCTGAGGCGACGCGCTAATCAGACTAGAGCATGGGCATGATTGCGGGTGACTTTGAGGCCTGCGATGCTCCCTGGGGCTGGCACATGTCCCAATCACTTGTGGGGGGCGCCGCTTAGGTTTCCCGCGTACTAGCCCTCCATTGTCTATTTAAACTAACTGGCATGGCTTTTTAGCGTACTGAGATTTTTCCTGTTCCTGACCCATATCATGAGAGAGGTATGACAAAGAAGAGAGAGAGTTTTTCTTCTTCCCAAGCTCCCAGGGTGAGTCTCCATGGTGTTTAAAATACGAAGTCCATCTTGACGGCAAGTGCCATCGCTACCTTCATGGTTGATTACGGCATCCCCAACGATTGGGGCTATCGCACTCCTGGTTCCACAAGATAGAGCAAATCCCCTTGAGAGGGCTATGGCATGGTCTATGAGTACCATCTGAGAGGGGGGCTTCGTTACCCCATGCCGTGTACGCTGTACGTGCTAGTGGAGGTGTTGGAGGTTCCAGTGGTGAGGCTTCACCCCAACGCTTTGCATTGTCTGGTGTCCCTGTGCATTTTTGCTCGCCTTCATGGTGGTTCTTTTGACGCTAAGGCGGCCAGATTGATCTTTCGCTTTACGGAGTCGGAGGACTCGGTATCTATGTGCCCCAAGATGGGCTTTCATTTTCGAGGGACCAATCCGGACTTTGTCAAGAACTGGAAGGACCGATACTTTTCCTACAAGAGCCCTCTGATTCAGAGCTTTCCCACGTGTGGGGCCCGATTTCGGGGTTCTTCCTCGAGAAACCTTTTGCGGAGGATGCTGCGGAGGCAGAGGAGCTGGTTGTTGCCATCCAGTCCCAGGCGGCGAAGTTCTCCGTCCAGGGTTATTTTTTGACATCTATCACATTCGAGGCCGCCAAGTGGGGGCCTTCATCAGGATGGAGAGTTGCCGGTCTTGGTAAAAGAGAGCCTCGGGGAGTTGTCGCTCCTCGATCGTCCGGAGGGGATGAGGAGGAAAGTTGCTCATTGTTGGAGTTGTCCTCAAATGAAGAGGAGGTTGAGGCTCCCCTGAAGAGGTTGAGGGAAGCCGGAGGTACCTCGACACGGAGGTCCCAGAGGCAAGCCGTTAGTTCTGCTGTTTAGACTCGGGGCTCGGTCCTGAAGGCAGCTACGAGCGCAGGGCACCAGGGGGAGGCACCGGACCACCGCCGACTCTGGCCTCGGGGCTAGCCGTGTTCGAAGTCTACGGGGCAGAGCCTCAACCCGCGGGGGGCCTTCCACGCATTCCATCGCCAATGTATTCGTGGACGTAGCTCCGAAAATGGCGGGCGACGTCTTGGACCTTGATGACCCTGAGGGGTCATGCTCAGCAGTGCCCGTGCAAACATCGGAGTCCGGAGGATCTTTGGAGCCAACTATCATTTTTGTGGAGCCCATTTCGGAGGGCGGGATCCTCGAAGACATCGTTGTAGCATCGGAGGCCGGAGTTGTACTGGTCGCTGGTCCGCTGGGAGCTGGAGCAGAGGCAGTCGGGGAGTCTTCGGGGTTGGAGCCCCCAAGCGCGCCCATGTCTGCTACCCTTCCGGCTAGCTTGGCCCTGGCGGCCGAAGGAGAGGAGCCCAGGGAGGGCCTCCGCCAGGTGATTTTGCACATTCTTGAGCACCGCTCCCACTCAGGTATGGTCGTCTAGATCTGGCACTTCCCTACTGCCGCATGTTTCATGGATTCCTCTGATGTCTTCCTTTTCTCCTGCAAATTGCTGGGGATGTTGACCCTTTCGACGGGCTGGTCGCACTCCTCCATGGGGGCTTCCGTCGCGGGCTGCAAGCCATTCATCATGCAAGAGCCCAGGTCGCCTCTCTTCGAGGGGACAGCGAACGGGCACAAGAGGAGGTCAAGCACTTGCAACTGAAGTGGCGTACCTAGAAGCCTCACTCGTCGCTCTGGAGGATGACCACGCACGCTTGTCCAGGGACATGGTTGGCTGGATCACCCCGTCGGAGGCAAAGCGCATGCTGGAGACTCGATATTGGGATGGCCTTTGTTTGTGCCGTAGGATCGCTTCCCTGGTGGCTCTTGATGTACCCGAAGGAGTTTTTCATCCTGGAAACGCCGGGATCAGGGACGCATCCTGCTTGAGGAACTTCCTCGAGGAAGCCAGTCCGTCTTGTCCTCCAAAGTAGTCTTTCTCTGTATAGATTGCTTGGTCGCCTCTTGTTATTTTCTTTTGCTTCTGTATTTCACTTGTTTTTGGAAAATGAAAAAGGGTGATTTCCTTCTCTTTCATATTCGTTCTCTTCCGATGTGGTGTATTTACCGCACCTTTCGTTTAATGTGATCTATGGGGTCATGCCCCGTGTTTGAATGCTATGCTTGCAGAGCTATTGTCACCAAGGCCCTAATTAGGCGCATTCTTGCGCTGTGCTCGTCCTTCGTCAGAGGATGTCACCGCATCTTGCGCGGTTGGTGGGAAGCTCGATCCGCTAACGCGGATGTCGTCATAAGTCCCGTGGAACCACAACACGGGTCGGCCGGGTTTTCAGGCCACGGCCACCGGGCTCTGGGTCTAGGCCTTAGTCGCGTGGTGTCCATGGGAGGTGTGTGGCCCCTGCTCAAGGCGTCATAATCACCGTGTTTAAGGTCCTAGCCCTCGACCATTGTAGATTGAGGGTGCTCTCTTCCGCGTGAGAAGGTTGCCGCACGCCTTCGATAATTGCCGCCTAAGGTTTTTGTTGGCCGAGAATTAGGGAGCTTCCAAAGCCCCTAGGCCTAATATTTTGACCGCCTGGGTAGACTGGCGCAGAGCCATGATAGATGTGTGCCCTTTCAGACTTGCCCGTCGTGCGGGCGAGGTTTTTAATGGCCGCTTGTGGGCCGCTTCGCGCATGGCCAAGGGTTTGCTTCACGGACGGACGATAGTCCTGCCGACTTAGGGGCAGTCTAGGTCGTTTCGATTTGAGAATGCCATGCATGCCAACATTTCACACAAATGGGGATGCAGAATAACAGGAAAAGTAGTTTTATTAACAAAAAGCATAACACATGTACAAGCATTCACCATGGTGTACGTGTGTGTCTTACCTGGGCAGTCGTAGCGTTACTGGTAATACTTCCTTAAGTTGGCGGCGTCCCAGGTTCGGAGGACCAATTTGCCGTTCTAGGCGCGCAGCTTATACGCTCCGCTTCGGAGGATTGCGGAGAGGAGGAATGGACCCTTGCCATCCGGGGAGAGCTTATTTCTATTTGCGGTCTTTCCCACGACCTCTACGCTCCGGAAGACCAAATCTCCAACTTCGAGGGGGCGCGCCTTCACCCACTTGTTGTACTACTGCGTGACGTGCTGCTGATAGGCCGCGATTCGCAGTTGCGCCACATTTCGAACCTCAGAGAGCAGGTCTAGGCTTTCCCGGAGCCTCTGTGAGTTGGTGGCTGGATCGAAGCACTCGACCCGCAGGCTTGGCATCCCCAACTCCACAGGGACTACAGCCTCAACCTCAAAACAGAGGTTGAAGGGCGTCTCTCTCGTCGGCTCCCGCGGGGTCGTCCGATACGACCAAAGTATGAATGGCAGCTCTTCGACCCAGGAGCCCCCTGCGTCTTCCAGCTTGGTCTTCAATCCGCGTAGCAACATGCGGTTGGTGATCTCAACTTGCACGTTGGCCTGGGGATGGGTCACGGACGTGTGGATCAGCTTGATGCGGAGATCGCGGCAGTATTTTGTGAATCGCTTGCCGGTGAATTGGATTCCGTTGTCGGTCACTACGACCTCAGGAATCCCTAAGTGCCAAACGATACCTTGATGGAGGAATTTCGTCGTGTTCTGCTCGGTGATCTTGGCAAGAGGGACAGCCTCTACATATTTGGTGAAGTAATTGATACCAACTATCAGGAATTTCCTCTGCCCGGAAGGCAAAGGTAGCAGTCCGAGGATATCGAGTCCCGATTGCGCGAATGGTCATGGCGACTGGAGGCAGCGCAACACTGTGTGCGGCTGATGCGTCTTGGGGCCCTGGACCTGGCAACTCTCGCACTTTCGGACGAACTCCATATCGTCCCGCTTCAGGGTCGGCCAATAGAACCCTTGCCGCATGACCTTGAACGCGAGGTTCTTGCCCCCGATGTGTGAGCCGTGTAATCCCAGGTGTACCTCGCTTAGGGCGTACTCGACTTCTTCTGGAGTGAGGCATTTCAGGAGAGGAGTGGAGTATCCCCTCCTATATAGCCTTCCGCTGAGGAGCGTGTACAAACCTGCTGTCTTCTTGATCCGCTTGGCCTTATTGGCATCATCGGGGAAGGCCCCCTCGGTCAGGTACTTCACATACGACGTCATCCAATTGCCTCCAGCATTGACCCATAGTATTTCTTGGTCCGCGGTGTCAATACTAGGCGCGGCTAGGACTTCCCTTGGTTCCCTGGTGTATTGTTCCAGTGATCCGGTAGCTGCATCTCAGGCCAGTAGGTCAGCCCTCTTTTATCGGACCTAGGGACGTGCTTGATCACAACTCGGCCAAACTCAAGGATCAGGGTCTTTGCTTTCACCAAGTACCTCACGAGTTGTGGGTTTGACGCATCGAAGTTCCCTTGTAACTGGTTGACCACAAGCTCAGAGTTGCTGTGTATGACCAATGACTTTGCGGAACATTTCCTGGCTAGGCGTAGGCCGGTGAGGAGGGCCTCGTACTCTGCCACGTTGTTGGTGTCTGGGAAGGCTAGTGCGACAGAGTTCATAATCTCTGTGCCCTCCGGCGTCTTTAGCACGACTCCGGCTCCGCTGCTTGCCTGAGTGGACGACCCATCCTCGTTCAGGGTCCACACTGGAGGGCCGTGGTCTTCCACGTTTCCAGGGTTGTCGGCATCTTCCGGAGCTGGGGTCATTACTTCAACAATGAAATCGGCCAGGGCCTGTCCCCTCACGGCTGGCTGGGGCCGAAACTCCACGTCAAACTCCCCTTGCTCGACGGCCCACTTGACTAACCGCCCGGATGTTTCCGGCTTCTGCAAGATCGACTTCAGAGGCAAATCTATCGGTACGACGATCCGGTGCGACTGGAAGTAGGGCCGCAGCTTCCGCGTCGAATAGATGAGGGCGAGCGCCATCTTCTCGGTGTGCGGATAACGGGCCTCCACATCCGTCAGCACCCGGCTCACGTAGTACACTGGCCGCTGCATTCCCTCGTGCTCCCCGACTAGCACGGAGCTGAGGGCCGCTGCTGACATAGCCAAGTAGTGGTAAAGGTCCTCGCACTCGCGCGGGCTGGCGAGGTACGTCTTCAACTCTTTGAAAGCTTCGTCGCATTCCTCGGTCCACCTGAACCCTAGCGATTTAGTGCCCCTTAGTGCCTTGAAGAAAGGCAGGTACTTCTCAGCTGACTTGGCGAGGAACCGGGAAAGGGCCGCTATCCGTCCGGTGAGCTTCTGTACTTCTTTTATTGTCCGCAGGGGACTCAAGTCGAGGATGGCCTTGATCTTCTCTAAGTTGGCTTCAATGCCGTGCTGGGACACAATGAAGCCCGAAACTTTCCTGAGGTCACTTCGAAGGCGCACTTGGCTGGATTGAGCTTCATCCCGTGCCGCCGGAGGACCTAAAATGTCTCCTCCAGGTCGCTGATGTGGTCGTGGGTGACATTGCTCTTCATGAGCATATCGCCGACGTACACTTTCATGTTGCTTCCAATCTGGGCCTCGATTATCTTATTCACCAGGCGCTGATAGGTCGCTCCGGCATTCTTGAGGCCAAAGGGCATCACCTTATAACAGTACGTCCCTTGGTCCGTCATAAAGGAGGTGTGCTCCTCGTTCTCAGGGTGCATCTGAATCTGGTTGTAGCCGGAATACGCATCCATGAAGCTCATGAGTTTGTGTCCGGACGTGGAGTGCCCGAGTTGATCAATCTCGGGAAAGGGAAACTGTCTTTGGGGCAAGCCTTATTTACGTCGGTGAAGTCGACACACATTCGCCACTTGCCGTTGTTCTTCTTCACTAGCACGACATTGGATAACCACTTCGGATACTGGACCTCTCGGATGAACTCGGCGTCCAGGAGTCTCCTTACCTCTTCTCCTATGGCGATCAACTTCTCGACGGAGTGATTCCTGCTCTTCTGCTTAACGGGCTTTCGGCTCGAGTCAAAGCCCAGCTTATGGACAATCATTTTGGCCGGTATCCCAGGCATGTCAGTGGGAACCCAGGAGAACACATCGGAGTTAGCCCTAAGGAAGGTAATTAGCCGGTCACGTTCCACAGGCTGGAGGGATCTGCCCACGTAGATGCACCTCTTCGGCCCGGAAAGATTTAAAGGGACCGCTTCGGTAGCCTCTCCTGATTGGGCCTGTTGCAGCAAGGTTTCATCGCGGAGGTCAAGATCTTCATCCGGGCAACATGGTGCCGCGGGACTGATCTGGGACAGGTAGCACGTTCGTGCCGTCTCCTGGTCTCCGAGCACTTCCCCCATACCCCACGGGGTGGGGAACTTTTCCTTTAGGTGTGGGATCGACGTCACGGCTCCAAAGGCCGTGAGGAAAGGTCTGCCCAATATGGCGTTGTAGACAGATGATAGGTCAGCGACGAGGAATGCGAGCTCTCGCGTCACATAGCGCGGGTGGGTCCCTATAGTGACTTCCAGCCGACTATTCCTTGTACGGGGATCGGTTCATTATCCAGGCCGTACAAGGGTCTGCCAGTGGCTTTCATCTGGCTTCGTCTCAATCCAAGCTTAAAGAAAGCGCTGAGATACAGTAAATTCTGTGAACTTTCATTATCAAGGAAAACTCGTTTCAGTTCGTAATCAACCTTACCATCCGAAACGAGGGCGGATACAACGAGGGGATCGGTATGGGGGAAGGTTACATGAGCCACATCGTCACTACTAAAGCTAATGACATCACTCCTATCCCAAATCCTTACTCGCTTGTTGCTGAAAGTTGGCTTCGGCTCCCTTTGCTCGGCGTCCCCGGCGGCTACTGCGGAGATCATGTTGACCACTCTGACGGTCGTGTGGCCCCTCGGTGGCTCACTAGCCTCACCGTCCGAGGTTACGGGGCCTTGCCCTGAACTCTTTACGAACCGTTTAAGGTGTTCGCGGCGGATCAAGTCCTCCATCTCATGCTGCAGGGTCCGATAGTTCTCAGTCGGGTGTCCTAGGCAGCGGTGGTATTGGCAGTATTTGGTCTGGTCGTTGCCGCTGGGACCTTTCGACATTTTCGGCCACTTAAGGAACTTTTCATCCTGGATCTGCATCAGGATGTTGGTACGAGTGTCATTTTGGGGAGTCAGGGATGTCTGTCCATGGTCCTTCCTGGGCCCTGGTGGAGGCCGCGGTTGCTTACGGTGCCCCGTGAAGCGGTGGCTGTCGTTGTCCCTCTTCTGCCCGCCAGTGGGTCTGGTGGCTTCTCGGGGCAGGTCAACTCGCTCAGGGCGCTTCACCTCGTTGGCCTCTTCGGCCGTGATGTACGCCCTGGCGATGGCCTCGGCCTCCTGGAAGGTTTAAGGGCGCTGGTGCGATAGGTGCTTAAAGAAATCCCCCGCCGCCAGAGTGGCGACAAAGACATTGAGTTTCAGCTCATCAGAGAGCTGGGGGATCTGCCGTGCCTCGGTGATGAAACGGTTGAGGAGCCGCTTCAGGCTTTTGTCTGATCTCTGGCGGAGGCGGACCAAGTGCCACTGTTGCCTTTCCTCTCTTCAGCTAGAGGCAAACTGGCTCAGCAAATTATCAGGTAGCTCGTCGAACGAGCGTATGGAATTCGGAGAGAGACCATGGAACCAGAGCAGCGTGTCCTCCCTGAGGGTGACGGGAAAGCACTGGCACATCTGGGCCTCGCTCGCTCCCTGAATGGACAAATGGGTGCGGAAGCAGATGAGATGGTCCATCGGATCCTTACTTCTATTGTACCCCTCCTGGACGGGCATCTTGAACTTATTCGGTAACGGCTAGGTCCGTAGATCTATGGCGAAGGGCGATCTCCGAAGGTCGGCGGAGGATGCGTGGGCCTCTCCTTGTGCAGGATGTCCCACAACACCTTCACTTTCTCCTCCATCGACGGGTTGGTAGCGCCTCTCCGCGCATTGATGACATCGCGGAGCTCCGTGTGGTCCTGAAGATGCGGTTGAGCTTGTCGGTGGTGTTGGCTCTCCGCTTGAGGGGGTTGCTCGCTATTGGAGCCCGCCGCGGTCTGTCTCTCGTGGCCGCGCGAGTTGCTGGGATTACACCCCTCACGGCTGTCCCCCCGATCGCTGCGGTCGGGATGGCTTTCAGCTTCGTGAGGGTCGATTCTGTTGGGGATCGTCTGGTCCGCCACATTGTTAGGTTGGTTGGATCCTCTCTCGAGGGCCACCGCACAGCGTTTCCTCTTTTGGAGGAGGACGCTTGAGATGCCAGAGGGGTAGCCCCCAGCCAAGGAGTTCCCATTCGATCGCATAGGGCGTGGAGTACTAGGTTTATGTCACCCACGTCTGTGGCCAAGCGGTGGACATCAGGCTCTGGACAGGCATCTTCGTGGCTCCCGACGGGGGGGCCCTCGCTGTGAGAGAAGACGTTCATGGCTGGAGCGCTAGCTTGTACTCTGGTGTTCACCATTCTCTTTATTTTGGAAGGGAGGTGGGAATGAGACAATAGGCTTCTCGTCAGTTTTTCACAGACGACGCCAATGTTGCGTCCCGGGTCTACGGTTGTCGTACAGATTAGGGAGCCTCCGGGTTCCTGATCATGTGGTAGCGTCAGGATGAGGGTCCGGTCTCCGTATCTCCTAACCTGGACCTACACAACACAATCAACAAACGAGAGGTTAGAGGTCTGGCGGAATTTCTCCCATCACGGCCATTCCGACGCTCAAGTCAGCAGGTTCCCGCAATAAACGAAAATGACGCACGCGCTAGGTGGTGCGTAGATGAATGCTGATGAAACGTGAGCGACGCATATGTTTCAGTGTGGGAGATGCAATGAGCAGGTTGCGGAAGGCCTGGCTTCCTTAATGCACCGCAGTGGGTGGCTAACTTTCCGGTGCCTGAATGGACTTGGGGATTGTGATTGTAAGAGAAGCGGGCTCGTTTGTGGCCACGAGACTTGAGTCTTATCTCAGTTCGATTGCTTTCTCTCTTGTTCTCTGGGAAGAAGAAGAAGGATCCGATCCCCCTCTCTGTGTGGAAAGGGAGCTCTTATAGGCTCATCCCCAATGGACTATGGGCGCGAGAATGCCCGTTGCTAGGGCTCTCTGGCCTCTGGTCACTATTGCTGACCGCTGGTTATGTCAACTGTCGCTTTGCAGTGGCGGGCAGGATCCTGAGCGCTGCTGGCCACGCCTGGTTTCCCTTTGAGTTGGGATTGGCTGGCTGCCTGCGGGCGGCCGCCTGAGCCGTTGTCACAGCGCTGGCCACTTCTCTATTGGCTGGTTTTTCCTCTCTCCTGTTTGTTTTCTGGCAGCTGATTAATGTGCTGCAGGATGTCCGTCCCTTTTCGCCAGATGGGCGCCACGTAGGTTCCCTGCGCAGTTGGGCTGCCCTTGAGATTGCTTGTGGGCCTTAGCACAGGACCTAACAATTAGTTATCTACAAAAATTTAAATAGTATGAATTGTACTGTCCTAACTCTAATATAAGAATAGTCTAAACCGGTAATGTCAGATTTTTTTTGAGAATGGTCAAACAGTGAAGGTATTATTTCATCAAATGTGGATATTAAAGAAATTTGGGTAAAAGTTTTTTTGCCTATAATTTATAACAAAATTATTGTTCCGACTAATATTGAACAATTTAATAGCAATAAACGATAAATTATTATTCTATCCTCCATGATAAAATTGTCACTGTTGAACGAGTTACAGAACAATTATAAAAAATAATATTAAGGAGATCTCATAGAGATAGAATTTTATTATTTTAAATAATTATTTGGTTTATCAATAAGAATTTGAGTTTGATATATAGACCTATGATGATTTGATTTTTTCTAATAAGCCATATAAAAATGATTCTTCTAAATGGATTAATACCATAAAAAATTAGTTAAAATTAATGACATATAATGACATCCCAGATATGGTTAAATTACCAAAAAGTTACCAAATATTTTGTTGTAAATACGTATTTAAAATCAAGTGTAACTCAAAGATAATATCAAATGATATAAAACTATACATTTGGCTTAATGTTACACTTAGAGATGTGTCATTTATTATAATGAGACTTTCTTTTCAATCTTAACGAGGGACTACTAAAGAATCATGTTGGCGTTGGTGGCACATTTTAGTTTTAAGTTACACTAAATAGATGTAAGACTACTTTATTATAGTAGTTACTGCGTTTTGGATCTAAATTTTGAATAATTTCGAGTCAAATTGATCGTCTAAGTTCGGTTCTATCCACTGAGTTTGGACTCTACACACTACAACTACGAACAAGAGGTAAGGTGACGGGAGGAGATTGTCCCACCGAAAATACTCCGACGCTCAAATTAGCAAATAGCCTTTGAATTAAGAAGGTAAAAATAAAGAATGCACGGAGAATGTAGAGAGTGTTTGAGATGAAAGTGTGTTCTTGTTGAGTAAGGCTTTGGTAGCTCGTGAGAAGTGTTGGCTCTAGGCTCTGTGTTTGCTCGAAACTTAGCGGTATAGAGAGAGAGAGAGAGCGCGTTCGTAGTCTGAAAACGTATGAGCTTTGCAGTAAAGAGCTTCTGTGTCTGAACTGAGAGCGTGCCTTGGAGTGAGGACCTTTGACCTTTTATAGTCACTATACTGGGCGACATTCTTTGTGTAGAAAGGTTTGATTCTCATACTCTGTTGGGCTCGCTACCTTTGCTGGTGTGGAGCTTTTATGGCAGTAACAGTCGTTGCCTTGATTATTTTCCTTCTATATTTTGTAACCGTTAGGGTTTGTTGCAAATAGGAGGAGGATTCTTTCGCTTTTCTTCAAGGATGTGCGTTGAATCTGCTAATTAACATTGTAATTGAGATTGCATTCTATGAAGAGCGCAAAATCAGGGAAAAGACCGTTGTTGGTTGAGGATGGTCACATGGGCCAAACTAAGGTTGGCCCACTTGAGGCACGACCTTCAGACGATCAACTGGTCATGCTTCCGGTTAACGGGAGGATTGACCGTCTCAAGAGCAAGTCGTCCATCTGCTATTGGGGTTCTGCTGGTTTACTTAGCCTTTCATCCGGTCAATAGTTGGCGTTGAGTATCCAGGCACACATTGGGTCATCGTGGACTTGCGCCTTTCCTCCTTCTTAGGCAAGCCCATTACTAGCGTGCTCATCATTAGCCCCCCATGCTGGGAGTCTAGGATTCTGACCTCCAACATGTTCATGATGAATCGCGAGTGGCTGGGTTACCTCCCTAAGGTGACCTAGTGTGGAAAATGACGGAGACTCTTAGTCTGTTGATTGTGTTGCGTGTAATTGCTGACTGTAAAGTCTTGATCTGGAGGACCGGCTTAGAATTTGTTAACCAGATTCGTTGACCATCTAGGCCAAAATCTAGAGAATTGGTTGAAGATAGCGTTGATCGGCTTCATTGATCGTCTAGGCCAAAATTCGAAAGACTGGCTGAAGAAAGTGTTGACAGGATTCGTTGACCTCTTGCGCCAAAATCCAGAGTATTGGTTGAAGAAAGCGTTGACCTGATTCGTCGACCTCTTGGGCCAAAATCTGGGGAACTAGTGGGAGTTGAAATGATGCGCCATCATGCCGCTGGATTGTCAATCGAAAAGTTGGCAATGTGTCTACATGCAGTGAATTTGTAATCCCAATAATTAATGCATCAGAGGATCTGATTAGACTGCACCCGTTTTGGGAGTGGCACGTGTCAGCAGTGATGGGCACACATTTACGAGACAGTTCACTTTCTCCAGCGTTCACATTCCTTTAAGTAATCCAGCTATTACTTTTCAAATTTTCCACGCTTTCCTTTAACTTCCTAAAAATTTTATAAGTGTTTTGTTTCCTTCCTTCTCCCATTTTCATGGCGCCTTCTATAGCTTAGATGGCTTTAGTCATCAAGGCTAGTGATGTGAGGGAGTTGTACATCGAGTAGAACATCCCTGTGTCGATCGTCTTCAGGATTCCCGACGAGGGAGGCAATGCATGCTCTCCTCCTGAGGGTTGTGTCACCATCCATGAGGTCCACTTGAGAAGTGGATTACATCTCCCTGTTCCTAACTATGCTGATGGGTATATTGACCGGCCTTTGGATCCCTATTGCACAGTTTCACGCTAATATTGTGCGTTACTTGCGTTCCCTCTGCATCTTTTTCCGCCAGTGTTCAAAGCTGTTGACGGTGGAACCGGTCAGGGTAATGTTCCAGTTTGTCTAGAGTGTAGAGCGGGTGTGCTTGTCTCCACGAAGGCTCTGAATCAGCACTGCAATATATGATTACTTGAAAAATTAGAAGAACCGGTTCTTTTATATTCATGTTGATATGACCTGACCCTTGGCTAGAGATTGGGGCATGGTGCCTGATATTTACATTGGAATGCCCACCGACGAGGAGGTTGCTATGGTGGAGCCGCTTCTAGAGCTGGTGGAGGGCCACCTTCTGGAGTTCAGGGGAGACCATTTGGTTTCTCGAGCGGAGGCTAAGAAGGCACGATGGGGACCACCTTCTCCGGTGTAGAAGATGAAGGTGTCTTCTAGTAAGAGGACGGCTAGGGTCCTTACAATCGAATTTGTCGACGCACCTTCCACCAAAGAAGCTCCCAATAGTACAAGGCAGAAGAAGGCAATGACGGTGATGCCTTTTTCATCTTCTTCCTCGGGGCCGGACTATGTCTTGGCTGGCTGGTTTGCTAGGGCGGCAGATAGCTCCAGTGTAGGCGGAGTTGAGGTTGCTATGGAGGTGTATAGGTCCAGGCTGCACTCCACTGTGAGCAATGCCGTTCTTACTCTGCCACGGCCGGAGCACCTGGTGGTGCTATCGGAGTCACCTGCGGAGCCTTCAGTCGAGCAGGTTGCTGGATTGCCTAAGGAGCTAGCTGCCGAAGAGCTCTTGGAGGTACCTATAGAGCCTCCTACTGCACAAGCCACCAAATTAGCCGAGGAGCCTGTTGCTTGTGAGCCTCAAGAGGCGCTTGAAGTGCCAACCATTGGAGAGCCCCATGAGGCGGTTGGTGCCACTGTCATGTTGACAGAGGAGCCTACCGTAGGTGGGCCTACTGTGGAGGAGGGCTTTACTGTGGTAGTACTAGAGGAATCTGCCGCTAGGGGAGCTGTCGAGGCGGTGGCTCTTAGGCTGGGCCACTACTGGGCTCGTTCAGGAGATTTCTGTTTCCAGTCCTCCGCTGCCAGGGCCAAGGTCTCACAGCAGGCTAGTGAGACCAGAGTGCAGAGTTTGGCAGTAAACTTTTGCAACTTTTCTTCTCCTTTGTCTCTTCGTTACTGTTATTTAGCGCTCTTGGTCCTTGCAAGAGAAGAAAATAATTGGTGTAGTTAGTAAGGGGCTGCACCAAAGGGACCTGATTGATCTCGATTGTGACAGAGAGATCGCTTGGCTCGAGGAGGAGATGGAGTTCCTTAAGGTGGAGCGCTTGGATGACATGGCTTCCCTTCAGACTGTGGTGTCGAGCTTGGAAGAGGAAAGCGTTGGTCTGAAGGAGGAGAATGCCTGGCTGAGAGAGGAAGCAGATTGGGCTGTGAGGCGCATGGACCAACTCTCGGGACAGTTAACATCGCTGGAGAATGAGTTGGCAACTCGTATACATCCCTATGAGGTCTCCAAGATGCTGTGGGCATGGGTATGGGAAGGCGTCAACCTCAGCCGATGCATTGCACGACTGGTTGACTCTAACTTTCCTGTTGAATTTCTTGACCCAGCAAACCGTTCTGCCCAGCATCGTGAGAACCTTGTGGGACAACCCCGGAGCGGTTAGGGGCCATCGGTACCTCCTTCTGGGAGCTCCGCTCAATTGTAGATTTGGTACTCTTATAGTTTGAAATTGTTATAATTATGAACGCACATAATCAATAAAATGGTCATTTTACTAATATTCTGCGTCTTTGCCTTAGTAGCCGTTTCTTAATTATTATTGTTGCGTTGTTCTGCTGACATGGTGCGTTGCACGCAAGTTGGCCGTCTGCCTTTCTTGAGATCTTAGTGGCACTCTCTGATGGACTAAAGTCCAGGAGAAAATATCAAGGTGAACCTTGATGTCATGTCAAGCCTATTCTTTACTCGTAAGTAGAGGCTTGGTTGTGCTACCTAAGTGGAAACTTAGGTGGCCGGCTTTTGGACGGAATGCTTTTGGTCCTCTTAACCGTCGCTGATTGACATGCTATCTCCTTGTGTAGGAGGTTATTACGTGTGCTTTTACATCCCCTGAGATTTGACCACGAATGGCCACTTGGATGACCATGGTTTAATTCGACCGTTAATAGACCGCCTGGATGATTAGGGTTTAATTAAGACCGCCTAGGGGCCGTTTGGATGACCAGAGTTTAGTTACGACCGCTTGTGAGCTACTTGGATGAGTAGGGTTTAGTTACGATTGCTTATGAGCTGCCTGGATGACCAGTGTTTAGTTACGAGTGGGTAAAAATTTGTCCGACTTAGGAACAGTCTAGATCGTATAACCCTACAAGTAGACACACATGTGTTTGGAAAAGAATACTGTGTAAATGAAAAAAATATTCTTTTATTAATAACAAACAATATGTGCAAGCATACAGGTGGACGACCTACTTGTATCCTTATTGGAAGTAGAGCTTGAGGTGGACCGTATTCCACGTCCGTGGAACCACCTTACTGTTCTGCGTCCGGAGTTTGTATACTTTATTTCACAGAATGGCGGAGATTATAAAAGGGCTTTCCAATTCGGAAAAAGTTTATTATGGTTGGTAGTCTTGCCCGTAGCTTCGAACTTCGTAAGACCAAGTCCCTAACTTCGAAGTGCCGCATTTTTACCTTCTTGTTGTAATGGCATGCGACTTGTTATTGGTAGGCTGCTGTCTGCAGTTTAGCAGCATTGCGGCTTCCTCTAATAAGTTTAAGTGTTCCCAAATTTTCTGAAAGTTATCTTGTGGGTAAAAAGACTTAATCCTAAGATTTAAAAGCCCAATCTCAATCGGAATTACTGCTTCAGTCCCGTAATAGAGACTGAAGGGTGTCTCGCATGTCGATTCATTTAGAGTTATCAGATAAGACCATAGGACGGAGAGCAGTTTGTCAACCCAGGAGCCCCTTGCGTCCTCTAGTTTGGCCTCCAGACCGTGGAGTTGCGTGTGGTTTGTGACCTCTACCTGTCCGTTGGTTTACGGGTACGCTACCGAAGTGTAGACCAATTTGATGCCTAGATTAGTGTAATACTTGGTGAACCATTTTTCGGAGAATTGGATTCCGTTGTTAGTCACTATGACCTCGGGAATGCTAAATCTACTGACTATGTTCTGGCAGATGAATTCTAAAGCATTGTGCTCGGTGATCTTGGTTGGAGTGGTTTCGACCCACTTGGTGAAGTAGTCGATGCCAGCGATGATGAACTTCCTTTGCCCAATAGCAATGAAAAATGGGCTGAGAATATCAAGCTCCCATTGTGTGAAATGCCAAGGAGCTTGAAGAGTCCTTAATTCAAGGGCGGTTGATGGTGAGGATTACTATGGAGTTGGCAATTTTCACACTTCATGAAGTTGAGGGCGTCTTTTTTTATCGTTGGCTCGTAGTGGCCCTAATGCATGATCTTGAACGTTAGGTTTTTGCCGTAGATGTATGATTCGCATATCCCAAGGTAAACTTTTCTCAAGGCATAGTTGGCCTCCTTAGGAGTAAGCCATCGGAGGTACAAAGTCGAGTTGTAGCGGCGATAGAGCTGTCCATCGACTATGGTATACCAACCAGCCATCTTCTTGATCCGCTTGGTTTTGTCCGTGTTGTCTAGCAGTGCTCCATTTGCCAGGTATATCTGGTAAGGCATTATCCAGTTTTTCATGTCGGAGACCTGCATGGCTTTCTGTTCCTCAATGTTGGGAGTGCTCAGGAGCTCCTGCATGTCTCTCAAGTGTTGTTCTTGGTTTTTAGCCACCACTGCCTTGTCAAGTTGGTTAGCCTTTCAGTTTTCACTTCTAGGAACGTGGACCAGGGTCACCTTATCGAATCTCTGGTTGGCTTCCGTCGCTTTGGCCAAGTGATGGTTGCATGCCTCGAAACTCCCGCTAACCTAGTTGACGACAAGCTAAGAGTCATTATAGACGGTTAGTCGTTTGGTTGAGCACTCTTTGGCTAGCCTTAACCCAGCCAATAAGGTTTCGTACTTGGTAATATTGTTGGTGGTCGGGAAGTCGAGCTTCAGGGAGTAATTCACCTCAAACCCTTCAAGGGTCCTCAAGATCACTCCGGTACCGCTGCCTAAGTCCGTAGATGATCCGTCAATGTTGAGGACCCACTTCGGCTCTTCCTCGTGTTGCTCGATATTCTCAGTGAGCTGTTCATCAGGAATTGGTGTTGTGATCTCAACGATAAAGTTAGCCAAAGACTGCCCTTTGATGGTTGGCCTAGACCAAAATTTAATGTCGAACTCTCTCAATTCGATAGCTCACTTGACCAGTCGTTCAGAAACGTCTGGTTTTTGGAGTATACTGTTTAGAGGTTGGTTGGTTAGAACCACTATACGATGAGCCTAGAAATAAGGCCTCAGCTTTCGAGCGGAGAAGACAAGTGCCAAGGCCAACTTCTCTGCATGTGGGTAACGCGTCTCTGTGTCGATCAACATCTTACTTATATAGTAGACTGGCCGTTGAGAGTTAGAATCCTGGCATATGAGGACAGAGCTAAGAGCCACTTCTGACACTGCCAGATAAATGTATAGCTCCTCTCCGTCCTTAGGCGACGTCAGCAATGGTGGACTGGCTAGGTACTACTTCAATTCATTGAAGGCTGTTTGGTATTCTGTGGTCCACTGAAACCCGTTTACTTTTATCCCCCCTCAGAACCTTGAAGAAAGGCTGGTAGTTATTGTCTAACTTGGCTAAGAAGCGGGATAAGGTTGCCAGTCGTCCGATTAGCCTCTGGACATCTTTAACATTCCGTGGTGGAGTCATGTCCGTGAGAGCCTTGATCTTCTTCGGGCTTGCCTCGATCCCTCGTTGAGAGATGATGAAACCCAAGAACTTTCCTGAGAATACTCTGAAGACGCACTTAGAAGGATTCAGCTTCATTTGATGCGTGCAAAGTATCTCGAAGGACTCAACCTGATCACGAATATGGTCGTTGGTGGTCTTGCTCTTGACGAGCATGTCATTGACATACACCTCCATATTGTGGCCGATCTGCTTCTTGAACATCTTGTTCATGAGCAGCTGGTAAGTAGCACCTACGTTCTTCAGACCAAAAGGTATCACCTTATAGTAGTAAGTGCCCTAGTCTGTCAAGAACGATGTGTGCTCCTCGTCCTTTGGGCTCATCCGAATCTAGTTGTAACTCTAGTACGCATCCATAAAACTCAGTAGCTCATGTCCAAAGGTCGAGTCGACCAATAGGTCGATCTTGGGTAAATAGAAGCTGTCTTTTGGGTAGGCTTTATTAACGTTGGTAAAATCGAAGCATATTCGCCATTTCTCGTTGCTTTTTTTTACTAGAATGATGTTGGAGAGCCAGTCTGGGTACTGACATCTCTGATAAAACCAACGTCCAGCAACTTCTTTATCTCCTCTCGAATGGCAATCAACTTTTCCACAGAGTGGTTTCCCCGCTTTTGCCTGATGGACTTGCGGCCGAGATTGAGGCTCAAGTTTGAACATGGGCGACCAGCTTTTGGACGGAGTGCTTTTGCTCCTGTCGACCGTGACTGACTGACACACTATCTCCTTGTGTAGGGGGTTGTCACGTGTGCTGTTTAAGCTCCTTAAGATTTTGACCGCGAATAGACCACTTGGATGACCAAGGTTTAATTTGACCATTAATAGGCCGCCTGGATAATCATGGTTTAATTACCATCGCCTAGGGCATGTCTAGATGACCATGGTTCAGTTAAGACAACTTGTGGGCTACCTGGATGACCGGAGTTTAGTTACGACTGCTTATGGGCTGCCTGGATGACCAGGATTTAGTTACGAGTGGGTAAAATCCTACCCAACTTAAAGGTAGTCTAGATCGTATAATCCTACAAGTAGACACACGTGCATACGGAAAAGAATACAGTGCAAATTAAAAAAAATATTCTTTTATTAATAATAAACACACATGCATATGGAAGTAGCGCTTGAGATGAATCGCGTTTCACGTCCGTAGAACTAACTAGCCGTTCTGGGTCCAGAATTTGTATACTCAATTTTGCAGAACGGCGGAGACTAGAAAAGTGCCTTTTCAATTCGAAAAAAGTTTATTCCGGTTGGTGGTCTTACTCGTAGCGTCGATACTTCGTAAGACCGAGTCCCCGACTTCGAAATGCTGCGCTTTTACCTTCTTGTTGTAATAGCGTGTGACTCATTATTGGTAGGCTGTTGTCTGCAGTCTAGCGACGTCGTGGGCTTCCTCTAGTAAGTCTAGGTCTTCCTGAATTTTCTTAGAGTTATCTTGTGGGTTGAAGGACTCAACCCCAAGACTTGGAAGCTCAATCTCAATCAGAATTACCGCTTCAATTCTGTAACAGAAATTGAAGGGCGTCTCACTAGTTGGTTCCTTTGGAGTCGTCCGATAAGACCATAGGACGGTGGGTAGCTCATCGACCCAAGGGCTCCCTACGTCCTCCAGCTTAGTTTTCAGACTGTGGAATAGTGTGCGATTTGTGACCTCCATCTATCCATTGGCTTGCGGGTACGCCATCGAAATGTGGACCAATCTGATGCATAAACTGGTGCAATACTTGATGAAGTATTTTTCGAAGAATTGGATTCTGTTGTCAGTCACTATGACCTCAAAATGCTAAATCTGCTGACTATGCTCGGCGGACGAATTCTAAAGCGTTGTGCTTGGTGATCTTGGCCAGTGGGGCGACTTCCACCAACTTGGTGAAGTAATCGATGCCCGCAATAATGAATTTCTTTTGCCTTGTCGCGATAGGAAATGAGCCAAGAATATCGTGCTCCCATTGCGCGAATGGCCAAGGAGTTTAAAGAGATCTCAATTCTGCGAGCGGCTAGTGGTGTAGATTGCAATTTTCACACTTCTTCATGAAGTCAAGGGCGTCTTTCTTCATTGTTGGTCAGTAGTATCCCTGGCGAATGATTTTAAACTTCAGGTTCTTTCCGCCAATATGCGATCTGTAGATCTCAAGGTGGACTTCGCTCAAGGTATAGTCTGCCTCCTCAGGAGTTAAGCACTGGAGGTACAAAGTTGAGTAGCTACGGCGATACAGCAGTCTATCGACTATGGTATACCAGCTGACCGTCTTCTTGATCTGCTTGGCTTCGTCCGCATTGTCTGGAAGTATTTTGTCTGCCAGGTATCTCTGGCAAGGTGTCATCCAGCTTTTCGCGTCGAAGATTTACATTACTTTCTATTCCTCTGTACTAGGAGTTCTCCGAACCTCCCGCATGTCCCTCGAGCACTGTTTTGGGTTTTCGGCCGCCGCTGCCCTAACGAGTTGGTCAACTTTCCAATTTTTAATTCTCAGGACGTGAACCAAGTCTAGCTTATCAAATCTCCCGATGTTATCCTTCGCCTTCACTAAACATTTGGTTAAGTGAGGGTTACACGCCTTGAAGCTCATGTTTACCTAGTTAACGATCAACTTAGAGTCGCAGTAAACGGTCAATCGTCTAGTGGAGCACTCTTTTGCTAGTTTTAGCCCAGCGAACAGGGTTTCATACTCGGTAATATTATCGGTGGCCGAAAAGTCGAGTTTAAGGGAGTACTTTATCTCAAACCCATTAGGAGTCCTCAGGACCACTCCGGCACCGCTATCGACTCCGTTAATGATCTATCTACGTTGAGAACCCATTCTTGTTCTTCCTAGTGTAGTCCTATATCCTCAGTGGACTATTCATCAGGAATTAGTGTCGTGGTCTCGACGATAAAGTTGGCCACAACCTACCATTTGATGGCCGATTTAGGCCAAAATTCAATATTGAACTCTCCCAACTTGGTAGCCAACTTAACCAGCCATCCGAAAATGTTGGGTTTCTAGAGTATGCTTTTCAGAGGTTGGTCGGTTAGAACGACTACGCGATGAGTCTAGAAGTAAAGTCTTTGTTTTTGGGCGGAGAAGACAAGTGCCAAGGCTAACTTCTCTGCGCGTGGGTAGCGCGTTTTTGCACCGATTAATATCTTGCTCACATAGTAAATTGGTCATTGAGAGTCAAAGTCTTGGTGTATAACGACAGAGTTGAGAGCTACCTCCAACACTGCTGGTAGAGGTACAACTCTTCCTATCCTTAGGCGACGCTAACAATAGTGAACTAGCCGGTAGTACTTCAATTCATCGAAGGTTGCCTAGCATTCTACAATCCACTAGAATCTGTTCGCTTTTATCCTCCTCAAAGCCCTGAAGAAAGGCTGGTATTTGTCCCCTGACTTGGCCAAGAAGCGGGACAGAGTTGCCAGTCGTCCGATTAACCTCTGGATATCTTTGACAATCCGCGATGGAGTCATGTCTGTGGGGGCCTTAATCTTCTCTGGGTTTACCTTGATCCCTCGTTAAGAAATGATGAAACCCAAGAACTTCCCCGAGGACACACTGAAGACGCACTTTGAAGGATTTAACTTCATTTGGTGCACGCGGAGTATCTCGAAGGACTCAATCAGATCGTGAATATGTTCGTTGATGGTCCTGCTTGTGACGAGCATGTCGTCGCTGTACACCTCCATATTACGATTGATCTGCTTCTCAAACATCTGGGTTCACGAGCCTCGATAAGTGGCACTTGCGTTCTTTAGACCAAATGGCATGACCTTATAACAGTAGGTGCCTTGTTCCGTCAAGAACGATGTGTGGTACTCGTCCTCTGGGCTCATCCGGATCTGGTTGTAACCCGAGTATGCGTCTATGAAGCTCAGTAGCTTGTATTCAGATGTTTAGTCCACCAACAGGTTGATCATGGGTAAAGAGAAGCTGTCTTTTGGGCAGGCTTTGTTGACGTCGGTGAAGTTAATACACATTTGCCATTTTATATTGCTTTTCTTCACCAGGACGACATTGGAGAGCCAATTTGGGTATTGGACTTCTCTGATGAAGTCGGTGCCCAGCAGCTTCTTTACCTCTTTTCGGATGGAGATCAGTTTCTTTATGGAATGGTTTTTCCATTTCTTCCTGATAGGTTTGCGGTCGGGATCAAGGCCTAACTTGTGGACTATTATTTTGGTCGGAATCCCAAGCATATAAGTGGGAGTCCACGTGAAGATATCAGCTTCTACCGCAAGAACATGATCAGTTCGTCACGCAGTGTCCCGGTGAGTAAGCTCTCAACCTATATGCACCTTTTCAGGTCCTCCGAATTCAGTGGGATTAGATCGGTTGCCTCACTAGACTGTGCTTATTGTAGGGTCGCTTCATCTTGATAGCCTAGTTCTCCTGCTACCTTTATGCTGGTACTTAGAGCAATCTAGGACATATAACTTGTCCACCCAGTGACTTGATCATCGAACACTTCACCAATACCGCATGCTATTGAAAATTTCATCTTGAGGTGCGGTATTAAAATGACGGCTCTGAATGCTGTTAGGCACGGGCAGCCTAGTATTGCGTTGTATACGGAAGGTAAGTCGACAACCAAGAAGGTAAGTGTACGACTCGCCATTTTTAAATACGTGCTCAGAGTGACCTCCAACTGGATTGTTCATTGAATGGCCACTGGCTCGTTGTCAAGGCCATAGAGTGGGCCTTCGGCAGGTTTCAACTGACTTTTTTTTAAACCAAGTTTAAAAAGCTTATCAAAGTAAAGCAAATCGCGAGAATTTCTATTATCTATCAAGACTTGTTTCAATTGGTAGTTGACGCTACCATTCAAAACAAGCGCAGATATAACAAGGGGATCTGCATGGGGGGAGATTACATGGCTCATGTCATTATTGTTAAAGCTAATGACGTTGTCTTCCGTGCACTGCTTCTTCCACCCAATCTGCTACTCCTTGTGGTCTGTTGGGATCTTGGCCGGTCAGGTTGTAATCTTGTTGACCACTTCAACCCCGACCCGATTTCGTGGTTGGGAAGTCCCTAGTTCCTCCCCGCCAGAGGTGTTAGAGCTTTGTCCAAGATTCCGATGAGCCTGGTGAGGTGGCTCCTCAGGATGAGCTTATCGAATTTCCGCTGAAATATCTTGCAATCTTCTGTGGAGTATCCGAAAAATCGATAGAAATCGCAGTACTTGGCTGGATTTCCTCCCTCCGCTTTTTAAAGTGGTTTTCGCCGCTTAAAGAACTTCTCCCCACTGATCTGCATGTGGTGTTGGAGCGCGTGTCCTGTCGAGGCGTCAGGTTGATTGACCCATAGTCCATCCATTCTGGTGCTCCGGTCCTTGCCGCTTCTTGTGGGAGTAATCATCGCCGTTGTGCTTCCTCTTTCCCACTACCGGGACAGGGTGAGGTTATTTGGTCCGCTCAAAACGCTTAGCCTCATTAGTCTCTTCGGCTGCTGCATAGGCTCTGGTGATAAATTTCGCCTCTTGAAAGGTTTGAGAATTTTTATGTGTCAGGTGCCTAAAGAAGTCCTTATGCATTAAGGAAAAGATGAAACTACTAAGCTTCATCTCTTCTGTGAACCTGGGGATTCTTTTCTCCTCCGCCATGAAGCGATTGAGGAATGTCTGCGGATTCTCCCCTACTTCTGCTTGATATGGGAAAGATGCCAAGGTTACTTCTATTCCCGGCGGCTGGAGGCGTATTGCGTCAAGAAGAGATTAGTGAGCTCTTAGAAGCTCTGGATCGAATCAGATGGGAGTCGATGGAATTAGATGCAAGTGTCTCCCTTCAACGTAAGAGGAAAGCAGCGGCATATGACCATGTCTTCCAACCCTTTTAAACTCAGATGGGTGCGAAAATGGTTGAGGTAATCCATTGGTTTAGCACTCCCATTGTATAAGTCAAGAGACGACATCGTAAACTTGGACGACATGGGGCTGTTCAAGATCTGNCGCTGTGAAGGGAGATCTATCCAGATCCATGGCGTGTTCATCATCCTTGAACACGCGCTTCAAAATCTTCTTCACCCTGGAATTTGTTCGGGTGGCATTGCCAGTTATATTGGAGTTGAGGTAAGCTCTCAACTTCGTTCTTTCTTGGGTGTGGTGAGTAGCCGGTGGCTAATACCACCAGTGGATCTAATGGTCCTGGAGGCTCCCTCCTGAGCTTGATGCCCAGTCTCCGCCTGAGAGTATCGAGGATTCTTTCATTCTGGACTCTCCTCCGAAGTCCTGCTGTCTAAACGTCCTTCAAGCCTTAAATGGCTTTGGGCGTATGAGGCCTCCCAAATCTGAGTGCCGTCTGGCCTCTTGGTCTTTTTGGATGGCTTCTTTTTCTTTTGGCCTCCTCTCCTGGAGGTCGAAGCGGGGTTTGCTGTGGGTGGAACTCCTTGCTGCGCGTGTGTCTGGCGGATGCAGAGTATTTGGAGTATTTTGTTCATACTACTCACGTTCTGCACTAGATTTTGAAAAAGTGGGGCTGGCACACCACTGATCACTCTGTTGACCTGATTACCAGCAGTGTGACCCTGATCGGGTGAGGTCATGTCTCTAGTAGGCTCGCAAGCCTGCATTTTGGTGTTCACCATTCTAATTGACGACAATGGGCTGAGAGTGAAATTAAGAGAAGTAGTAGAAAAAAAGCGGTTGGTTTTTGGTAAGCTTCCCATAGACAGCGCCAATGATAATTTCTGAATCCAAATTTCAAATAGATTCAGGTCAAGTCGATTTTCTGAGTCCGGTTTCGTCCACTGAATCTTAATCTTGCACATTATAACTATGAATAAGAGGTTAGGTGACGGCGGGAGGTTATCCCACCGAAAATACTCCGACGGTAAAGTCAGCAAACAGCCTTCAAATTAGGAAGGTAAATATTAAGAATGCACGAAGAATGTAGAGGGTGTTTATGATGGAAGTGTGCTCTCATTGAGAGAGGCTTTGGTAGCTCGTAAGGAGCGCTGGCTCTAGGCATTGTATTCGTTGGGAACGTAGCGGTAGAGAGAGAGCGTTCGTAGTTTGCAAGTGTATGAGCTTTGCAGTAGAGAGCTTTTGTGTCCAAAATGAGAGCGTGCCTTGGAGTGAGGACTCCATGGCCTTTTATTGTCACTGTACTAGGCAGCCTTCCTTGTACAGAAAGGCTTGATTCCCGTACTCGGTTGGACTCGCTGCCTTTTTTGGCGTTGAGCTTTTATGGCAGTAGCGGCTGTTGCTTTGATTGCTTTCCTTCTGCATTTTATAACCGTTAGAGTTTACTGTAGACAGGATGAGGATTCTTACGCTTTCCTTCAAGGATGCGTGTTAAATTTATTGGTAACCATTACAATTGAGATTGCCTTTTGTGAAGAGCGCGAAATTAGGGGAGAAGACCGTTGTTGGTTGAGGACGGTCGCGTGGGCCAAATTGGGCTTGGCCCACTTGAGGCATGACATTCAGACGGTCAATTGGTCATACTTCCGATCAACAAGAGTATTGACCATCCCAAGAGCAAATCATCCGTGCTGCTATTGGGCTTCTCCTGACTCACTTAGTCTTTCATTGGGTCAACGGCTGGCGTTGGCCATCCAGGCATACAATGGGTCGTTGTGGACTTGCGTCTTTCCTCCTTTTTAGACTAGTGCATTACTGGCGTTACCATCAGGTACTTTAAATTTTATGATATCATTTTATTTGTTGATTTTATAAAAAATATTGTCAATTGGTGCATATGCTTGACGACCAGTGTGAGTGAATTTATATTTTTTATTTTATATGTTAATGATATATTACTTGGAAGTAATAATCTTAAATTGTTACATGTGACAAAGGACTTTATATCTTTGAATTTTAATTTAAAAGGTACGGATAAGATAACTTATATAATAGGAATATAAATATTTAATATAAATCATATGTATTATTAAAATTATTTCAAAAAGGAAATATCAAAAAAGTCTTGGAGTGATTTGAGGTAAAAAATTATGCAATTAGTATTTTTTCAATTTAAAAAGGTAATAAATTTAATTTAATATAATGTCCATAAAACTAATAGGAACGAAATCAAATAAAAACACTTTTTATATATCTACTGTAGAAAATTTGACATATATACAAATTTGAAGTAGATCAAATATAAATTTTATGATTTATATGCTCGAATGATACTAAAGTAACTTTGATATGGATTACTAATGGGTTACAAAGAAAGTAAAAAGATACTTATAAGGGACTAAAAACTAATATTTATTTTTAAGTAGTGAGATCATTTAGAGACAATAGGATATTTAGATTCAAATTATATTAAATATGTAGATACCAGAAAGTCTACCTCTAGATATATTTTTCATTTGGTTAGAAGAGTAATTTAATAGAAAAGTACGAAATAATTTGTAATTATTGCATCCATGATGGAAGTAAAGGTTATGGCATGCTTTGAAGTCTCCATACATGCATTATGGTACAAAATTTTATTTCAAGAATTAGAAATATCGACAATATAGTCGGATTGTTGAAAATTTATTATGACAATTTTATAAGTATTTTCTTCTCAAAAAATGATAAGTATTCAATTGTGTTAAACATATAAAAATTAAATATCTTACAATTCAAAGTGAAATTTAAAAATAAAAAGGTGTCAACAGAATATATTAATACTAAATTATGATTATAAATCCATTAATTAAGAATTTACTACCAAAAATATTTATAAATCATATTAACAATATGTATTTTTATTGTTACCTATGATGTAATTATGAATTGTATTATTACTATTGACATTTGAGATTTCACAAAATGTATTTTTAGTATCTCATATTTTTTTATATTGTTCAAACTAAAGTTTTCTATTAATAATAATTGGAATAATATCTTATTAAGATATTATTATTGGACCAAATAAATATTTCTCATTTAAAACTCTAATCATGTGATTCAAAAGTGTTATGGTATATGAAAAGAACCATATTGTATAATAATATAAAGCCACCATGACTTACATTTATTGGTTAATCAATTATAGTATTATGATATCTAAACTATTAGAATATTATAATGATGTCACTTAAAATTTATTTTAACCATTTTAATAAATGTTATCGCTATATAGGTCAAGTGGGAGAATATTAAAAAATGTCTTATATGATAAAATATGTGATTTATTAATTTATTAAATTTTAATTAAATAATACAATCCTATATAATTAGTTTAGATATATTAATTATTCATAATTAATTGAACAAAGATTTCTTAAAAAGGTATACCTATTTAAGATATACAATTTGATAAATAGGAAGGACATTTTTATAATTTAAAAATGGTCATATCTTCCTTTATAAAAGGCTGTCTATAATTACCTTTCTCAAATATATAAAAATTATAGAAAATCTCTACAAATCCTGAAAGAAAGAAGGGAGAGAAATCATATCTCAATTTTTTGAGATAAAAATAATTTTAGTATGATTTTGATTTTGCACAGTATTACTGACAAGTTAAAATTTAACACTTATAAATCCAGATATATAAATTTAATTTACACATAATTGATTAGTTAAAAATATAAGAGTACAGTTTATATTTCATTAAAAAATTCTTACACTAGCCTATTACTCTCTATCTCTATGGCATGAAGCTAAGGGCCACAAACCCCTCCAGTGATTCATATGTGTCTTTTTAGTGTGTTATCTTGGAGTCAAAATCCATTTGCCTTCTCTCTTTAGCACTGTGGCACATGGAGTTTTATCCTTCCCAGCAGATAGACAACCTCTGGTTACATGTCCTACTTTGCCACAGCCAAAACATATCTCCGGAAGGATTTCGTATTCTACTTTAAGAATCTCACCATCTAATAGAGAATTGGGTAAGAAACAGCTCTTGTAGGTTTACTTGAACAATAATCTTGGCGAATCTCCTCCTATCAATTTGTACTTGTTGATGAGTTTTTTGACCGCCCATTGAATTTCTTTCTAATAGTGGTGAATTGGCTGTTGGGATTTTAGGTCACTCATGTGTAAAAAGTGGTCAGAATAGAAGAAAGGTCAAAGTAGTTGTACTTGGCCGGAATAGAAGAAACACCAGAGTGGTTTCACTTGGACGGAATGGCTGAAAGGTCGGAGTGGTTTCACTTGACTTGTAATGAAAGAAAGGTTCAAAATGGTTGCACTTGGCCAAAATAAAAGAATGATCGGAATGGTTTTACTTAGTCAGAATGGATAAAAGGTCGGAGTGGTTTCATTTGGTCGGAATTGATAAAAGGTCGGAGTGGTTATACTTGATCGGAGTAAAATTTTCTGTGCAAAAAATCCATAGTGGAACTTCCTGGGAGCTTCATAAGGCTAGAGAAATGAAGGCTTGCCGAGTGATAAAGTTACAAGGAAGGTCAACTACTAATGACGGAGGACATCCTGTTTGAAAAGGCCGAACTGCAAAGTTTATACAGATAGCAGATTTTGCAAAAAAAAGTTGACTTTCAAAACTAGTAGCTGTTTTGTAGAGCAAGCCAATTGTTTCCAATAGGAAGGTGTCTTTCAGAGTTGGTGACAGGATTTACTATGTACGCTACCACCTTATAGAAGTAGGTGGATGCCCAGAGCATATATATATATGTGTGTGTGTGTATAGGCATGCTGAATTGTGTAAGGAAGGGAAGAGCGAAAGAGATAGTGAGCATAAAAGGGAAAAACAGAGAGAAAACAAGGAGTCGCTATTTTTGTTATTGAATCCTACTTTTATTCTATTTTCAACTCTCTAAGGGCTTGTATAGTTAGGGTTTTTGTAACCAAAATTCTCGTAGTGTGATTTTATAAATTAAATGTCCAATAATTTTTTTCTCTTATTAAAAAAAAGTTTTTCACGTAAAATTATGTGTTCCAATTCTCTCATATTTTTTTATTGTGTGCGTGTGTACCCGTCATCTTTATCATCTCGATTTTATGGACAAACTCGCATCCCTTTCCCAACAAATAGTATCAGAGACAGGTTATTTGTGTCAGTATTAAAAGTCGTTGAAACCGATGGAGGTAGGAAACAAGATGATCTATTTAAACGGCACAAATTATGATACTTGAAAAAGTAAGATGGCTGACCTACCATTTGTGAAGACAATGCATCTTTCAATGTTTGCTGCAGAGGAAGAGTGGGATTTTGAGTACAAACAGGTCTATGGCTACATTCGATAATTTGTGGACAACAAATGTGTACAATCACATCCGAAATGAGTCGAATGCGAAGACACTATAGGAGAAGTTAGAAACTCTCTATACTTCTAAGATCGGCAACAACAAGCTATTTCACTTGAATAAATTGATGCAAATGGAGTACAAGGAGGGAATGCCCGTTGCCGACCACCTAAATGAATTTCAAGGGTGCGTTGACCGGTTGAACGGCATGAGAATCAAATTTGAAGATAAAGTGTTGGGTTTGTGGCTCCTAATGACTCGGTCAGACTCCTGAGAGGTAATATGGATCACCATAACCAATACTACTCCAAATGGCATGATGACCTTGGAAATGGCAAAGAGAACTGTGCTAAACGAGGAGATGAGGCATCGATTGTAGGCCTCTTCTTCCTCTCAGCACCCCAACCTGTTGGTCATAGAGTCTCGGGGAAGGAGTAAAGGGCATGGCCCAAAGTTTGGAGAGAATGGCCGCAGTAAGTCTCGATTGAGATACCAAAACCTCGAGTGTCATTATTGTTGGAAGAAAAGCCATATTAAAAAATATTATTACAAGTGAAAACGTAACAATAATGGAGAAGGCAATGAGAATAAAGCAGAGAAGAGACAAGGTGAGGGGAAGGCCTCAATCTCAGTAGTTACTAGAGGAGATCTCCTATTGACTTGTGACGTAGATGATGTGGTAAATCTGACCGATCACAAGTCCAATTGGGTGATGGATGTAGGTGCTTCACTTCATGTCACATCCAGAGGGGGATTGTTCACATCTTACACTCTGAGAGATTTTGGAGTGATTAGGATAGGAATTGAAGGAACGTCCCGGGTCATTAACAGAGGTGATATATCGCTTCTCACCAACAATGGGACAAGGTTGTTGTTGAAAGAAGTTTGGCATGTGCCTGATATCCGGTTGAATATAATTTCCATCGGCAGATTAGAAGATGAAAGGAATTGTAATCCTTCTGTGAAGGAGTACAGAGATTGACTAGAGAGTTTCTAATTGTTGCCTGTGGAAAGAAGGTCTTTGGCCTGTATGTGATGCAAGCTTCTACTGTGGTCGGAGAAGTGAATGTTGTTAGTAGTGAGAGATCCTCATATTTGTGGCACCGTCGGTTGGGTCACATGAGTGAAAAAGGGTTGAACAACCTCTCTAAGAACGGCCTCATTCCAAGAGTAAAGGAGACCGGCCTCATTCCAAGAGTAAAGGAGACCGGCCTGAGGACTTGTCCTCACTGCATGGCGAGAAAGCAACGGCGAGTCTCATTCCGAGGAGACTCATCCACTAAGAAGATCGAGCCGCTTGAACCAGTATACATTGATGTGTGTGGGCCATTCAAAGAGAAATCATTTGGAGTAGCATGATATTTTGTCTTGCACATTGATGATTATTGCAGAAAGTTGTGGGTTTATCCACTCAAGACCAACGACCAAGTCCTCGGAGTATTTGAGTATTTTCATACTCTGGTTGAATAGCAGATGGGAAGGAAATTTAAGTGTATTCGCAGTGATAATGGCAGTGAGTATATTAGAGTTTTTGATAGCTATTGTTGGTCTCATGGTATTCGATATCAGAAAATACCGCCGAAGATGCCATAATTGAATGGGGTGGCTGAGCAAATGAACCGTACGCTGATAGAGAGAGTTAGATGTGTACTCTCTGAAGCAAAACTCCTGAAATATTTTGGGCAGAAACTTTGAGAACCGTTGCCTATGTCATCAATAGATCAGTGTCTGGCCCACTAAATGGAGATTTCTTAGAGAAGATGTGGTCCAAGAAAGAAGCGTCTTATGACCATCTTCATGTATTTCGGTGTAAGGCTTTTGTCCACATCTCAAAGGATGAAAGGATAAAGTTAGAATTGAAGACAATGTAATGTGTCTTCCTGGGTTATAAGAAAGATGAGTTGGGATTTAGACTCTATGACCCAAGTGAGAGAAAACTTGTCAGATCAAGAGACGTGGTGTTTGTCGAGAACAAAACTATTGATGATATTAGCAAAGAGAAGAAGGCTGTGTTTGACATCGATCAGACTGATAAGATGAGTTTTGATATTGTCTGACCAGCACTTCTTTGACAGGAGGCTGACGGCCAAGGTGTGGCTGGAGAAGACAATGAAGAAATGCCAATGCTGGACAAAAATGAGAATGGCGAAAACATTATAGAGTCGGTCAAGATTGATCCTATCCGGCGTTCTTTAAGAGAACGACGACCATCTGTTCCCTTGTCAACCAATGAGTACGTTTTTCTCACCGATGGAGGAGAGCCGAAAAGCTTTAAAGAAGTTATGGGTGGCAAACACAATGCAGAATGAATGGAAGTCATATAGGATGAGATGGGTTCGCTGTATGTGAAACATACATTCGAGCTGGCTGAATTACCAAAGGAAAAGTGAGCCCTGAAGAACAAGTGGGTCTTCCATTTGAAGACCGATGAGTGCGCCTTGCAACTGAGGTACAAGGTGCGATTGGTGGTAAAAGGATTTGACCAGCGAAAGGGGGTGAAATTTAATGAGATATTCGTCCCTATTGTGAAAATGTCTTCCATCCGAGTGGTGCTTGGATTGGCCGTTGTCCTTGACTTATAGGTGGAATAGTTGGATATGCGGACGACTTTTCTGCATGGTGATCTCAAGGAGGAGATTTATATGGAGTAGTTGGAAGAATTCCAGGTTAAAGGGAAGGAATACCTGGTGTGTAATTTGAGAAAAAGCTTGTATGGGCTCAAACAAGCTCAAAGGCAATGGTATAAGACGGTCGAGTCTATTATGGTGGATTAAGGCTATTGAAAGACTACTTTGGACCACTACGTTTTTGTTTAAAACTTTTCAGAAGATGATTTTATCATTTTCCTACTCTATATGAATCTTATGCTAATCGTTGGGCATAATGTGTCTCGAATTACTAAATTGAAGCAACAACTTGGAAAATCCTTTGCCGTGAAGGACTTAGGGCTGAGAAAACAGATTTTAAGTATCAGAATATTTTATGACCGCAAGGTAAGGAGATTATGGATGTCCTAAGAAAATTATGTGAAAAAGATACTCCAACACTTCAATATGGATAAGTCTAAACTGGTGAGCACTCCGCTAGCGAGCCACCTTAGATTAAGCAGTCAGCATTGTCCGACCTCGGATGATAAAAAATTTAGCATGAGAGGCGTACCATACTCATTGGCCATAGGAAGTCTAACATACGCTATGGTCTGTACCAGGTCGGATATCGCACATGCTGTTAGCACAGTTTGCCAATTTTTGTCAAATCTTGGTAAACAGTATTGGTCAGTAGTGAAGTGCATACTAAGATATCTTCGGGGGACTTTTAAGATATGTCTGTGCATTGGAAGTGATAAGCCTCTATTGATAGGATACACTAATACTGATATGGCTGGTGATGTTGACTCCCAAAAATCCACTTCGGGATACCATTTCACGTTCGCCAGAGGAGAATTTTCTTGGCAGTCAAAATTGTAGAAATGCGTTGCTCTTTCAACCATTAAAACAGATTTCATTGTTATGACTAAAACCAGTAAAGAGATACTGTAATATCCCGAAATATTTTTATCCGATTAAATTAAGATTATTTATTATTTTGGATAATTCGAGCGTGAGAAAAATTAATTAAATATTATAAAATTTTAGAGAATATTTGAAATTGTTGGGCTGGTGTACGGAGTGCACCCATTCGATCGTTCGGGTATCGAATTAAATTTTAAAATTAAAAGAAAATGTAATAAATAATAATAATAATAATAATAATAATAATAATAATAACAACAACAACAATAACAACAACAATGAAAACAAAAAGCAAAAGAAAGAAGGAGGAACGAGAGAGCAAAGGCGTTCGGGGAGAGAGAGAGCGTGAGGGTTAGGGTTTCACGTCACGGGGATGGGCTTGGTCGGCGATGGCGGTCAGGCGCCAGCAGCACGCGGGCAAGGCTGCAATGGTTGTGGTGAGGCGGCTACGCGTGCGGAGGCCGTCGTGAGGAGAGGGACCACGTGAAGGAGAAGAGGAGAAAATGAAGGCTTTCGGGTCCGATTCGGAGCTCGAGGTAGTTGGAGAAAACGTAGAGCACGTTGAGGCAAGTATTCTCATACTTAATATTTACTCTTTTTTGATTTTTATTCGTTCTTCATCAGGTATTATCGTTTCGATACCCACCCAAAATGTGAAAATTGTATAGCGCATGATCTATATTCAATAAATATGTAGTTATTTGTCCAATTTGTTGTCCGAATCGTTCGATTTGGCATCGCCAAACCCTAACCGCACGTCGGATTCGGGATTCCTATTTTTTCCCAATGTATTATGTTAAATTGACCTTAAAATATAAACTACGACATCCCAATTATGCACATATATGTACCTAACGTCCAATTTCATAAGAATCGATCCGTTTGCAGTGTCCGAACCCTCTAAATGGCCATTGTTACTGTTCATCTGAAAATAAATAAAAACTTTGCATGCTTTCACCTTTGTATTATGTTGAATCGACCTCAAAATATGAATCACGACATCCCAAATATGCATATATATCGACCAGACGTCCGATCTCACAAGAATCAACCCGTTCGCGGCGTTCGAATGTTCTAAATGCCCCTCACACTATTCACCCGAGGTATATGTGTAAATTTGTATACTTTATCCTCATTTAATTGTTATAAGAATTATGTCTAATTGTTCATGCTAAATTGTAAGTCTTGGAAATAAATAAGCATGCTCGAATTGTAAAGGGTTGTGCTCTGGAGGGCCTTCTAGGTGAAATGGTCATGTTGAGGTAAGAAACTTCACCCTCCTCCATGTAATTAATATCCATGCACATGAAATGTATTGTAAAAAGGTTTAAATTCTAAAGAAAGATAAGAACCAAGTAAGTAAATGGAGGAAAATCTACCAAAGTACGATATGATAGATTTGATCTCCCAGATGGAGATATGGATGCGAATGTGATCTCCTGATTGGAGAATGTAAATGGAAATGTGGTGGATCATCCCTCAAGGAAAGATTAACCTTGAAAACTAGGACCATGGACTATGTTACGATGGGTGATATTCTTGGACCTGACGTGAGTATCATAGTAGAGACTTAAGGATTACTTTGATCAAGTATCCTGGTTGCTTGTCGAAGCAGGTGATACTCTTGTCAAGTTTTAGGATATTACTGTGGAAGGACGAGGATTGCCCCTAGACCGCGGGAGGGAAGGGCAGTAGGTGACATCGCTACGTCACGTGGCGATGGGTCTGATTGGCTAACTGACATCGGTGAGGACAAAATGATGATGGACATTGAATATGTCATATGACCTTAGATCACGAGAGTTTATGATCCATTTTTCGTCCTCCCGCATCTTTTGTTAGTAAGGCCTATTGACCCTGATCCGTAAAGATTAATGAAAATAATGAAAGCGAATAAGACGTAATCGGTGTAAACACGTAAACCAGACAATTCCAGATGTCCCCTTTCCTCTTATATTTCCTTTTAATTGAAATTATATGATTTTTCCCATCCCACCATCGTTTCTATTGTTTACCTGTCCTCTGTTAGTGATGTATGTTTACACCTGTTGGGCTTTTTAACTCTCCCTTACTTCTTATTGTCTCCAATTAGTACAAGTTTGATATACCGTTGAGCTAGCATAAGGATTGGAGGTGGACTAGCCAAGGATTGGGAGGACCATGCTGAAGACTTAGAACTTATAGTTTAATTTACGTTTGGATAAAATGTATATGTATATTCATATTCTTCGAAGGAAAGATTGTTTTAATACTGTACAAAATGATTGATGATTGGATAGCTTAGTTTCCGGTGTGTTGGGTTTATTTATACTTCCGTAGGTTACATATGGATTTGTAAGAGGTATTTAGTGGTATCTCTTAGATCCAACATAGTAGTTTATATGTGTTGTGTTAGAGCCATGAGTGTTATGGCAATTGTGGTTCTGTGTATTATGTTGTAGGGTAAAATAATAAATTTGAATAGTTATGTGCTTGTACAGGTTTATTCTAAACAAGTTGCATTTTTAATTTTTTCAGTTATAGAGGGAACTTTGCCAAAATTTCTACAAAATTTATAATATTAAATTATGGATATTAGTTTATGTTATTATTGACGGAGGGTTATTTTGGGAGAATAACCCGGTCTGTTATAGTTGGTATCAGTGAAAAGGAGATGCCTTATGTTTGATTTGAATCGTATGCGGAAGTTTAGGAGAAATTAAAATTGGTTGCAGAAGTAGATGTAAGTATTGGACAATTAAATTAGATTGGATAGTTTTAGTTGGCTTGATTTGGTTAGCTTAAGCTCGAATCGAGTTAGAGTTAGAAAACGAGTTTGTTTGTCTAGTTTATAAGTTCCCAGTTAGTGTCTGAAGTACGACTTAATCCATATTGCGTTGTTTTCAGATAGGGTATTAGTAACCGCGATTGCTCCTAGATAAGGGTTTACTCGTGGTAATGATCAACCATGAGGTCAAGGGGAGCTGTCGGAAGGTATCTTGGGGTTTTAATTTGATTAGTGCCAACTTAGTATTCAAGTTGATCGATGTTGATTCGAGGCCTATGCTAATTGATTTCGGTTAGAAGTTTAGGCTTGATCGGTCCTGGATTGAGGTCCTCGGAGTAGTAATTTGCTAAGAAGGAATCCTTGAGTGATGTGTTAAGTATGATGGATGAGGTGGGAGCGATGGGTTGAGGTTGTAATAACTAGGAGTTAATTTTGAGGTTAACAAATCCTAGGATGTTAAATTATAATCGATTTAAGGGTGCTTAAAATGTCTGAACTCTTGGGTAGTTCAGAGCCTACAAAGGATGGGATATGGATCCTAAGAATTAAGAGGATATTATGATTATGTAATGTCGCCCCATATAAGATAGAAGGTGAAGTCGTCCTTGGGTAATTGACGTGAAAAGGATTATGGGTCTCAAGGATGAGGAGATATCATAGGAATTGTTGTGAATGCTTTATGGATGAGTATCCTAATTGGATGGAATTTTCGGGAATTTGTTTCAAGTAGGGATAGTTCGACCGCATGAATAGGAATTGTCCTTATTCTATGGGTTGGATAGTTAATGAGCCTAGTACTTGGAATTCAGGCTTCACGGTGATGGCACGAAATATAGAAGTATCATCCATTGTGGCAGGAGGTAAAGTTTTCATATCTTGATATTTTAGTATATGTGTTATTCTGAGATTCAGAATCTATACTTTATTGGGGTTTCCTAAACTTATTTGTTTATCAGAGGATTGTAAGCCTTATACTAATTGTATCGAGGTTTACAACGTTTTCTTGGGTTTATAGATATGATTGATTAGATTGATTTAATTGCCCTGTGGTGCGAAGACTCAATGTGACATTGATGGTGCCTTGATTTGGTGAGTAGTTTCGCCTGCATGAGTTGTGGCGGTAGGACATGATACTTGCCATCAAGTTATGAAATTTTGAATATGAGGCGTAGAGGATGGAGTAGTGACAAGATGATATTGTTTTGCCTACAAGTTGCTTAAGGAATATAAGCACCAAGTTTATTAGGCACATAAGACCACACTTGGGAATTGTCTTGTGGTTACCGACCTGTTCGAATAGTGTAAGTGTTTGTGGACGTTGCCTAGAGGAAGCAATCAGCCCGAATTGTTTCCTAACCATTAAAGTGATGGTTGTTGTGGAGTTGTGCCAGGAATTGACACCCAATTTAAGGACTCTGTATGGAACCGATTAGGCATTGACTAAATCTTTTGCCGTGAGATACTTCAGTACCTTTGGGATGGCATTGTCGATGAATTCTTAGAATCGATAAGGTGTAAGGGCCTTATTTGAGGATTGTGTCATGAATTGCGAAAGATGGTTAGCCATGTGTTCAATTATGAAGGAGATGTAAGTTTTCGGAGAAGTGTAATGTTAAGTATGTGGTTACTCCGATAGCAGACATGCGATTCTTTTGTGGAAGTTCTAGGATTGTGTACATCTCTTATCTTGTATGAATAGTTACCCTTGGTTAAAAGGTTGTAGAAGCCTATAATTAGTATTACCCCACCCATAGTTTGAGGTTGGTCATTAGGATTCTAGTTTTGAGAATTGAAATGTGTCTCTAGAGGAGCTAGCTGTATCTAAATAATTCAAATGGGGCTAGGAGGTCGTCTTGCAGGAAGAAATGACCACGAGACTGTGCAAATAGGTTAATTGGTTTAAGGATTGGAAAGAGAATTTCGGTGGCCTTCAATGACGGTGAGTAGCATTGCCAATACATGGTGACAGGGATTTTCGGTTGGAATATGTGTTGATGATTAATAAGAGGTGTTTCAGGATGAATTTCAAATGACTTCTGATATCTAAGTGAAGGGAGTGCTCTACCCTTGGTTCTAGGACAGAGAACTACCCTTGTTTCAGGATGATTCATCGGGTTTGGATTTGGATTATTATCAGGATCAAAATTATTTGAATTTGGAATATTATTTTTAATATTTGATTTAGCTTGAAGGATATCTCCTTTACTTATTCATTCTTCCTTATCATATCCAAACACTTATGCAGAAACATCAGATAATATAAATCGACTTAGCAAGTATAAAATGATAAATTCACACAGTAATTCAAAAAAGAAAAAGAAACTAAGTAAAAAAATAGCAAATCAATTACAACCAGTACAATGAAATGATAAACATAAAAAATAGAAGAACTTTCGATATCGAAAAAGAATATTCATTACGCTATTATACTTTGGATCATTTCAATTCAACCTTGAACTATATGGCAATATATTAAAATGAAACATCAACACTATTTAAACCAAGCAATTTACAAAGTACAAAGTATGCGTAAAAATATATCAAAATGGAATAATCAACTTTTAGGAATAAATAGAAATAGCAATAACGTAAAAAGGGATATTATACAATATAATACCACATACGCATGTTATTCTTATGAGACGCATGTTTTCTGCATACAAAGTCTACTCTTAAATAGCCATTTTCAAGAAAAACTTTACATAAAACAAAACGTATTCAAAGCATTCATTTATTTGCCATTGGTATTTATATTTTGGACGAATTTATTTTATAAATTTATCAAAATAAGTTTTAATAAAAATTTATTGAGGTTTACGCCTTTCTACAGGACGAGTATGCCTCCTAAAAAAGTCAAAAGTAAGCAAGTACAGCCTCATTATACTCCAACCAAACAAACCGCCCGTGATTATGTCATGCTACCACCACAAATTATACCTACTACCCCTCTACATCAAATATCAGCCTCTTCATCTTCTTCTTCTCAACCGACTATCCAAACTGATTATTTCACAAAATCAATAAAATAACATATTATTATGACAGGATTATACAAACCATTATTTCTGCAAGAATTACTCAATCTTACTAATCGTATGTTTCAGTCTAATCGTTTATATCCAACAGTCGACCTTTTGAAAACACAACAATTTTATGAATTAATTCTTATTGATTCGGATTCCATAGAACTCAAGCATCATAGGAATTGATACTCCTGTCTTATTATATCTTAGAGATCAAAGCCTACTAAAGAATAAAGATTCTAGTTGAGCAATTGTTCAATCTAATCTCTGTAACGGTCCAATTTATTTTAATTATACATCAAATTTTACTATTGACCTAAAAGATCCAATTATCCTAAATCCGTTAGTTTTAAATGTTCATTTACCTGGTTTGTCTCAACAAGAAAAGCGAAGAGGATTTCTAATCCTCTATCGTATTTATTTTAAATTATTAACAACACAATTTCATCCAAAATGACTAATCCAAACACCATGTGGTGAAACAATTGTTTTGCATGTAGAAGCAGATCATGCTACTACATTTACATCAAAATTATTAAAATGGGATGAAATCACATTGACATCACAATGACAAGTTAATCTTACACAACCACTAAGACATCTAATTAGAAGAGAATTTTCTAAAATATCTAAAACTCCTGAAGGAAATATTATTTTTAATTTTTGTACTCCACAAATACCATGATCATTAAGTTTTAATGCACATAAGACGCAAACACTTTTATTTGATTATGAAAGTGCTAGACTATCATCTGTTAGTATACGTTATCAGTCTACATATACACAAGAGAATCAGGATAATAGACATGTAGAAAGTAAAATGCCTATTTCAGAAATAATTACTCAAACTGCACCTGATTTATCAATTTTTTCAGATATGCAAACTATTAATGTTATATCTTGTGATCTATATTTTCCAAAATGGAATATATCTGATAATAAAATTTATAAAATTGAAACTGGATTGCTCTATAAAGATAATAAGAAAGAGTTTAATCATTATTCTATAGAGCAAATGAGTTGTGATATGCAATATGAAGAACTGTATAACGAATATGAAAAATATACTAAGAAATATTCTGAACTAAATTATTCTGAATTTATTTTCGATATAGATATGTTAAGAAAAGAATTTATATTAGACAAAAATAAAGATGTTAGGGATTGATGCTTTAAAACATACAATAAAGTACAATTAGAAGAATTTAGAGTTTTATGAAAATAAAAAATGATGTCATTAAAAAAAATTTACCATTTTTTGAATGGTTCATTCTATATATTAGGAATACTCTTCAACAACCTCAAAAGACACAAAATATCAATGTCAATAATAGAATTACTTCCACTTGGAATACTATCAACGGACAATAAATTACATCTGCTTATTCTCCACTTACAGGATTAAAATTAAATATTGATAATACAACTATTATTACAACTCTATTTAAAAAAGACGCTGACAGAAAATATGATAGTGATACAATATTAGAAGATATGAAAAAAATGTATGAACAAAATAATTATCAATCTCAAATACTCCATACGGTTACTCTATAAGTAGATAGAATAGAACATACACTGCAGAATAAAGTAGGCAATTCTTATCAATTTCCATATCGTATAACTTATTTACCAAGTTCTCATTTACTTACTATTGCTGATGTACAATTTTCACCTAAACGGACTGATATATATTGTTAGAACAAATAACAAAACGTTCAAATGATTTACCTTCTACATCTACGCCTAAAGCATCATACCTTAAAACAATTCAAACACTTGAATATCAACAATCGAACATATTAGCTATTCAACCTATCTATAAATATCAAAACCAATATAATAATTAATTTCTCAAAAAAAATAAATATACAATTAACAAAGTTATCAAAAAATGAAAAGATCCTGCGTAATTCTAATTAGTATCAGAGACAAGTGCGTCATTTTCTTGTGTCTGGGGAGGGACTAGTAATATAGTTCTTTCGGGATTGTTCTTGTTTAATTTCTGCATTGCTTTTGCATAATCTATCTGTATACTTCTGCATACACGACCAATTCATATATATTTATATCGAATCGGAATAACGTTGGTCAGCCTATTTAACCGTTGGTCAGCCTGTGAAAGAAAAGGATGAAAAAAATTATGGTTAGGACCACAAAAGAATTATTCAACCATCAAAAAGAAAATTTTATCCATCATTTTATGCATCTCAAAATTTCAAGATGGTTTATATAATAAGAAATTTTTATTACGTATTGATTGCAAAGTTGCAAAAGATGTATTGTAAAAGGATGTAAAAAATTTAGTTTCTAAATAAATATTTATTCGATGGTAGGCAATTTTATTTGTATTTGATTTTGATATTGAATTTATCAAAGGAATTTCGAACTCTTTACTCGATTTTTTAACAAGAGAATTTTTACAAGGCAAGCCTGACACCTCCACCTGAGTTTGAGTTAAAATCTTCTTCTCTTCTTTTTACTTATGACCACTTATATGAATTATTTTCTTGGCTTCATGTCAAAATCCTTCTCAAATTTGCATCTATATTAAAATTCTGTCTCCAATTTCTATCAAATATCTCATTTATCCAACATCATTCTTATCATGCTCTCAAAAAAGATGATGAAGGATATTTTCTACAATGTAAATATAGTCCTACATGGTTGTTCGTTCCTGTAACGAATGCTATGCTTCATCCTTTTGCACTTCATTTCATTCATGATCACTTCCTTTGAGTATTAGCATGTAATAATGGCTTATTTCTCTGTTTATCCATCACCACTCTTGAACCTGATTTCCTTTATATTATCAATTTTGCCCTTCAAACCTATCAGTCTATTCCCATCACAGCAGAGTTACAACAGCTAGTCCAATATGAGTCTGCTCCTGATTATGGCCATGGACTTATCTTTGAATATGGAATTGATTAGAAGAAATTTCCTAATGATGGCTGCTTATTCGCGAGCAAGGTGGCAATGGCTACAGGTGAGGCGTTGGCGTCGCAGAGGCCGTCAGTAGGAGAGGGACCATGCTAAGGAGAATAGGAGAAACTGGAGGCTTTCGGGTCCGATTCGGAGCTCGATGTAGTTGGAGAAAACGTAGAGCACGTTAAGGTAAGTGTTCTCATACTCATTATTTACTCTTTTTTATTTTTATTCGTTCTTCATCGGGTATTATCGTTTGGATACCTATCCAAAAAGTAAAAATCATATAGCTCATGATTTATGTTCAATAAATATGTAGTTATTTGTCTAATTTATTGTTTGAATCGTTCGATTTGGTATCGCCAAACCCTAACCCCACGTCGATTCGGGATTCCTATTTTTTCCCATGTATTATGTTAAATTGACCTCAAAATATGAGCTACCACATCCCAATTATACACATATATCGACCGGACGTCCGATTTCATAAGAATCGATCTGTTTGCGATGTCCGATTTCATAAGAATCGATTTGTTCGCAACGTCTGAACCCTCTAGACGGCCATTGTTACTATTCATCCAGAAATAAATGGAAAATTTGCATACTTCTACCTTTGTATTATGTTGAATTGACCTCAAAATATGAATTATCACATCCCAAATATGCATATATATCGACCGGACGTCCGATCTTACAAGAATCAACCAGTTCGCGGCGTCCGAACGTTCTAAATGCTTGCTAGCACTGTTCACCCGAGATGAATGTGTAAATTTACATGCTTTATCCTCATTTAATTGTTATAAGAATTATGTCTAATTGTTCATGCTAAATTGTAAGTCTTGGAAATAAATAAGCATGCCCGAATTGTAAATGGTTGTGCTCCGGAGGGCTTTCTAGGTAAAATGACCATGTTGAGGTAAGAAATTTCACCCTCCTCCATGTAATTAATGTCCATGCATATGAAATGTATTGTAAAAAGGCTTAAATTCTAAAGAAAGATAAGAACCGAGTAAGTAAATGGAAGAAAATCCACCAAAGTACGATATGATAGATTTGATCTACCGGATGAAGATATGGATGAGAATGTGATCTTCTGATTGGAGAATGTAAATAGAAATATGGTGGATCCTCCCTCAAGAAAAGATTAACCTTGAAAATTAGGACCATGGACTATATTACGATTGGTGATATTCTTGGGCTTGATGTGAGTATCATAGTAGAGATTGAAGGATTACTTTGGCTAAGTATCCTAACTGTTTGCCAAAGCAGGTAATAATCTTGTCAAGTTTTAGGATATTACTGTGTAATGACGAGAATTGCCTCTGAATTGCAAGAAGGAAGGGTAGTGGGTGACACCACTACGCCACGTGGTGATGGGCCTGATTGGCCAACTGACGCGGGTGAGGGCAAAATGATGATGGACATTGAATATGTCATATGACCTTAGATCATGAGGGTTCGTGATCCATTTCTTGTCCTCCCACACTTTTTGTTAATAAAGCTTATTGACCATAATCCGCAAATATTAATGAAAATAATTAAAACGAATGACTTAACCAGTGTAAACACGTTAACCAGACAATTCCAAATGTCCCTTTTCCTCTCACGTTCCCTTTTAATTGAAATTATGTGATTTTTTCCCATCCCATCATCGTTTCTATTATTTATTTGTCCTATGATAGTGATGAATGTTTACACTTGTTGGGCGTTTTGACTCACCTTACTTCTGATTGTCTCCAGTTAGTACAGGTCTAATATACCGTTGAGCTAGCGTAAGGATTGGAAGTGGACTTGGCAAGGATTGGAAGGACCATGCTGAAGACTTAGAACTTGTAGTTTAATTTACGTTTGGATAAAACGTATATGTATATTCATATTCTTCTAAAGGAAAGATTGTTGTATACTATAAAAAATGACTGATGATTTGACAACTTAGTTTCCACTGTGTTGGGTTTATTTATACTTTCGCAGGTTATGTATGGATTTGTAATAGATATTTAGTAGTTTTTCTTAGATCCAATATGGTAGTTTAGATGTGCTGTGTTAGAGCCATGAATGTTATGGCAATTGTGATCCTGTGTATTGTATTGTAGGGTAAAATATTAAATTTGGATAGTTTTGTGTGTTTGTACAAGTTTTTTCGAAACATGTTATATTTTTTATTTTTACCCAGTTACAGAGAAAAATCTGTTAAAATTTCTGCAAAATTCATAATATTAAATTATGCGCATTAGTTTATATTATTATTGACGGAGGGTTATTTTGGTAGAATAACCCAGTCTGTCACAAATATTGTTGATAAAGAAATTTATTCGGAAACTTGTCTTTAAATAAGAGAAGTACGTGGTATTTTGTGATAGCCAAAGTGATATACATCTCTATAGGAACTCCTCATTTCACTCAACTGTCAAAACCGACATCGTTAGGGCGATGGATAGTTAGAGCATATTATCTCGTAGGTTGACTATCTAACTATCGTCCCGTGAAAGCACATTTTGTAAGTCTAGACGATAGTAGTTGAATGATCAAAGCTGTTGACCAAACATGAATGAAGCGTCACAAGTTAATGTGTTACGTTAGCAATAATTAAAATGAAACATTTGAAGAGTTATACATGTGACTAACTATTAAAAAATGCCCGATAAGCCTATAATATTTGAGAAAAACACTTATTTCATGAAGGTAATAAAACATAACACAACGTGTACTTATCAAGCGCATTCATGGATGCAGAATAAGTTATGAGAAATAATTGACACTAGGGGTTATTCAAGCAACCAAAAGGAAGGCATGGTGCTTCTATAAAACAAGCCTCCTTTGCAATAAGATTTAGGCTTGACTATCTAATAGCTAGTTTCGAGGCCTTTGGATCAAATTTCGATTCATAATATGTATCATTTTTATAAAATTAAGTGATGCATTCATAAATTCGTATATTCCTATGGTTGTATTCAAATACAAAATTAATCCACATTTACATAAACCTTATATTTATTATACACAGTATTATATCTTTGATATATATGTTACGAATAATATGAATGTAATGAAATTGTCCAAATCTTATTGGACGACCGCATATATATCTTTTTTTTTTTTTTTTATAATTAGCTGCTTAAATATTGTAGAGGTAATATTTATATCAATCTGATATATATTTTAAATGAAAATTCTATACTCATACAAGATTACTTCTAATCCACACAAAACTTATTCTAGGGGTTGGTACTAGAAAAAATGATAGGGAATTTTAAAATTTGATTTCAACATTTGACAAAATTTTAAACTCAGTCATAATTTAGGTTTACATATAAGCGAATTCCACTTATGGAAGAATTTGAATCATGGAAACAGAATAATAAAGAAATAACAGTGCCGAACAAGTAAATACAGATTTAATTTGTTTATAATTTTTAAATATTTTAGTGAGTATTCGATTTGACAATATACATGAAACACATGATTAAAATCGTAGGCAAAGAAGCAAAATATTTACACATAATAATAAAATTAACTACAAAAAAAAAAGAGTAGAAATAATCAAATGAGTTTGTAAAAATTAGAATTTTACATTTGTATCATAATTCAAATAAAAAATATAAAAAATTTTTTATTAATAAGATTGCTAAAATCTCGCTTCTGATATTTTACAAAGATTGATTTCATTACTGTTTTGACTATAAACTGAAAGGAATCAATTTTGATGAAATTAGATTTGCTAGATGAAATTTAACTAATTTCAACTCCTAACTTGCTCTTTATCACAATGATGTTTTAACCGAACAAATAAGCCAATATATTAATAAATGATTGTGATAATTGATAAAAATTAAACAATTTGTATAACATAATTGATGTGTCTCTAGATTCGAATTGTAGTACGGATTAGGAAACTACTCGATCTTTCGCATCGGGTCGAATTGAGAAGGGTTTGGTTTTCATTTTTGATAACTTAGGTACTGCACAGTACAATAAATAAATATGAGATTAGAGAATTTGTGAGACTTACTCATCGATTTATTTTCTGATATTTAAGTCAGAAATTTTTCTCAGTGGATGGGAAGATGTGATACTGTATGAGAATGCATGGATACATTTATGTGGAAAAAAGTGAGTGATATTTTAGGGTTTGACTCCGATGAGTGTGTTTGATGGGGAGTAACTTTCAAATGGAGTTGGAAGGTTGAGCTCCGATAGTGTGTTTGACGGGGAGCAGCTTTGTAGGAACGAGAGCGACAAGGAATGCTCTCTGTTGAGATTGTCTCTTGGGTTCTCTCTCGATTACCTCTTCTTTTTTGGGCTTTTTCCTCCCTTTCTCCAGCAGTGAGGAAGGGATACTTCTAGACGATGACTTAGCGTGATTTTGGTACCAAAGTTTGGATAGCTGTTACGTTGAGATTTGCAGGTGGTTGGTCGTTGATTGAAGCCACCAGTGTCAACTGTCGTTTTGTAGTGGTAGTGTGGTCGTGTGGTCCATGCTAACCTTTGCTCGACTGTTTTGACAGATGATTTGTCGAGTCATACTGTTGGTGGCAACATGCTTGATAGCAGCAGCGTCCTTTTTGGTTGCAGGCAAGAGAGCGTAGCCGTTCCCTTTGAGCGTTAGTGATGGCCACTAATGGTAGGTATCTTTTGTGTCGGCGCCCTTTATGCTGACCAAGTTATCGTTGCTGTGTTGGAGGATTTTATTTGCTGTGATTGGTCATATTGTAGGGAGCTATCCATTGGGCTTGGCAGGTCTTTATCTCCACTGGTCTATTGTGTGCTACTTTTGGTTAGGCCTACTATATAACCTTCTAGGCTTCGTTCTTCATGAGGCTTCGTTGATGAATGAGCCCGACTTTAGATTGGCCCGTAATATAAGAGGATCCATCAATAATAAAATGAGTATTTATTTTAATCATATATGCTTCTAACATTTATTGTATTACATATATATATATATATATATATATATTAACATATTTTTTTTAAAGTAATATTATTTATATACTTATTTATATATTACTTATATTAAATTTATTAAAAATAGGTATAAATTTTAGTTGATTTTAATTTTTTATTATTTATATTAATTTTGATAATAGGAGATTTATAATTAAGCGTGGGAATATATATATATTTTTTTCAAATTTTAACTTAACTTTAACATGTAATAAAATTAATCTTTTTAAAAAAAGTATAAAGGCCCTGAACTAATTAAAACACAAGTCCGGGAAGAAATAATCGTCTACATGGCGTCCACACAAGTGCCATGCTACTAGGCCGGTTGGGCCCACGCGTATCAATCGCCCTGAGCCCTCTGATTTGACCATCACAGATTCTGCACTTTTATCCGCATTGCAGTAACAGTCGGTCCCACACAAATGTCGGCGATTGCAGCGATCATCTCATACGTTCAGGGCCGAGTGGGCCCCGGAGAGCTGTTACGTTTTTTTAAAAAAAAATTAAAACTTAATTAATAGAAATTAAATATTTATTTAAATAACTAATATATTTTTATTATTTATTTTTTAATTTTTAATATTTATTATTGGGTGAAATGATTGTAACACAGCCCTCCAATAGCAGCGACTCGTTCCTTACTAACTCTCAGAGGAGAGAGAGAGAGAGAGAGGATAGCGTGAAAACCAACAAAAGCGGGAAACTTCGAATGAGGTCCCCCAGGACCAGTCTATCCTTCACGTCGGTCACCTCGCCCTGCATTTTAGGGTTCAGATTTTCAGCTGGGGAAACCCCCTCTTGGCGGCTCTCCAAGCTTTCCCCTCCTTGTTACATTCTCTTCTATCTTACTGCTAATGGAGGAGGTTAGAGCAAGTTGTGCCTGGGTCGCTTCTCATTCGTCTCATGTCACTGTCGACTCATCAGGTCTTCTCCCCCTCTTTCTATTACTGCTACCTCTCTCTTTCCCTATAGCCAACAATTACAATCGATAGATTATGATTATGGCGTCGGCTGTTTCTTATTAACTTTTCGTTGTTCAGAGGTTTGATAACAATTATAAATTGATGGAGACATTGACGCGGGTGTGAAATGATGGTGTTTTGTGTAGGGATTGAGAAAGTTGTGGAAAGCGTACAGGATTCCATTCCAAAGGTTGAGTGGAATTTCGAAGGGATTCACTATTTTGATGGCGGCCCTCGCACTGTTCAGTATTTATTCGTATTGGATGCACTCAACTTTTGCTTTTGGCCTGGTATGCTGTTGTTGCTTTTATTTATATTTTCATTGCCATAAAAGGTTACGTGGATTAAATTGCGGACATTGTGGTCCATACATCGCATTTATCAATGCGGAAAAGCCTATTTTATTGGACCTCCCTTTCTACTATCTGTATTGCTAATTAAATTTTTGTATTGAAGCTTTGAGCAACGATGAGTTTAAGGCTGAGACCTTGTTTGTGTTAAACAGTACCTCACGACTGGCCGACATGGCCATACTCACCTGTTGTTTCCGGCCAGCTCTGTTCGGCCATAAAATAACATAGAATCTTTGTTTCAGACACAACTTTCTCTGCTTTTTAAACAATGGACTTGCCTAGGGATTGTAGAAAAAATAAAAACTAGTCACCTACTGCATATTGGAAATTATTTGCTGAATCTCCCTACTTTGGGGGTTTTTTTTAAATGAATTTGTTTTTTCTTTGGAAGAGAAGTTCGCTCTTTTTTCAGTATCTCATTTGTCTAATTTGGCCTGGAAATGGGAAGCATATTAAGGTAGCGAATAGTAATCTTGATAAAAGGGAAAGGAAAAGAGAAAAACTATGAAGCAACCACTTGCCGGATTTCCAGGCAGTACTTCCCCTTATAATGAGTGTGAATAACTTCCTAATACCAGTTTGGCACAAATCTTGTTGAGCTTTGAGCATTTCTCCTCAAGGTTTGAGCAGAGCTACAACCTATTTCCAACCAAAAGCAATTCTTCAGGGAAATTGTCTAGTATGTGACATCCTATTTCCAACCAAAAGCTATAACCAGTTTGTCAGAAAGATATCTTTAAACTTCCTCAGCGAAAATATATTTCCTTTGTGAAGTAATCAGTATGAATGTCTCATACAGGTTACGCATCAAAGTTGAGTTTGATTAAGATGATATCAAAATCTTTCGTATTGGTTGAGGGCCTAAGGTTGATAGATGTGCCATATATACCTCTGAAAAATTGCCCAGCTTAAACTTTTGTAGCTTTTTTGGCCACATCCAAGCAGAATTTTCATCAGTGATGATATTAAAACATACTCATCCTAAATGCTCTGATATGGTGAGGCTAAGTTTATGCACCCTGTTACTGTTCCCCAGATATTGTATGTGAAACTAATTTCAATGTAATGCATTCTCCAAATTTATGCGTACTTTAGAATGCATGGGATGTGTAATTGATGCGGAAATTATGGACGAAGAGATTTAATTTTATTTTTTATTTGATTTATTTTTAAATTAGAAGAAATTTGATTTTATTTTTCATTTGATTTGATATTCAAATTAGTAGAGTTTGATTTTATTTTATTAACAAAGATTTAATTTGATTTGATTTGATTTTTTTTAGGAAATTATGTCATATTTAGTTAGAAAATTATATTTATTTTCAAATTATCCTAGAATGAGAATTTTTCTATATAAGAACCCTAAATTCTATTATTTGGGGTATGCTTGATGAATTGAATGCAATTTGAGTGATTGTGATTTTTTTTTCTTCCCTCTTGGTCTCCACTTCTTTCTTTCCCCTGATCTCTTCTTTTTTTCCTCCTGGTTCGCCTTTTGTTGCTTCCCCTCTTCTCAATTTCTTCTCCTTCCCCCCTTACCTTCCTCTTCCCCCCCTTCCCTCTCGTTTGGCTCTTCTCCCTCCCATGTGGTCTTTCCTTCTTCTCCTTCCCTTCCCCTATTTTCCGCCTTTCTTGCATCAAATTTGGTATCAGAGAAGATTCCGCTATCTTGTGTCAAATTGTGATTGTCTTTCTTCTCTCTCATTTCTTCTGCTTCTTACCTCACTTTGTTCCCTCCTTCTCCTTCTCTCCTGCCTTCCCCTTGCCATCCCTTTCTTGCATCGCAAAGGATTTAGAATCAGCCATTAATTGAAACTACTACTGCAAGTAAAATGGCCAAGTCTATGTCACGTATTGCCACCTTGCGTGCTTACTTCATTAGACAGGGTTACAAACAGGTGTGTGGACTGACAGATGTATGGGGTGATAGAGTGGTGCTAGAAGTGCTTGTCCATTTGGAGGATTGTGTAGCTGCTCATCTTGTGGTTAGAAAATTGACTACAGATTTTTTACTCGACGGGGTAAGTTCTAACCACTTGGGAAGAATTGATGCAGATATCATGGATGAAGAGATTTAACTTTGTTTTTCATTTAATTTTATTTTTAAATTAGAAGAGATTTGATTTTATTTTTAAATTAGAAGAGATTTGATTTTATTTTTAAATTAGAAGAGATTTGATTTTATTTTTCTTTTGATTTTATTTTTAAATTAGTAGAGTTTGATTTTATTTGATTAATAAAGATTTGATTTGATTTGATTTTTTTTTTTTAATTTTAGGAAGTTTTGCCATATTTAGTTAGGAAATTATATTTATTTTTAAATTATCTTAGGATTAAGGTTTCTCTATATAAGAACCATAAACTCTATTGTTTGAAATATATTTGATGAATTGAATAAAATATTAAGTGATTATGCTTTCCTTCCCCTCTCCCTCTTGGTCTCCTCTCTTTCTGGTTTCTACCCCTTTCTCTGATCTCTATTCTCCCTCTATCTCTCTTCCTTTTGTTCTCCTTCTCCTTCCCCTCCCCTCCTTCCCCCCTTCCCTGCTTCAGTCCTCACTATGATGAACTTCATTTACTTCATCCATGTGAATTAAATGGTCTAGCATTTTACAAGATTGTCTAATTGATTATTATGTGTATTCTGTATATTGTATGATAATTCTTGCCAATTTTGTTATTTCAACTACTTACTGCCTACCTTGCTTATGATTGATAGATGAGGAGTTGAGTTATGATCATTTGGCATCAGGGCTAAAGAAAGCCCTGGAACATGACGAGTCTGTGTTTGATGCTGTTCGTCTACAGAAGTACACAGGTATTGCATATGCCTTGCTTTGGAATTCATCTCTTTGTTTAATTAATCCTGTTGTTCTCAAGTGGTGGGTGTGGTTCTGCTTAGTATAAATGTGGCAATCTTGCTTTGTGCTGATTGTAGGTGAGAAATGCAGATTAGACCCATTATGAACGTCATGAATAAGAATTTATCCTCAAGTTTTACCAGCAAATGCCTAAAGTTTTTTTCTCAGTTGAGAAATTAGGGGATCTGCTTCCACCCTTTTTGTTTGTTGGGGGTGAGGGGATGAAGAATGAGCAATGAGCACTATAATGCTTGCTTATAACAGTGGATGAGACAAAGGGATAAAAGGCTGGATTATCATTAAATTCTATCGGTTTTCTGTCTTCTAATTCTGGAACTGGCACAACTCTTTTCAGGAAGTGTTACTGCATTCATCAAAACATTTGTGAAGCTTGACCTTGCATGCAATCTATACCAAAATATTTAAATACTTGTTGCAGGACCTGAAATACGTGAACTGTTGGGATGGTCCCAGCCACTTCCTTTAGAAGATGAACGAGTTCGTCTACTGCATGAGGTAATTCTGACCTATCATTTGGTACTCGTACAACTTCTTTAATTCCACCCTTCGTTGTTCTAATTGGTTTTCAATGTTCTTTATGTGCATCTTATGTTATGTTTATTATAATTATTATTTTTTCTTTGATGGACTATTAGCTTCTGCTAAATTAACAGCATGCATCATGAGTTAGGTCGGGCATGAGCTGGAGAGGAACTTTGATGGGAAAGCATCCAATCTTGTGGAGTCTTGTGGCAAATCAGCTGCACAACTTGTAGCTCTTGTTACATGTCACTTTCCTGGTTTCTCCCCCTCCACCCTTGCTCTGTTTCTGGTATTTGAGTTTTCTACCCTGATATGCTTGTTTGACTAATTTTAAATGATTGCATAATTAAGGCTTCCGAGACCACACAGTATACAAAGGTCACCAAGTATTCTTTTATAAAAGAGCTCAGATATTTGCAGCAGATATATGGGGTGCATTTAAGGGCCAAGGTTATGGGGAGTTCAATGACATAGGTTCAATCACCATATTTGCAGACTACATTGTCCCAGCTGTTCTGCGGAATCTTGGTGTGCTAAGATACAGCTCATCTCTGGGCAATGTTATCGAGTCTAACCATGAAATAACTTCAGGCAGTGAAGAGGAAGTGGAGATACGGGCTTGCTCCATTTATGCTGTTGAGAAGATGAGAGATTTGTTCCGTGTCAAATCTGGAAAGCAGGTCCATATCACATTTTTAAACACAATTTTAGTAATTAAGCAGAAGTGTAGAAATTTTATTTTATTTTGATGTATGTATTGAGAAGAATATTTTATCGAAAAAGTTAGAGTGAAGAAATTTGTGATGTAACCAAATGGATAAATGAAAGTAAAGTTTATGATGTAGGAAGGTACTTATGGCAATTAGTGTTGCATATCATTTGGCCATTTCAACTTGACACCAAAATTATAATGTGATTGGCGAAATAATTAAGATTTCATTCTTTTAAAACTTTCAAATATGGTAGCAGGAGCAGTTTATTAGTTTGTGGATCTCTGTCATTTGTTTGCTCACTATGTTATTGGTTGATTTGTTCAAAGTAGTGAATTGCAAAGAAGCTTTGGTCTCTCTATATTGGGTGGAGTGATTGAATGTTCTGTATAGTTGATGTCAAAGAGGTGTGACTAAGGCTTCTCTTGTGTGATATTGCTGCATAAAATAATGTCCGTGGACCACATGGGTATATATGCTGCTAGCCTTCAAATGTTTTATTCTGTATAGTTTTTGTAGTAACTGTTTAGATAAAAGATAAATGACAAAATTATTTGATCAGAGCTCTTTGCTGCTGCCTCTCTCTGTGATCAATAAAATACTTTTGTACTCCCATCAATCTCTGCCTCTCGTTTTCCTTATATATTTCATAACTTCAGTCACATACACCCACATATACCTCGTGAATATATCCCTCTGATGTTTTCTCTCTTATGATTTAATGTCTTTTGGTATCAGGTGTTAAGTGTGGAGTTGGATCTTTGGCTGTGGTCTTTTGGTATGCAGTGTCCTTCTCTTCGACACCATAGGACACTTTCTATATACTATTGACTTATGTGTTGCTGACTGTACAATTTCATCTTCTACAATATGGGGAGAAAAGGAGTTGTTGACCGGGAAATTCTGAGGCAATTTCAATGAGGTACTTAAATGTTAAATCCAGAATACACCTGCCACCTGTTATTGTTCAAGTGGCTGCTTGCTTCAGCTTGGATGTTATATGCTTAAAGCTGTATCAAATTTTGCATACTTCTTATTCCTGTTACTGAACTTCTGATTGAATATTGGGTACTTACTGTCCCTTGAGGCATGCATGGCATTTACGACATGCTATGTCTACTTAGATTTTAAGTATTGAGTTGCATGAAAAACAGTGCTGGAAATATCCTATCAAAGTCTATATAAACATTTCAGTACAATGACTTACACCTTAGGAGTACGGTAAGCCACCTGCCATTCTGCTGGTGATTGCGCTTCATATGTGCTAAATCTTGGTGATTTTTTTAAAAAAAATGTTTATGGTGTAAATTTTCATAAAAGACTATGTTTTTTGGCCATTGGCTATGCCTTATCTTCTGTGGTCTATTCATTATAACATACAGTTGTAGGCATCATTGCTTTGACAGTCTCCGTGCTTGATTATCATTTTGTAAGTTTATATACTCTAGTGACTCCATTGCTTGATATATTCATCTCATCTGCAGCTCAGCAATCCCAAAGTTTCTTTTTTATCAACAAAATAAAGAAAAAGTTTCTTATTATGTTTTATAAAATAGGAATAATACTTGATATCAGGAGAAATATCTAGAGAATAATGAACTAAGAAGTCAAGTTTTATTTTAGATTAATCATTTGGCTAATCATTTTTATATAAGTAAAATAGCTGTAAGAACTAGAATAAGAGTGCAGTAGTAATAAATATGGCAGGTGGTTAATCTTTAAGGTATTCTTGCCTTTCAATATTTTTCTATTGGGGCTTCCCTCATTTTGTTTATCAAGCATAGTTATGCGAATTGATCTATAATGAGTTCTAATACTCAATGTCAAGTAGTTCCAGTTTGAGCTCCAATGTATCCTGGGATTGGCTTTTGGCCATTCCTTGCAATTTAGATTGAGGGTGAAGAAGACCCTTTTTCAGGGGGCTCAAGTCATCACTGGGATACCACTCTTGAAGAGTTAGTATTTGTAGATCCACCGCCTTGAATGAATTTCTCTGTCCTACAAGGAGTTTGCTCTTTAGGGTGGGACGATAAAGAAATAAGAACTTTTCCTTGTATTGCCAAATACATAACAAGCTGCATACTAGTAGCAGTTGCTTCAATGCCATACTGTATGCTTCTGATCAGTTTGTGGTAGCTGGGTCTCTGTAATTTACAAATTGCAATCGTAAGTGCATTTAAAACATCTTGTTTCCCCTAACTTGGGTCCAGCTTTTCTGGTTTTTGGACGAATGCCCTGCAGATCTGCTACTATTGGCTTTTAGAAGATTGTGAGAGGCAATTCCTTAATCAAATAGAAACATACTTACAAGAAAGGAGAACAGAAAATTAAGTGCTGTGGGTATGTGAAGAGACCGCCAAATCAAGCTGAGACAATATAACGATATAGGAACTAATCTCTTGGGAAATTCACATCATTCTTTACAAATACGGAGCCTTATATTATGCTATATCTGCATGCCATGTTGTTATACGGCTGCAAATACTGTTTGCTTATGGTCACACCATCACTGAGTAGGGCGTGATAATTAGACAGGTTCCATTGTCCTGTTTCTTCCGCGGCCTTGATCACTAAGAGAAAATCTAGAAGAGGTGTTTTATAGGGAGAATCTAGAAAAAAAGTGTAGTCTGGAGCGGATCTGTTATTGCAGAATTCAGTTAGATTCATAAATTAATTTGCCTGTGTTGGCTGCTTTGATCCGATCATTTCCTTGTTGAGATTTTGGTTGCATTATGGGTTCGGCTCAATTAGCAAAATGCAAGGGTTCTGCGTGTCCTACGAGGAGGTTGTATTTGAATGTTGCCTAGCAATGGACAGACAAAAGTACATCACACAGAGCAATGTTTGTACCGATTGATTGTGTATTAGGCTTATCCCCTAAATTTAGGCCTGGTATTCTCTAACCGGTCAAAGATTGATATTGGGATTGCTAAAGCTGTTCCCAAATGTTCTTCCTTCACTTGTACAGCACTATAAATATGGATAGACTTGATAGGAATTTGAGAGGATCTAAGATCAGTAAGATTTTCATGTAGTTGGAGTTTCCTAAAGAATTACTCGTACAAGTTTGAGTAATTTTACACATGTTCTTCAAAAAATACCTGAATCTGAACAGATCGCCAATGGCCGTTAAGAACAGATGCTCATTTATGCTGATGCACTCAAATGCCAAGTGCCAACCATTCTGGGAGGCGTTTCCTAAAGATAGTCACTGTTAATCCAATAGCTTTTTTTAATTATTTTTTGAAGCATTGCAAGATTGTAAACTATGCCCGCATCATAACCAAGCTCTGATTTTCTCTGAATCTTCATAAAAGTAGTAGTAGTTCAGCAACTGCTACATGGTGGATCCCGCAAAGTTATTAAACCTGGTGATAGCTCACTCTTTGATCAATGATTCACTAGCCACTAGATCGATGAAGATTTCTCTAAAATCTGCCATTTGATTAGTGATTCGTTGGTCACTAGATCCAATGGTCCTTAGTATCAAACTTGATGGTTCAATTGATTGATAGTCTTGTAGGCTCATCTTTCATACAATGTAGTGTTGCCTCGAACACTCATCAATGTCGATGCCCTCAGTTGCCAACCTTTCTTAGAGGTCTTAGTCGCATTAGTGTCAGGTATTCTTTAATTCACTTTGTTATAATATTGTGCCTGATAACAGTAAGTAGCAAAAACGAGATGCAAAATGTCTATAAATGAGAGGTGCTAACCTCCTGAAGGATGATTGTGTAGATTTGATGTATAATGGCAATGTGCATATGTCAAAGTAAAATGTTTTCTAGGTAAATATTTAACCTAAATGACTATATAATGAAATCCATAGGTGTCAGCGGCTGACCATATCATTGAAATTATCTTTAATAAAAAATACTATAATATTAATGATTAATTGAGGGTAACTTAAAATATTTACTTGCCTTTAAATTATGATGAATGGTTGATAATATGAATCTTTTTATATATATAAAATGTTAAAAATATTGTAAGCTGATAGGAAAGGCTGTAGCAAGCTAGCTCAAAAGAATAAGTGGTCTAGAATCGAAAGTGGCTTATTTATTCCTGAGACGGTCAACGCTGTCATTAATCGAAAGAGCATCTCAAGTAGGTTGGACACAGTCCAAAATAAACGTGGCTCAGATCGAAATCTGCCTAAGCACACCTTCCTAGGCTCAACAGTCATCTGTCCTAATTCTTTGCAATTCTAAGGATGGCAATCCTTTCTGTAATGGAAATCTCCCAGAATTCGAGTACATTCTGAAAGAAAAGATCTCAGATTAGCATGCGACTCACAGAGGTTGCCTCAATGGTTACTGCGTGCGATATCTCCGCAGAAGGAAAGGAATCATCCTTCCTGACCGTTGCAACCCAGAATGGTGCCCGTATCTACATGAGGGAAAGAAACGATCTAACAGAAGGTGGACATCTCGCCTTGCCACCTAAGAAAGACGGTGAAAGCCTATGGCTATAAAAGGCTATGGAGACCTACTCTACAGGCACATTCTCTTGCATACTTAAGCTAACAGAAGCTCTCCAGTTTTTAAGCATCCAATCACTCTGCCCTCACTTCTGCTACTAATTCCCAAGGAACTCATTACTCAGAGAGGTCGCTTTCTACGAGCACTTTTCCAAGCCACTCTCCACGAGTGCACATTCGATCACTCATTCTCAAATCCCTCACCCAATATTCATCTCTGCATCTTCTATTTTTATCTTCTCACTATTGGAAGACCGATTATTGACTTGAACGTTGGAGGATAAATCGGGGAGTGAGTCCCGTCGTTTTCCTTTGATTCATTGTCGCTTGTTGTGGTGTGTAAGATCACAGGCGTACAAAATGGTGATCGGGCCCGGACAGCAGTTGGACCCGAATCTGTTCAAAGCCTGTATTCAGGACGTATCATTGGTGTCGTTTGTGGGAATTGTTAGTGAAAAGCAGATAAACTATTTCTCCTAAATCAACATCAACTGCCAACGTGGTGAACACAAGGGTATAAGCTAGCGTTTCCGCGAAAGAAGTTACCTCTCTTGACCATGACCACTCCGCTGGTAGTCAGGCCGGAGAACAACCTACTCTGATCTTCCTGCCAAAGGCGGAGCAGATGAACAAAATGTCTCAATTGTTTCAAACGCTCTGTATGCACTAGGGCAAGTAGAAGCAGGGGGCTCACTCCTTAGCCCACACGTCGACTTCTTGGCATGAAAGCTAGAGGAAGAAGTTGACCAAGAAGGCCCTCAGGTCGGGCAACTCTTACATTCCTGTGGCCTCTAACACCTAAAGCCATTCAATGCTTGAGGGGCAATTAAACCGTGAGACTCCTGAGGAAAGCCCTAAGAGAAGAAATCCCAGATACTTCCGGGATGAGTAGAGGCCTCTAGTATAGGAAGGAGCCTCTCGCGTCACTTGGCCAATGAGCGGCAGCAGCCAGCCGGCTCCGTGTTGCACGGCCAAACACACAAAATTGAGGATCTACCTCAACTCTAAAAGGTTTGCAACCTCCTCCCGAGTGGAGGAAAAGGAACAGAAGATTTGGAATCGGACATTCAAAGACAAAGATGGCCAATACGTGGCCGATTTGAAGAGATTTCCATTCGTCATGGAGATTTGGAACCAACCGTTGCCGCCAAAGTTCAAAATGTTAGCCCTGAAACCTTTCGACGGGGCACTGATCCTATGGATCATCTTGATCACTTCCGTGCCCTATTGGGCTTTCAGGGCCTGGAGGAGGTATCTATGTGCCAGAGTTTCCCTCTCACTTTGAAGGGAGATGCCAAGATTTGGTTCTGCTGGCTTCTGGCAAATTCAATAAGGAGCTTTTGAAACCTCGCAGACAGCTTCCTAGCCCAATACGCCTCCAGTTGCCACGGGGAGAAACAATCGTGGCACCTTGCCCCATGAAGCAAAATCCAGGTGAGATCTTGAGAAAATTCCTGAAGTGGTTCACGGCAGAAGCACGAAGAATACCGAAGCTTGCTGAAAAAGTGAAGCTTAGTAGCTTTATTTTTGCACTAGGTTCGGGCGACTTCTTCAGACATTTGGTCTACAAGAACCTACAAACCTTCCGGGAGGTGAAATTTATTACCCGAGCCTACGTAGCGGCTGAAGAAGCCAACGAGACGAAGCGCCTGGAGCGGATCAATCAACCTCTCTCCTTTCTGACGAAGGGAAAGAGGAAGAATGGGGTAGCGATAACCCCCATAGGAAACTGCCTAGAGTCGAGCCACCGGCACGAAAGGAGTTCAGGCCTATAAATTTGACTCTGTTGATTGACACCTGTGCCAATGTCTTGATATAGATCTGGAAAGAGAAATTTGTTAATGGCCAAAACCGATGAAGAACCCGGAGGGAGGAGATCCATTGAAGTATTGCGACTTCTATCGATCTCCAGGTCACAACATGGAAGACTGCTGGACGCTGCAATGGGAGATTTAAGCGCTGATTCTCTTGGGCCACCTCACTAAGTTCCTGAGGAACCCTGGGCAAAGTTTCGATACCTCAGGTGGAGACAGGTTTGATTATTCTCAACCGTGAAATCAGGTCGCATTGGGGTGGTCAACATGGTGACCACTAGGCCTCCCAAGGCATACCATGCAGACCACCAGGGGAGGCCAACTAGGAACAAGAAGTAGTGGGTGGGGGAAGATGTCATTAGTTTTAGCGATAACAATATGGAGCATGTAATCTTCTCCCATTCAAATCCCTTGGTTATATTTGTGCTCGTTTCGGATGGTACTTTTGATTACCAGTTGAAATGAGTTTTTATTGATAATAGAAGCTCTAGAGATTTACTATACCTCGATACGTACTTTAAATTGGAATTTAAAAAGAGTCAACTCGAATTGACTGAAGGGCTGCTATATGGGCTAGATAATGAGCCAGTGGTCGTCCAAGAGACGATACAATTGGAGGTCACTTTGGGTACGTATCCCAAAATGGCAAGCCAACTGCTCACCTTCGTGGTTGTCGACCTGCCCCTGTTATACAACCTCATACTCGGCCGGCTGTGCCTGGCGGCGTTCGGGGCTATTACGTCAATACCTCATTTAAAAATGAAATTCCTAATAGCATGTGGTATTGGCGAGGTGTTGGGTGACGAAGTAACTGGACGGATGTGCTAGATGGCCTAGGCCGCACCAAGCGGTGGCGAAAGGCCAGTGAAAGAGTTGGACGATCGAGATGAAGTGACGCTGCAGCAGGCACAGTCTGGTGAGGCCACCGACCATACCGCTGGAATCGGATAATCCGAAAATGTCCGTACAGATAGAGGGCTCGCACGTCGGACCCTTGCACGATAAACTGATCAGCTTTTTGAGACGTAATGCTGATGTCTTCCCGTGGACACCCGTCGAAATGCCCGGGATTCCGATCAGAGTAATGGTCCATGAGTTGGTCTTGATTCCGGTTGTAAACCCATCAGGGGAAAATAGAGAAACCACTCCGTCGATAAGTTTATAGCCATTCGGGAGGAGGTGAATAAGCTGTTGGACGCTGAGTTCATCGGGGAGGTCCAGTACCCGGACTAGCTTTCCAACATGGTTTGGTCAATAAAAGCAACGAGAAATAACAAATGTGCGTTTACTTCACCGACGTCAATAAAGCCTGCCCAAAAGATAACTTCCCGTTATTTAGGATCGACTCGCTGGTGGACTCTATTTCTGGGCATGAGCTACTGAATTTCATGGAGGCGTATTCGGATTACAATCAGATCCGGATGAGCCCAGAGGACGAGGAGTACACCTCGTTTATGACCGACCAAGGGACCTACTGTTTCAATGTCATACTTTCGATCTAAAGAATGTAGGCGCAACTTACCAAAGGCTCATAAACAAAATGCTCGAAAAGCAGATCGACCGCAATATGGAGCTGTACATAGTCGACATGCTTGTCAAAAGTAAAACCTTCAACGACCATATTTGCGATCTAGTTGAAGCTTTTGAGGTACTCCGTGCGCACAAGATGAAGCTGAACCCCTCAAAGTGCGTCTTTGGGGTATCCTCTGGGATGTTCTTGGGTTTTATCATCTCTCAATGAGGGATCGAGGGAAATCCAAATGAGATCAAGGTCCTCACGGACATGACACTGCCATAGAGTGTCAACAATGTCCAAATGATGACTAAGAGATTTGCAGCTCTCTCCCGTTTTTTGGTCAAATTTGGTGACAAGTACCTTCTATTCTTCAAGGCATTGAAGGGACAAAGGCAAACAGATTCTAGTGGACGGCAGAATATCAGACCGCCTTTGATGAATTGAAGCAGTTCCTGACTAGTCCACCACTGTTGATGTCACTGAGAGGAGATGATCTGTATCTCTACTTGTTAGTATCAGAAGCAGCTCTGAGTTTCGTCTTGATACGCTCAGATTTTGACGCGCGGCGATTGGTCTACTATGTTAGCAAAATGTTGATCGGCGCTGAGACTCACCACCCACACGTTGTGAAGCTCGCCTTGGCACTCATCTTCTCAGCCAGGAAGTTGATGTCCTATTTCTAGGCTCATTGAATAGTCGTCCTAATCGAACAGCCATTGAAGGGCATCCTTCAAAAGCCTGATGTCTTGGGACGACTAGTCAAGTGTGCTATCGAGTTGGAAAAGTTTGACATTAAGTTCTTGCCCTGGCTGGCCATCGAGGAGCAGGCGCTGGCCAACTTCATCATCGAAATCATGACCCCAATCATTGATCTGGACTATACCCGCGACACAGACCATCACTTTGAAGCGCCAAATTGGGTTCTTCATGTGGACGGCTCATTGACTGACTTAGGAAGCGGGGACGGAGTGGTCCTAAGGACCCAAGACGGGTTCGAAGTGAAATACTCACTGAAACTCAATTTTTTGACTATCAATAATGTTGTAGAGTATGAGGTCCTATTGGCAGGATTGCAACTAGCTAAGGAGTGCTTGACTAAGCATTTGATGGTTTTCAGCGACTCTGAGTTAGTCGTCAACTAGATCCATGGGAGTTTCGAAGCATGCAACACTCTTTTGGCCAAATACTTAGCTAAAGCTAAGAGTGCGATCCAGAGGTTCGACAATCTCGACCTCGTCCACATCCCCAAAACTGAAAATCGGAAGACTGACTAGCTTGTAAGAGTGGCGGTGGTAAAAAATTCGGAGCAGTATTTGAACATGTTGGACGTCTTGTGCACTCCCAGTGTAGAGGAATAAAAAGCAATGCAGGTCTCCGACGGTGAGAACAGGATGTCGCTCTACTGGGAGGTCCTCGCGGACAGTTCCCTACCGGAGAACTCGGATGAAGCTAAGCGGATAAAGAAGACAGTCGATTGGTGCACTATAGTTGACGGGAAACTATATCGTCGAGGATATTCGACTCTGTATCTCCGGTGCCTTACTCCTGAGGAGGCTGACTACTACGCATTGGGCGAGGTTCACCTCGGGATCTGTGAGTCACATCGGCGACAAGAGCTTGGCCTTTAAGGTAATGCGTCAAGGATACTACTGGCTAACAATGAAGAACGACGCCTTAGATTTTGTAAAGAAGTGTGAGAATTCTCGGCCCATTTTCCATTGCGACTAGTCAAATGAAGTTTATTATCGCGGGTATTGACTACTTTACCAAGTGGGTTGAGGCTGCCCCACTGGCCAAGATCACTGAGCATAACACCACCGAGTTTATCCGGCAGAGTATAGTCAACTGATTTGGTGTTCTCGAGGCCATTGTGATCGACAATGGAACAAAATTCTCAGGCAAGCGTTTCACCAAGTATTATACCGGTTTAGGAATTAGATTGGTGCACATTTTAGTAGTGTACCTCCAAGTGAACTAGCGGTGGTTACCAACCGGAATGCTGTTGCACGGTCTAAAGACCAAGTTGGAGAACACTGAGGGCTCCTGGGTTAATGAACTGCCCTCCTTGTTATAGTCATACCTGACAACTCTCAAGGAACTAACGCGAGAGATACCTTTCAGTCCTTGCTACGAGACTGAGGTTGTGATCCCTATCGAGATCAAGCTTCCAAGTCTCAGGGTCGAAGCCTTCAACCTACTAGGCAACTTTCAGAAGATTAGGGAGCACCTAGACATGCTAGAGGAAGCCCGCAACGCGTCCAGAATGCACACGGTCGCCTACCAATAACGGATTGCTCGCTATTACAACAAGAAATTAAAAGCGCGATAATTCAAAATTGGAGACCTTGTCTTGCGAAGTATAGAGGCCATAGTCAAGACAGTCAATAGGAACAATCTCTCCCCGAATTGGGAATGCCCGTTTCTCGTCTCAGCTGTTCTATGGAACAGAGTATACAAGCTTCGGACCCAAACGGCAAGTTGGTTTCATGGATGTGGAACGCCGTCCATCTAAAGCGTTACTTCCAGTGAAAGTAACACCAAGGTCTGGTAGGTCATATGTACGATCCAAAGTGTGCTTATAAAAATATCTGAATGTTAATGAAATGTTTTTCCTTTTTACATGTTAGTATGCTTTTGTTGTTTATCTTTTTCCCTTATGTATGCTTGCATGTAGGTTGTATGAAAATAAATGACCTAAACTGCCCCTAAGTCAGGCAGGTCTTTACTCGCTTGCGACTAAACCTTGGTCTCATACCAAACGGTGCATAAGCGATTGAATTAAACATTGGTTCCACACTAAGCGGCCCATAAGCGATCAAATTAAACCTTGGTTCCACACCAAATGGCCCGTAAGCAGTTGACTTAAACCTTGGTTCCATCCCAAGCGGCCCATTTGCGGTTGAACACAAAACCTTAGGGGGCTTACATGGTACGCGTGCAACGACCTCCTCCTATAGGAGATAGTACAGTTAGTCTGTAACGGTCAATAAATTGGGGCAAAATGTGAGAGAACACATGCTCCAACAGAAGGTAGGACGCCCGAATTAATGACCAGGGCACCGCCACTTGGTACAAAAACGCAATTTTTCTAATGAAGAGTATACTCATATATAAGAAATTTATACAACGCCTTGCGTGGTAAAAAGATACTAACAAACTCTTAAGGACATTCAAAGGCCTCACATGTACAAGATGTTACTACGACTCGTCTTGATGGTTGCCCAATGATGAAGGGTCCCTTGGGGGATGCGACGCAGGCCTCCGGCCACCATCGATCGGATATCCAATCAACTCAGCTCGACAAGAGGCGTCGGCGTTCCTCGAATCCAGAAAGCCGACTGGAAAATGGGGATCTGCCAGGGAAGTTATTCGCCTGTTGAAGTTAATCCCAGCCTGAAACTGCTCCCCCAGGGGTGGACACACCTCTTTGGGGCGAAGCTTTGTTCTCAGTTCACCTTCGAGAACTGCAATCCTCTCTATGGTCTGAGTATGAGAGTCGGATATCACATGCAACCTGGCTTCAGACTCTAACAGGGCCTGGTCAAGATAGTTGGCCCACACTAACTCTACTGTGCGTCCCCAACCGCTGCATTAACGCGGTGCTTCATAACTTTTGCCACAAGATCGGCCTGAGCTTACATCATACGGGCAATCTCATCTCCTTGCGAAGATAGAAACTTGTTCAACTCTTGAGACTGCCTCGCTGGTTGAAAAACGAAAGGAGTCAGCAAAGGGAAACTGCAAATGGTTAACTGTACCTTTACGCAACCAAGTAGGCATACCTGACGAGAAGGCTAAGCAGGCCCAGGGATGGAGTGGCCCTTGAGACATCTTGGGGATAAAGACGTGGGAGGCCTGGATGATTCCACTCCTTGTCCACGACCATATTACCGGAGTCCCCGTCATTGCTCTCAGACTGCGTCTTTTCATCGCTACTCCCCCCGTCAGAGGAGGATCCCATCGTAGGAGGGGACACCTCCTTTCCAAAACCAAGTAAAGTGGGTATTTTAATCATATTCTCGTCAACCATGATAAAGGCGGAGAAACTATGGAGCAAAGCAATGAAGCGAACCACAGGGGATGTCGCAATTATGTAGGCAAAATTTTTTGCCAAAAACGGTGTCGTAATGGAGTTCAAAGGGTCGATCGCTTCTGTGTAAGACGACATGTGTCTTTTCCTGATTGAACCCGCCTGCAATGCATAGGCGTCATATCGCATCACCAAGTAGTCAGTCTGCGATGGTTAAGGTTTTGATACAATCGGCCAAACTGCGCATGCCCAACAAGTCGACAAGCGCAAAGTAAATAAAGGGGGAAAAAGAGGAAAGCTGGGCAAAGACATAACAATCGAGACATGGATGGAACAAAATTTTTTCCATTAATAAGGCTCAATAGACAATTACATGAAATGAAAAACAAAATACAAAAGTCCAAACTAAAGTACGGGGTCCATTAAGAGGGTGAGGCTCCCCTTTGGCCTGGGAGTAGTCCACCAAGTCCTCATGCTCCATAGCTGCGTTGTTGAGTGGGTCACGAATGCCAACTAGGAAGCCAAGTGATACCATGGAGACAATCCGCCTGTAAAGGTTGACGCCTTACCAAACTCTGGTCTTGAGCAATGGGCTCACCTCCTCCGGATGCCGGCGGACTGACATTTAGCTTCAAGCGTGGCAACTTTCACTTGAAGTTCACTAGCCTGGCGCTCAACTCTGGTGGCCTGAGCTTCCAAGCTCCCCAGTCTCTCTCCACTCTGCTAACTCAGACTTGAAGGTGGCATTCTCTTTCCTAGCTCTCTGGGCTTGGGCGGCAATGGCATCCGAGTGACTCAGGAGCTCAGTCAGCCAAAGAAGTTCTTCCTCGCTTTCTTCAATCATTTCACTCCGCTGGCGCAAGCCCTTTTGTACCGCACAAATAATCCTCTGATCTTATAATTCCAACAAAGTCAGAGCAAAGATAAATCAAACCAAGCCAGTGAAATTGAAAGAAAGGGGAAGTTTCCCTCGAAAGGTTACCATCAAGAACTTGCACTTCTTCTTTCTCGTTGGTCCTTGCGACCCTAAGCTTTACTGCGAGAGGTCTTGTGATGGGCTGGTTGGGAGGCTAAGTGTGGTGACCGCATGGGCCAACTCTGTAGTGATCACTGCTCCCGCTATCGCTCCGGCTCCCCCAGCAGGACCCTCCACTAGAGTGGCTTCCACGACGCCCATGGCCGCAGGAAGTAGAGCAACGGTGAGACTGACGTTACCAGCATCCATCAACTCTGCAAGCTGATCAAGGGCTGGCTCCTCCAGCCCTTCAGCATTAGACGCCAACTCCATCGGTGTGGCTGACGCCACAGAATTGCTTAGCAACGATGGCACGACGACAAGTTCCCCGGTGACAACTCCCTTAGCAGCTCCCTAATCCAAAAGACTAATGGGAGTCTCCATTATAGAACGCCCGCCAACGCTTGCCTATCGCCTGGCCATGCTGTAATCTGGCTCGGTGGAGGATGAGGGGGATGGCAAAGTTGGTGCTACCCGGCTTTTTTCGGCGCTGCTAGGGAACTCATCAATGACAAGGGCCCCGGCCTTCCTCTTGGGTTGTGACGGCGTCGATGGTGGAGCTTTGGGCTTTTGGACTAGTCAAGATGGACCCCAACGAGCGCGTTTGGCCTCCTCATGGGATACTAAGTGGTCCCTCCTGAACTCCTAAAGGTGCTCTCGCACCAGCTGCAAAAGAGGCTCCATAGTGTCCACCTCTGCTTTAGAGGGCTTCCCGGGGAAGACCTCAGGGACATTGCCCCAATCCTTGGACAAGGGCCAATCATCAGATACTCTCACAAAAGAGAACTGATCCTTCTAGTTTTTAACTGACTCATAAATGGCGCTGCTAATGCGTAGCTTCCTGGGAAAGAGTGAAATACAGTCTCCACTTTGGGTAAACCGGAAAATAACCCTCATGGTAGCAGCCGTGAATGATGGTGAAGAAAAATGCAAAGCGGGTAAAGGTAACGCACAGCATTCGTGTGTAGTCGTGTAGTGGAGACACAAAACGTTGTGAAGATACGGAATAGCTCCTCAGGGACCGGAAGACGAAGTCCACTCCGTAGGTGAGCCTTGTATATAGCAATATGACCCATCAGAGTAGAGCAAGCCTTGTCCAACTTCTGGATGATTGAGAATACAATGGAGATTGGGATGTTATACTGCACGTAGAGTGCCTTGACATCCCCATAGTCAAGGACGGAGGAAATTTCATTACAGGTGGGAGCAATGAAAGCATAACAGAAAGGAAGAAGAAGACTTGAGGAGTTGTAATGCGAAGAAGAAAGGAGTAGGATGATTTGAACTGCTGTGCAATTTTTATAAGGATCGCCGCCGCCAAAAAGTAGTGCATTGAAAAGGCGCGACAATCATAACGAGCACGTGTCGATTCCGGAGAGGATGCAGTCAAGTCATATCTTCGGCGCATTAATTGCCGGATTACAGCCACCCTACGCAACGGCACGTGGCAAAAAACAACGGGTCGCTCAAAGAGGCTAGAGTTCTTTAACGGCCTTGCAACTCTTTGATTGCCCGTCGGCGTCATAATAAAATGATGCATCAAAGACAACCCCTCATGTTCTTTGGATTCAAGCGTTACGGTTAATGAATCCGGTTATCATTCCCTTCCTATCCATTATCCGGATTAAAGCGTTACAGCTAACGAATCCGGTCAACATTCATCTCCACTCTGTTTTCTAGATTGAAGTGTTATGGTCGACGAATACGGTCAATATTCATCTTCGCTTTATTTTCCGGATTCTAGCGTTAAGGTCAACGAATCCGGTCAATATTTATCTCTGCTTTATTTTTTGGATTCAAGCGTTACGGTCAACAAATCCAGTCAACATTTGCTTCCACTTCGTCCTTCAGATTCAAACGTTATGGTCAATAAATTCGATCAACATTCATCTCTGCTTTATTTTTCAGATTCAAGCGTTATGGTCAACAAATCCGATCAACATTTGCTTCCACTCCGTCTTTCGGATTCAAGCGTTACGGTTAACGAATCCGGTTAATATTCATCTCTGCTTTATTTTTCAAATTTAAGCGTTACAATCAACGAATCCAATCAACATTCTCTTCCATTCCATTTTTCTGATTCGAGCATTATGGTTAAAAATCTAGTCAACATTTATTTCTTGCTCTGTTTCTGAGTCAAGTGTTACGGTCAACGAATCCGGTCAGCCGATCATTCGGCTCCAACCTACTTTTTGGAATGAAGCGTTACGGTCAACGGATTCGATCAACCTCCATTCTAAAGTGCAAAATAAAAAATAGCGAAAGATGCATGACAATGAAAGACAAAAGCCAAAAACAAATATAAGGTTTCATATTAACTTTTTCTTTACAAGTTATACGACCAATAGAGGCTAATACATGATACTAAAGACGGAAAGAGAAAGAGAGCAACATGGGGAGTCCACAACCCTCAAAAAGAGCTATCTAGATTTGAATATGGGAAGATTTAAATCTGGATTCGAGTCTCAATAACGGCTACCCTCGCGAAAAGGGGTGACAAAAGTGGCATCTTGGACGAAAAGGAGCGATCAAAGTGGTTCAAGCTTTGTAACCTGAAACAATAGTGCCTAAGAACACGAACAGTCTAAGCTCCAAATCTGCAATTGGGGCGATAAGCTTCCCTACGAAGTCGAGCTCCCATGCCATCCCACCAGGCATCGAGGTAGACAATGTTGGGGAACGTCAAAGGCTCCCAATTTATAGTGCGCAAGGAAGCAAGCGGAAGCACTAAACGCCAAAAGACATCAGCCTGGCAAATCTGCAGAGAATCGAAAGGTAAGTGAATCATGCCAACTACAATGAAAATGAGAATTTGGTACAGACTTGAGAAGATAACACAGCCAGCCACGTCCAATCGTGAACATGTCGGAGGTTGAAAATCCAGGCCATCAGCATGGAGAGCTAGTGATAGAGATGGTTGTAGCGGGCTGGCCTAAAGGGGTAACTGGCCCAGAATTCATAGCAGTCTATTTATCCTTGGGGCGATCAACGCTGCCATTGACTGGATGAGTATTCCAAGTAGGTTGGACGTGGCCCAAAATAAATAAGGCCCATATCAAAATCGGCGTACGCACACTTTTCGTGATTCAACAGTAGTCTGTCCTAATTTTTCGCAGCTCTAAGGATGGTAATTTTTTTTGTAACGAAAATCTATCAAAATCAGAGCACATTCCAAAAGGAAAGCTCTCAAATTAGCGCATAACTCACAGAGGCAGCCTCATTGGTCACTGCGCGCGACATCTTCACAGAGAGAAAAGAATCCTCATTCCTAACCGTTGCAGCCTAGAATGGCACTTGCATCAACACGAGGGAAGGAAACAATTATAACAGAAGACGGGCATCTTGCCTCGCCATCTAAGGAAGACAGCGAAGGCCCATGGTTATAAAAAGCCATGGAGATTCACTCCATAGGCACGTTCTTTTGCATACTCAAACTAATAGAAGGTCTCTAACTTTCCAGCATTTAATCACTCTGCCATCACTTTTGCTACTAGTTCTCAACGAACTTAGTATTTAGAGAGGCCACTCTTAACGAGCACTCCCCCTAGCCACTCTCTACAAGTGCACTTCCAATCACTTATTCTCGAATCCCTCACCTAGTATTCATCCATACATCCTCTGATTTACCTTCTCATTTTCGAATGCTGATCACTGATTTGAGTGTCAGAAGATAAATCGGGGAGTGAGTCCTACCATTTTTCTCTGATTTCTCTTTATTTGTTGTAGTGTGTAGGATCCCGGGCATACAAGACGGTGACCAGACCTGAACAGTAGTTGGACTCGAATCTGTTTAAAGTTTGGATCCATGACGCCTAAGTATAACAAATATTCTATGTAAATAAAGGTTGAAAATATGATAGATAATTTTGAAATTTAAAATGTTTGGTGATCTTTAGAAGTTTAAATGCATGTAGCAAAACTCATGGTACGGAGAGGGGTCATTTTTCTGGGTTTTTTTTTTTTTTTTTTGAGTGAATTTTGAGGGGATAATGTCAGTGGTGGATGATTTGACTTAATAAAAATATTATTGTTATAATTCTTCTATTGTTCCCTTATAATTATTATATTTTACAAAGAAATCGATAAAAGTAAGGTGAATTTTATATTGCACCTAATTTATTGCTTTTAATGTAAAAATATATTTTTTTATTTTAGTTTCTACAAATATTACTTTGAATAGTATATTTGTTAGAAATACACTGTTTTAAATAAAATTGCAAATAATTTATGAATGCAATAAAACTCTTAGTTTATGTTCCTTCACTAATTTATTATTTTTAATGTGAACATTATATATTTTTTTATTTTATTTTCTCCAAATATTATTTTAAACTGTCTATTTTTGACAAACATATTTTTAAAATAAAATTATAAATGATTTATAAATGTAATAAAACCCTTGATTTACGTACCTGAAGTGAAGGAAAGGGGTCGTCCTTTTTCTGGGTCGAGTTGTCAATTTGACGTACAGGGTGTAGAAGGGATCACGTGCGACAGGCAAAAGGCAGTGTCTGAGCAAAGAGAATGAGAGACGATCCGTACAATTTTGTGGAACCTTTAAAAGGGGTGCCGCAGACAGAATATACACTATACAGTAATCTTTTATATTATTTTACTACACTGTATAATTATTAAAGATGTGTTTAGATATTTACATTTTTTAATAATTAATATAGTTATGAAATAATGTATTTTTTCAATATTACATAAATTTTCATATAAATTATACTCTTCATTACAATCCTAAAATGGATGCAAATGAGACTACCAAGATAGCAAAATAAAAAAGCAAATAAAATTAAGCTAGCAAAGATTGCAAAATCATGGGGAAAGGTTTTCGTTTACTATTGCCCTGTTCAATATTTTAGTAATAAAAGATAATATAAAAAGGATTAAATTTGATTAAAATTAAATTCAGATCATATATAGAGTCAAATTTAAATAAAAATTTATAATTAATAAATTAGATTTGACATGATAAAGTCTAATTATCGAACTCAAAAATTTTTAATTGTGTCTGTCTATGAGTTAAATTGGACTGCTTGATGAATACTTTTTAGTGTGGTTACTTAAAAATTTATATTTTATAAAAATATTTAAAAATATTAATATTTAAAAATTATAATATTTATGATTAAATGTTATATAAGTTTAGATCTAAATGAAAAATTTTTATATAATAAAATTAGTAATTATATAAAAATATAATATATTGAAATAATTTATTAAATTTAACATTTATTTGAAATAAAATTAATGGGTCTTGTGATCCTATAGGTCGGCCCAAAGAAGAGCTTGTCCGTTGGCGTGTCCGAGGGGTTGAAGTCCAGTGGGGCCCTATGTAGTGTGAAGCCCAGAGGGTGCTACTACATGCCTCAACTCGTAATGAACAGGTAAAAAAAGGCGACAAGTAAGTTCAATAGTTAGCTCATATGACCACCTAATCACGGTGCAGGAGTTTTTTTTACTCAGTAGCTGACAACTTGATTAGACTAGAGCGCGCATGCAAGAGATACCTACCGTGGCAGGTGAGGCAGCCTGCAAATGTGTTGAAAAAGCAACCCGTGATCATCTGAGCAGCCCCAAAAAGACAACTATTATTGTCGGCCATCATTACCGTCGGGACAGTCTGATGAATGTATTGAAAGGATCATCTCTGGTCGCACAATCGTCCCTAAATGACAACTATTATTGACGGCTTTCATTATCGTACAGACAGCTCAATGAATCATCACAGGGCAACTGACACCAACTCTAGTGTTTAAGACACATAGAATCAACACCAACCTTACAAATACCTCTTCACCCTTACCGGTGAAAAGGGGGAGAACGATATTTACTTTCAATTATCCAAAAAGAACAAAGAGCTTTCTCCAACTCTTGAGGCCATTAATTCTCAAAGGGTACTCTCTCTCTCTCTTTCTCTCACAGGCACTCCCCCGGTAAACGCATTCATAAGCCACTCCCTATCGAGGATAACTGCCAAATCTAAGACCTTTGCTATCACTCCTATTTCTTTCGCTTCGTACATCATTGCAACTTATATGCTCCATCTTTCTTTTCTCGCAGAAAAATTTCTAACTTGAATTTCGGAGGATAAATTGGGAAGATAGTTTTGTGAATCCATTGACTTCTTCTTTATTTGTTGTATTATATAAGACTCAAGTGATCAGAGATGGAGATTAGACCTGCCTGAGTTCGACTCACCGTGGAAGATTGGGAGATTCTGTAATCCGTATAACCCGAATCTAGCAATGTATAAAAATTATATGGCTTTTATAGAAAAATTATAATCTAGACTGGGTTAAATAGAACATTTTTATTTGTGATTGTGTTTGAATTAAAAAATTAATTGGGTATAATTCTATAATTGTACTTGTTGATAATATTTTTATATTTTGACTAAATCCTATAAAATTTTAGGTTAATCAAATTGTGTGTATCAAAAGGTCCGATTTTTATTACATCTAGAAAAAACTGTTCAACAAATATTTAATTATATATATATATATATAAAGTTATTTTTTTAATAGAAATTATTTGATAAAAAAAGGGATATTATGATAATTAAAAGAAAATTTATGCGTTTATATACCTTATAAGCTGGCATATAACCTCCATTATTTGTGTAGACAGAATAAAGCTCGTTAAAAAATTTAGCTTTATTTTTCGAGACAAGAATGTATTTATCAGTAAAAAGAAAATAAAACTCTTTTTTGGCTACTATTATTCATAAAATGATAAATATACTCTCTCCCAATTTCCATTCTTTTATTTTTTTCTTTTTTTTCATTTATTATTTTTCTTGTTTTTCTATTTTTTTTGGGACCCGATACCAGGTACCTCTACTGTATTTTTATTTATCTTTGTATGGGAAAAATAAAACTAAAATATTTTTTGATTTTTTTAATTTTATAATATGTAATTTAATATGTCATTTGCACATAAATATTAAGAATTATCATAATTTAATTCTATTTTTATTATATAAAACAAAGTCAATATATTTGTAAGTTTTTATTTTGAACAATTATTTTTCAAAAAAAAAAAAGAGAACTAATAATTATATCAAAAAAATAAAAAAAAATATATTTATTGATCTTTTACTAATTAAAAAACAACTAATTTTCTAACTAATATTTTTTTTATTTTTAGTATGCATAAGAAAAACAAAATAATTCAATAACAAACCGTCAACCAAGAGAGGTGACTAAATACAAAATTATTCAATGACAACCAATCATGAAAAGGGCAGCCACATACATACAAATAAGCGCTCCAAAGCACTAAACGAGGGGGCAAAAATTGTCAGATTTTCAGATTCAATTATTCATATTTACTTAAAAAAATAAAAATAATTTTTATAATTTTTTAAGATATTAAAAAATAAAAAAACCCATATTATAAAAAAAATATTATCATATTGTTAATTAACTTTTTTTAAAAAAAATTAAATATATATAATAAATAGCAACGTGGATTGAGCATCGAGTGAGGAGGAGCCCCTCCGATGCGACTCCCCAAAATCTCATTACTTGTTTTATTAAAAATAATAAAAATATACATTTTTAAATTTTTATTAAAATATTAAAAAATTAAAATACTCTTTTTATTATAAAAAAAAATCAAAATAAAATCATTAATTTTTTCTTCCTAAAAAATTCGAGGATCTATGGTAATGATTCGTTCAATGACTACAGCGTACATTCGCCCGTGAGCGAATCGCACGTCTGAAACCTCCTCCTCATCCATTACGCGACAAAGACGACAACTCCGCCTGGCCGGCCAACTCCCCACTCACATGCCTCTCTTCCCTCCTAATGCCTTATAATTTTCTCACTCTATTATTTTATTTAATAATTATAATTTAAAATTAAAAAAATAATAAATGATAAATCATTATTTAAATTATTTAATACATTATTTATCAACTTATTTTTATTATTTTTATTTTTATATTTTTAGGTGAATATAGAAATTTAAGCTGCGAGAAAGCTATAGATAGCCATCTCCGGTGTAGTCTCTCCCTGCCTTTTACATTCACGTTAGCTAAGCAGAAAGGGAAAGCAGGTAAGAAGGAGAATCAAGGACAATCCAACTGACCTTTTTTTTGTGGGCATGAAAGGTTGTTTAATTATATGAAGCTGCCGACTTGGGATCGTACTTTCTAAAAAGAAAGAGGTTTTTATTTTTTATTTGTAGGATGTCAAAATTAAAAAAAAAAATTAATGATTAAAATTTACATATTAAAAAATATTATTTAAATAATTTTTTAGCATTTTTAAAATATTAGATTCAATATTTTATAAATATTGATATTATTAAAAATAAAAAATATAACTATTTTTAATATTTTTTTTAATTTTAAATCTTAATCATTAACCTTTATAGATAATAGGAGTTCTTATTTTTTTTTCCTTTTTTTTAAATCACCTTGAGCAGTCCCATTTTTCGCCTCTGTGAAAGAACATTTTTTAAATTGAGCGCTATTATTTTAAGTATCGGTACTGGGGGCTAAGCTGCTGTATCAAGAGCTTGGTCAAGAATTATTCGAGTAGTAAATGATATTAAAGAATTATTGTAAAATCTAATTTTTATTTAATTTAATTTATAAATGTACGTTATTTTAAAAAAATTGAATATATCAAAAATAATTATATATTGTGAAATTTTAAATGATTTTAGAGTATGCAAACTGGCATTTGGGGCGTGCCTGCCATGTGCCTGAGTGCAGAAAGCCGTGGGGTTGGCGCCCAAAGGGCGTTCGAGGCAATGCTCAAACGCCGATTGTCTTGGGGTTGGCACTCGAGCATTGGTGGCCTATCTTAGCAGCAACAGTGCCACTGTTCAGTATTTTGCATGGGAGAAGTAAGAGAAGAGAGAGAAGGAGAAAGAGGAGAGAGGAAGAAGAGAAAATGTGGTTCGGAGTATTTCTTTTATTAGATTTATTTAGTAGGAGGTTATTGTAAGTATCTTTACGCCCTATCATTGATCTGTTTTTATATCTGATAAATTTTGCTCACGTTTGGAAGTTTTGTTTTGCATGTATGTTATTTTTATTTATCCTATTTATTTTCTTTGTATATGCATGACCTATTTACCGATTGTTTAAAAATTTTGTTCAGGTTTTGTAAATATTTAAAGATTTTATTTATTTTATGAAAAAATAAATAAATATTTGAGACAGTATATTTATATATCAGTATATTAGTATGAAAAAATCATAAAAACCTATATAGGTTTTACATTGGTATATATGTATCTCTTTGTGATATAGATGATCTTCTCAATTTGTATTTTTGATGAGAATTATATAAGGTAATTAAACAAAATTAATATATTTAGCGTCCTAATATATTAGACAGACTTGAAGATTGTATCCAATTTTACGGGTGGCAAAACATAATGGCTTGTTCATTGTTTATAGGAGAGCGTATATAAACAATTCTACCCATGAGTCTAAATAGTGATTGATATGACTCAATATTACCAAGAGTATGTATAATTCTTTCTCAAGTTAATCTCTCGGTTTTTAATTTTTTTGATTTGTGCACGTTTTGAATTTCAATGCATTTTCTGTATTGATTTGTATTGAGCTTTGTTTGAGATTTGTAGGTTTGCTCACACATGGGATTTGTTTAGTTGTGTATATTTGGTTATGTAATTTTATTCTGGATTATGTTTAATACAAAATATTTCTTGGTGGACTATATTTTGATTTAAATTATATTTTAAGTGCGAGACTACCTTCAAACTTTTGATATTGGACTTTTAGATTTGTAACTTTTACATATTTTTAATGAATTTATTGACCCTCATTCTAATTTTGGACATTATTATTTATTATATTATATGGATACTTATTGAGTTTTTGATTCACATTTTTATTTCTTATCCCTTCAGATTAGTGGGTTAGATATTTTGTAGGAGTTTGGACGAGTTTGATTACAATTTATCTAATTTGATGAGTTTAGTTTCGTTCTTGGATTGGATACGTATCAAATATATTTTAGGGATTGAGATTGGTTAGATGTAGGCCTACATAGTGGTGGTGGATGAGGCTCGAAGAGCCCAAAAGTTTCTGTAAGAGCTGTAAGATTAGATTTAAAAGCAGTTAGTGCCTCTTCATTTACGGACCTATAGTGAAGTGCTTGATCAGGATCTACTGATTGAGCAATAGCAGCTGGGGGAGGAGTATTTTGAGAGGAGACCGGAGAGTAGAGGCTAGAGTTCAAGGGCCAGAGGCTTCCATTCGAGTTCCAAAGCACAAGATAAAGGGGAGTCAATCCAAGTGACGTCATTGCTGCCAAAGCCTTAATTCATGAGGTCGGCATATGAATTTTGTGGGAGAAGCCACGTTGGGGGGGGGGGGTATGTTATCGCCATAATAGAGTTTGTTTCAAGTATGGCTAAATTGGTCACTAGGCGAAGAATTGTCCAACCCCTCTGAGGCATTCAAATAGGAATACGATGATTCTTAGTAGAGCTTTTACGATAATGGCACGAGATGCTAGGGTAGATCCATTGGTTGTGAAAGGTAATATATAAATTTTTGATTCTTTGGCCGGTATTGTGATTGGTCTCGGGACTACGTATTCTTTTGTGGCCTATAGATTTGTTTACAATTCGTATGTGTCTCCTCAATTTTTGAAATGTGTATTGATGGTGTCTATCTCGGTAGGTAAATTTTCGTTGGCTAATATTATATATTCCCAGTGTTTGGTTTGGGTCAACGCATATGAGTTGTTGGTGGATTTCATTTTACTTGATATGTTAGATTTTGATGTCATTTTAGGGATGAATTGGTCGGTGTGCTTTCACGGTAGTGTACATTGTTTCAATAAGAATGTATTGTTTTGCATTCCAGGTTATAAATCTTTTGAGTTTTAAGGAAGAGTTGAAAGGAAGATGATGGGATTGATTTTGACATTGCATGCGAGTTATTTGTTGAAAGATAGGTGCCGAACTTATTTGGCATATGTGATCACACTTGAGAGTCATATTGTGCCCATTGAAGATATTCCAATTGTATGTGAATTTGAGGATGACTTTTTGGAGAATTTACCTGGATTATCTCCTAATTGGGAGATTGAGTTTGCTATTATTAATGTCATGATGGGGCTTGCACCAATTTTAAAGACTCCTTATAGAATAGTCCTATCTGAATTGAAAAAACTAAAGCAACAATTGTAAGATCTTTTAGAGAAAAGTTTTATTCAGACAACTATTTGGCCGTGGGGTGTTCTAGTGCTTTTTGTGAAAAATGACTAATTAAAGTGGTTATGTGTGAATTATTAGAAATTTAATAAGATCATGATTAATAATAAGTATCATTTTCTGAGAATGGATTATTTATTCGATCAACTGCAATGATCGATTTTCATTCATGGTACCATCAGTTGATGATTAAGCAGGAGGACGTACCCAAGATGGCCTTCAAGACAATGTACAGTCATTATGAATTTTTAGTGATGTCATTTGGGTTAACTAATATGCCGACATCTTTTATGGGTCTTATGAATTAGATTTTTCAACCGTTTTTGGATCAATTCATAGTCGCATTTATCGATAATATTTTAATTTATTTGAGTAGCTTTGAAGAGTATGAAACTCATTTGAGGATTGCATTGTAGACCTTGAGAGAAAGATAATTATTTGATAAATTGAAGACGTGTGAATTTTGGTTGGAAGAAGTGTCATCTTTAGAGGACATAGTTTCTAAAGGTGGCATATCGGTTGATTTGAAGAAAGTTGAAGTGGTGGGTAATTTGGATAGATTGACTAATGTCACGGAGGTGTATAGTTCCTTAGGTTTTGCTAGATATTATAGAAAATTTGTTGAGAATTTTTTGAGAATTGTAGTGCTATCGATGCACTTAACGTAGAAGTGAATGGTTTTTATTTGGGATGAGGTTTGTGAAGAGAGTTTTCAGGAACTGAAGAATAGATTGACCTCAGTGTCAATATTGTTGATCTTAGATGGATATGGATGTTTTTTGATATATTATGATACTTCCAAAAAAGGTTTGGATTATATGTTGATACAGTATGGTCGGGTGGTTTCCTATTGGTCAAGACAGTTGAAAGTCTATGAATAGAATTACCTTACTTATGATTTGGAGTTGGCGGCCATAATTTTTTCGTTTAAGATTTGGAGGTGTTATCTGTATGGAGAGAAGTTTGTAATATATTTTGATCACAAGAGTTTGAAATATTTATTCTTTCAAAAGGAATTGAATATGTAGCAACGTAGGTGGATAAATTTGTTTAAAGAATAGGATTGTGAAATCCAGTATCAGTATGAGAAGGTGAATGTGGTTGCTGATATTTTGAGTTGAAAGTATTCGAGTATGATGACCCATCTGATAATTAAGGAATGTGAGATATTAGATGGAATGAAGAGTTGTACTATTCGATTGCACTCCCAAGGGTCAAGGATGATTTTGTCATATGTTCAAGTGCAGTCATTAATTTTGAAAAAAAATTAAGGAGACGCAGATGAGCGAATCGTACTTGATGAAAATTATCGAAGATTTGAGTAATGAGTCGTAGGCAAATTTCAATATGCGAGCCGATGGAATTTTTTTCTTTCGGGATAGGATTTGTGTTTTGAATATTGAGGAGTTGAAGGATGAAATATTGAATGAGGCTCATAGGTCGAAATATACTACTCATTTTGGAGTGAATAAAATATATCAGGATACGAAGAAGGGTTTTTTGTGGCAGAACATGAGGAGGGAGATTACGGCGGTTGTGGTAAGGCACATTGTGTGTTAACAAGTAAAAATTGAGTACAAGAAGGCTCCAAGATTTTTGTACCATTTCCAGTTGGAAATAGGAACACATCATAATAGATTTTGTTTCAGATTTATCTAAAATTTTGAGAAATTTAGATGCCATTTGGTTGATTGTGGGCAAGCTAATGAAGTCAGCTCACATTTTGCTAGTTGGGATGACGTATTTAAGTGATAAGTTGGCACGTGTATACATTAGTAAAATTGTGAGATTGTATGGCATTCCATCTTCGATAGTTTTTGATCATGATTCAGATTTGTGTCCAAGTTTTGAAAAAATTTATATGAGGAGTTGGGTACCAAACTGAAATTTAGTACAATGTTTTCATCGCAAACAAACGGTCAATCAAAAAGAACTATTTTGATTTTGAAGGATATGTTGAGGGTATCAATTTTGGAGATGAAAGAAAATTGTGACAATTATTTGCCGCTAGTCGATTTTACGTACAACAACAGTTATCAATCGAATATTGAGATGGCCTATTTTGAGGTATTATACGGATGGAGATGTGGGTCTTCTATCAATTGGGAAGAGATCTATGGTTGTAGATTTTAGGCCCTGATATTATTCAGGATACTTCCAAGATCAAGATTATTTGAGATCTACTAATTGTAGCACAAAATGGTCAAAAACGTTATGACGATAGAAGGAGATCTGATTTAAGGTTTGAAATGGATGATCATGTATTTTTGAATGTATCTTCTAGAAAAGGAATCTCGAGGTTCAAGACGAAAGATAAATGAAGTTGAGGTTCATTAGGCTATTTGAGATTTTACAGCGGATCAGAGAAATGTCCTATAGATTGGCTTTGTCTCCGAGTTTGGCAGATTATCATAATGTATTTCATATTTCTATATTGATGAAATATGTGTATGATCTTTCGCATGTGATCGGGTATGAATCGTTGTGGATTGATGAGAATTTAACATATGTTGACGTTCCGGTTCAGATATTTGATAGAATGGATCAGGTATTGAGCAATAAGACAATCTCGTTGGTTAAAGTGTTATTGAGAAATCATTCAATCGAGAAAATGATATGGGAACGCGAGGAGAAAGTCCGGAAAAATATCCCTATCTATTTGAACGTTGATGTACGTAAATTTTGAGGATGCAATTTTTATAACGAGGGGAGAATAGTAATACCCAATTCCCTTTTAGTTTAATTTGAAAATATATGTTATTTTGGATAAATTAAATGTATCAAAAATAATTATATATTGTAAAAATGTTAAGAAATTCATATATGGCAGGTTGGCGCATGAGGTACGCCCATTGTGCTCCTAACCACAGAAGGCCGTGGTGCTAGCATTCGAGTGTCAATGGCATATTTAAGTAGCATCAGTGGCATTGTTCAGAATTTCACGTGGGAGAAGGAAGATAAGAGAGTGAGAAGGAGAAAGAGGAGAGAAGAAAAAGAAAAGAGGTGATTTAGAATATTCTTTTGTCAGATCTACAATGCAAGTATTATTACGTCTTATCCTTGGTTTGTTTTCGTATTTGATAAGTGTTTTTGACATTTGGAGGTTCTATTTCGCATGCATGTTATTTTTATTTACTATATTTATTTCTTTTGTACATTTATGTCCTATTTATAGGTTATTTTGGGATTTTATTCAGATTTTACAAATATTTAAGAATTTTATTTATTTTATAAAAAATGGATAAATATTTGAGATAGTTTATTTATATATCAGTATTTTGATATGAAAAAAGTCATAAAAATATGTATGGGCCGTGTATTGGTATACATGCATCATTGCATGAGGCTCAAGATCTCTACCTTTGTGATTCAATTCGATTGTAACCTTTTACCGACGGAAAAAGTTTTGTGACTCCCTTTTTGTTGGTAGAAAAAGACTTTGTGATATAAATGGCCCTCCCCATTTGTATTTTAATGAGAAGTATCGTAAGGTAATTTACCAAAGCTAATATATTCGATCGCCTTAATATATCAAACACATTTGAGGATTGTACCAAACTTTATGAGTGAAAAAACATAGTGGCTTGTTCATTATCTATAGGAGAGCATATATAGAAGGCCCTACCCATGAGTCTAAATAGTAGTTGATATGACTTAATGTTGTCGAAAATATGTGTAACATTTCTTCAAGTTAATCTCTTAATTTGTGGTTCTTTAATTTGTATATATTTTTTATTTTGATGTGTTTTTTGCATTGATTTGTATTGGGTTTTGTTTGATATTCACAAGTTTACCCGCAGATGGGATTTAATTAGTCTCATATATCTGGTTATGTGATTTTGTTTTGGATTATCTTTCGTTTAGAATATATCTCATTGGATTGTATTCGACTTGGATTATATTTTGAGTACGAGATTATCTTCGGACTTTCAATATTAGACTTTTGAATTTATGACTTTTACGTGTTTTGAATGTATTTATGGACCCTCCTCTGATTTCGGACATTATTATTTATTAGATTATATAGATATTCATTGAGTTTTTGACTCACGTTTTTACTTCTTATCCTTTCAAATTAGTAGGTTTTGATATTTTGTAATAGTGTGGATGAGATTAATCGCAATTCGTCTATTTTGGTGAGTTTAGTTTCATTCATATATTGGATATGAATCAAATATATTTTGGGTATAGAGATTGACCAGATATATGGCTATAATTATGTATTGGGAACAGTTGGGATGTATATATTTATCGGACTTGTTTATGGCTAGTTTGATCCTCCCTTACAGTTTGGTCCTCCCTTACGGCATTGCGGAATAGGCCATTTATTTTATTATTTGGATGAATTATTCGATAAAATCCTCTGGTGGATAAAATTTTATTGTTGTCATATTGGGTTATATAGTTTGTCTGTTAGGTCACGCTCGAAATTTGGATTTCATTATTGTTTTAATTTAATTAGATTTTAATTTTATGAGTTATAAATTATTTAAGAAATATTATTATAATCTACTTTGATTCGAATTTATAACAATCGTGCAATATTCATATGAGGGCCGGTTAATGGCTAGTTGAAGATCAGGAAAGTGGCAAATGATGGGTGGTTGAGAAACACACGCTCGCTGTTTGTTCGAAAGAGTGGCGTTAGAGGTGCACTTGAGGAAAGCATATGCGTGGTTTGTTTAGAAAGATTGTGCCCGATGTGCGCTTGAAATAGATTGTTTATTTAGACAGGCCACACCTAGTATGCCCCTGATCGGTGCTCGTGCACAATTTTTTATATAAAATGATGTCTCACGTAATTTTAGGTCATTTAAAATTATTTTTTCATACAAGGAGCATTACACGTAGAGGGAGAAGAGAAAAAATAGAAGAGAAAGATGTTGGATATTCAAATGCGATCCAATTTGAGTATCAATCTTCACTAAGATCGAATACACTGTTTTAACTTTAATTTTTATAAAATATTATAATTTAGTTATTCTTATATTTTAATATATATATTTTTATAAATTATTTAATGTATTAAGAAGATTGATATTTAACCGGTCTTCAATTCAATTTGCAGTGAAAGGTTCACATTTTCAACATGCGGCCCGGTGGGTTTCGTAGACACTTGCCAATAGGTGGGTGTGCTACAGTCATGTTCTGGAAAATACTGAAGTGTCATTCTGGCTGTCATGGACCCACGCCCAGGGCCCTTACCTTCATTATGCATCTGACGGCTGGGTCGGTCCGGAAAGCAAGGATACAAAACGGGAGAGTGCCTTCCTTCGTGCCCAGTCTCTGCGTGTCACTTGTATTCGAAGTGATATCACGTTCTTATCCCTATCTTATGCGTACGGTCCCAGCAAGGATTTTTTCCATGGGATTTTACCACTCTTAGATCGCCACCCCACAACGGGGTACCCACTTCTAGTCTGGTCTCTTTCTCTCCTCCTGCTACCTTCTGCTCCCTGAATTCTTTCCATCTCTCTGTCTCTCTCTCTCTCTCTCTCCTGATCATCATCTATCTGTTTTGTCTACACAGATGATGAAATTCACAGAAATCCCATCTCCTTCCTTGCACCAAATTAGCCCGCCCATTCTTAGACTTCGCAATGATGAACAATAGCCAAACCCATAGACTTTGGCCATGGCCTGGTTTTCCCACTTCATCTAAGGCCTTGGGCAGCTTTGGGGATGCTAACTGCATGGAACAACTGCTAGTCTACTGCGCAAACGCCATTGAGAACAACGATGCCACGCTTTCCCATCAAATCCTCTGGGTCATTAACAACATAGCATCACCGGACGGAGACTCCAACCAGCGTCTCACTTGCGCATTTCTTCGAGCACTGATCGTGCGTGCAGCCATGATTGGGACCAGCGAGATAGTCACCGCCATGGCAAGGGCCATGAACTACCCGAACCTCGCCCCACAAACCCACAGATTCTCCGTCCTTGAGCTAGCCAATTTCGTCGACTTAACCCCGTGGCACCGATTCGGATTCACGGCCGCGAACGCTGCAATTCTGGATGCAGTTGAAGGGTATTCAGCCATTCACATAGTTGATTTAAGCCTAACACATTGCATGCAAATCCCTACCTTGATCGACGCTATAGCCACCCGTCTCGATGGGCCGCCGCTTATCAAGCTCACGGTCGCCGGATTGATCGAGGACATCCCACCCATTGTCGATCTTTTCTCGTACGACGAGATGGGATTGAAGCTGGTTAATTTTGCTAGGTCTAGAAATATCTCTTTGGTATTTAAGGTCATTCCCTGCAGTTCCTCGGATGGGTTTGCGCGTTTAATCGAATACCTCAGAATACTTCAACAGCAGCAGCAACTACTAGCAGCACACGATGAGGCTCTGGTTATCAACTGTCAAATGACGCTTCATTGTATACCTGATGAAACCGCTATTAACATCACAAACTCAGATTCTCCTTATAATTCATTTTCATCATCGTGTCCTGTTTCTTCGTCTTCTTCTTCGACGTCTCCCTTGTCTGCTCGAGCGATGTTCCTCAAGGCCATTCGGAGTTTGAACCCCACGACCGTGGTGTTAGTCGATGAAGATGCGTATTTTACGACGAACGATTTGGTTGATAGATTAAGGTCGGCTTTTAATTATCTATGGATTCCATACGATACCGTTGATACGTTTCTTCCCAGGGGCAGCAAGCAGCGGCAGTGGTACGAGGCGTATATTCGTTGGAAGATTGAGAATGTGATAGCTCACGAGGGGTTTGATAGGGTGGAGAGGCAAGAACCCAAGGGGCGGTGGGCTGAGCGGATGAGGGAAGCGAATTTCAGAGCGGTGGCGTTCGGGGAGGCGGCGGCGACGGAGGTCAAGATCATGCTTGACGAGCATGCAGCTGGCTGGGGGTCAAAGAAGGCGGAGGACAACCTTGTACTCACATGGAAGGGACATAATGTCGTATTTGCTACGGCTTGGGTGCCTGCTTAATGCTTTTGGTTTAATAGAAATATCTTGGTTTGTTATCATAAACCCTTGATTATTTCATCATTAACTCTTTATTAATTAAATATCTTTATCGATCTATTTTCAGTATAAAGTTTTGTTCCTTCTGCTTGGTTGTATTTGTTCTCTTTAGAGGCCTACACAGATACTGCTAGTCTGCCGGATTGCCAGTTGACCACAATGGAGAATGAGCAGGCTTGCATGGCGGGGATAAGCTGCAGCACTTTGTCATAATTTCCACAATTATTGAATTTAATTTAACAGCTTATATATTTTATTTTTTATTTAAAAAAAATAGTTTAAAATAGTTTTAGTTTGGGGAGTTTAGATAAGTTGCAACCACTAGGATTGAGGTTGGGTTTAAGTGCATCTTTATCTCATGCTTGGTTAAAAAAATTTAATGGATGAGATTTCCAAGTTATATATATATTTTTATTTTTTATTATTAAATTAAATATTTAATAAATATTAATATTATAAAAAATATAAAAAATTATATATAATTTTTATTTATTAAAATATCTTCCATTAATCTCTATTTTAATAATGGAGATGATATATGTGCTTAGTAATCTCCCCTAAAGAGATATATACTTTTGATGCGACTTTAGATTCGAATTGTTAAATGAATTAGAGAGTCACCTTACTTGGGTGCCCAATCGGAAACATATCTGGTCTTCGTTACTCTGACTTTAAATCCTATATACCATAACAAACAAACAATAGGTAAGAAGAATACGGAACTTACTATCCGATATATCCTCCGACGTTCAAATTAATAATTCTTCTATACGAGAGAGAAAGATATGATGAAGTAAATGTATGATGCAAGCAGATGGTGATCGAATATTTGATAAAGGGCTGTGCTCCGTAAGATATGTTCAGAGGAGTGAGCAGCTTTCGAGGTATTGCACTCGTGTAGGAGAGTGACTTTTGGAAGCGTGTTGCTTGACTAAATAATAGTCTGTCTTTATGTTCTTTTGTCTGAATCTTCGTCCTCCTCTCTTGTGGGAGAGAGGATATATTTATAGTGTGGGGGCATCAGTTTGGCAGCCCCTAAATTATCACACCTCTACAATTATGAGAGGTGTTAATTGTGTAATCGTCGCCAACATTTATCGATTAAGTTGTTATAGTTTTTGACTATTGATGTGGTGTGGTAATTGCCTTTGACAATTCATTGATTATCCATTAATACTCATTTATTATTGGACGAGTTGGGTCGCATCTCTTAGGTCAACTATCGTATCTTTTGGTTTTTGAGCTCAGAGGCTTTTCTGTTGGGCCTTCATCACTTGAGCTTTTCTTCCTTCTGCGCATTAGATTCCAGGCCGACCCGTATATAGTTGTATCCATCATTAGTCCCCCACATTGGAAGGTTTAAATTTTTAACTTTTGACATGTTCATGATGAAACGTCAGCTGTAAATCTTTCACTTTTTTTTGGGTAAGTACTGTAGATCTTCCACATGTGCTCCTTCCTAAGATATTCTGCGGATTCGATACTCTATTTAGTAAGATTTGATTCAATTATCTGCCATCAAAGTTAGGATCCGTGACCTTCTCGGATTAATACTCGATGATATTTCCTTTTAACTATAAATGGAGGGGCTCCCTATACTTTACATCTTGAAGCGTCTCTTATCTGCCAAAAAGTGAGACTATTCGGACCCAACATGGAACCTTCACTGTCACAAGCCAGAATTAGAGGGAGTTCTTGTCCAGTGTTTGAAGTTGAGATCCAAGAATGCAGCTAAAGTCTGCATTGGTAACCATCTTTTATGTGGGAATCCACCTAGGCTTTTCTCTTATATGCCCATTCTAGAACGCAACCTTCATCGTTGTAGCAAGGTCTCGGGTTTTGGAGGGTCATTTCTTCCTCTCTCCATCTGTGTCGGGCTGTCTACTTTGCTACAATTCTTAGAAGACTGCTTTGGACTTTAACTAGGGAGAGATTTTTTTATTATTTTCCTCATCGTCGAGGAAACGATACAGTTTTAAAAGGGGCTGCTACTATTTCTCTGGAGAGTGCTTTTCCACCCTCTCTTGTCTAAAATGGCCAACTTAGTGGGTAACGTTGTTGTCGTTTTAGGGGTGAGAAATTTCCTTATGTTTCATTTGTCTCAACGTCGGTTGGACTATTGTAGTCGGATCGCCATTTTATGTATTATTTATTTTCTTTTGAGTAGTACTTTTATTATTGTAAGCTTATTTTTTTTTAAAAAAGAATTAATGAATGAAATTTCTTGAGCATCATTTGTCCTTATTGTATAGCTCTAATATTCTTATATACTTTGAATAGTTGAAATGTTTAAATGTTACTTTTTGTAGAGTCACTTCTAACAATTTAACAATCCGATTACCAACAATTCAGTCTTTTGATAATCCAATTTATAATAACTTATTCTGAATGTTTGGCTGAACATTTGTAAATTGATCAAATTAGTCTCTAATACATCAGGGTGGGTCACGCGTTGTTAGCTTACCATCTTGGAAAGTGAAGTGTCAGGACATTATAACCTGCACTATGTTGGAGATTTGACGAACTGGATATCAGAGCCGTTAGTTATCTACCTGATGTGCTGGGAGGCATAGCGTCAGGCCATCATCACTAGTATGGCAAAATTGACGTTTCACAATACTCTCTGATACGGGCACGTGTCTCAGCCTTTATGGAGACGCGCCACTTTAGTTCCTTTAAACAATGTTGTTTATGAGGCAAATTTTCAATTATTTAAACTGTGGTCCTCTACTGCTTCTACACTTCTTTACTTCTCAAATTGCTGTGCCCTAACTTGCTCCTCTTTTATTGTTTTCATGGCTTCTCAAGTAATTTCTTAGGACATCGCTATGATCCAGTCCATCTTTACTTATAATGATGTGGCTGCTATGTACGAGAAGTACAATATTTCGGTTGTAATTCCATACATAATGCCTAGGGATAAAGATAGAGATTGTGCTTCTCGACTAAGATTCATTACTCTCTATGAGGCTCATCTGAAGGGAGGCCTTCATATTCCATTTGTAAAAAAGTTATATGAGATCTTTGAGGCCCTTGTGATTCTAGTGGCATGTCTCCACCCAATGCTTTTCAATATTTGGTTTCTTTATGTATTTTTTTCTATTAGAAGAAGCTTTTCCTGGACATCCAAGCCGTGAAGATGATCTTTCGGTTCAACTAGGATGCAAACTGGATTTCTTTTACCCCCCCAAGAACTATAAAATAAATGGGGGAACCCATATTCAATAAAGGGTTAGAATTATTGATTTTTTTATATGATGGTTCCTTCTAACTAGACTCTTCCAATAATTAGGGTAGAGTCAATGGTGTGTATACTGAAGATGTTCTCGAGAGAGGATCAAATGGCTTGATCATTGATGAAGCTCGTTGAAGAGAATGCCGCCACTCTACATCGTAAGGGTATTTAGCTTACCTGAAAGGCATTCGTTGATGCTCAGTGGGAGGTTAGGAGAAAAGTGAATGACATCACCGTCATGCCATTTTGCCGGACCAAGAGGAAGTTGGGAGATCTGTTCATCTGAGACTCTCTTGAAAGGGCAGCTAGTAGGACAGTTCCTTCCTCTTCTTCCTTGTTTGATATCATCGGGTCATCGACGTGGCCTATGAGGCAATGATTGCAAAACGAACTAGTGAGTCGTTGCGAAGGTTGGGTTCCATTCATTCTTCTTTGGTTCTTCCTGTCTTTGAGGAGATGACCAGACTAGTTGAGGGCGATGAGCCTCTAATACCTTTTGTTGCAAGAATAAATGACCCCTTGGCTGGTGGATCGGGTGAAACTATCGAAGCTCCAATTGTAGTTAAGTGTAAGGTTTTAATTTGGTTGCCTCGTCACCTGATGCATCTGTCTCCACACCTTCTACTATTTTTATACAGGTGGATGCCAATAACGATCAGGTGACTAAGAAAATAGTTGGTAATAATATAGAGGCCATGGCTGTAAATGAGGTGCCTTGCTTTGAGACTTCAGCACTTGAGTTTCCAAAGGTTTCAGGTGTTTCTCATTCTCCTCCTGGCTTTAAGGTGCCCCTTTATCACCATGCATTGCCTCTATCATGTTGGAGGCCTCCATCCATATCCAGACCCAAAGATTCTCCCGATCCATCTTACCAGAAAAGTCTATCTCTCATTGAGGTACTGCCTACAAAACTCTTTATTTTGCAGTTATGTTCTTTATTATTGTTTCCCTTGACTGACCTCTCCATTTTTCTTGACAATCACAAGAATTGATTCGTCTAATGGCAAAGGGTTTGTACTAACGAGATGCTGAGATCTTTCACTTATCTTAGTCGTATGCTAATACTAGTGCACTCAAGGAGATGGAGATTAGAGCAGATGCTACCATTGCCGAGATCAGGCTGCTTTCCTCGATTGAAAGCTTTTGAGTATCAAGCGAGATCCCAAGAGCTCTCAAATGAAAAATCTCTGACTCTGGATCAAATCACTTCTCTCGAGGACAAATTTCAGGAGGTTGAGTAGTAATTTCTTGATATTTAAAGTAAGTACACTCGACTCAAAGGAGAGTTGAGGACTCGTCTTTGTCTAGAAGAAGTTAGTCCCACGCAGGATGACAGATTCTGGGACGGCTTTCATCATTGCAAACGGATCATGTTCTTAATTGCTCCCGACTTTTCTCTTGACTACCTTGAACCGAGAAATGTTGGAGCTCCTTATCGTTCTAATTTGACTGATTTGTCATAGACAGGTGGAGAGCTATCGCCACAATCAACAGGGGTTCCTGGCCTTAGAATAGTTGTTTTGTTCGAGTATAGGTATAGGGTAGTATCTTGTAATCTCCGGATTGACACTCGTTGTTGTATGTATTGATTATTTAATAAATTAGTTAGACTGTTTAGATTATTATCATTGACGTCCTTGAGTTTATGTTGGATCTTTTTGCTCAACATTTATTTTATTTGTCGACTAAGCATAGTTGCTATTGTGCCGGGCTTGGTTGGACGTATTTATTCGATTATACTCATTTCTGTGAAAGGATGTCGTAGCACTGGGAAAGCCTTTTTATGGCTAACTAGGTTTAGTTGTCATAGTCGCTGAGTTTTGATAAAGCCTAGACCGTCATCCGCATTAAGCCATTTGTACTCATTCCTATAAAAGGAAGTTGTTGCACTTATGCGTTAGGTTCTAGTCCGTTGGCCTTCGTTGATTGATGATACTATTTCCTACAGAAGGTCATCGTTGCATGCATGCTGAAAAGCCTCCAAAGGTTTTATTTTATTCTGATTGCTTTAAGGGGGTTAGACTTTTGTCTTCAAGCCCTCGAACCATTATCTTCAATCTCATTTAAGTTGCTTGATCGTATGAACTGAGGTTTAGTGTTCAACCTCCTTTGGGCCGCTCCGTTATTTGAACTGAGGTTTTGATCATGCTTTAGAAGATCAATTATAGGTGAAAATGTTCACCTGACTTAGGGTCGGTCTGCGCCATAGGATTTATGCAACCACATACAAGTATTTATATGAACAATGAAATAAATAAATGATTATTTAATTGATTGAAATATAATTACATCATACAAGCAATTCGTATGGCATGCATTTGATTTATCTGTGCTTAGCAAAGGTTCATTAATAATATTTTTTGTGTTGAGGTGAAAGGCGTTCCATATTCTTGGGATTAGTTTTCCATTCTGGGTGAGTAGTTTGTATACAATGTTTTGGAGAATCGCTGGGATTGGGAATGGTCCCTCCCAATTCGGCGATAGTTTATTTTGGTTGGCGATTTTGCCTATTGCCTCTATACTCTGTACAATTTGATCCCTCACGTCGAATTGACGTACTTTCACCATTTTGTTATAGTACCGAGAGATCCATTGCTGATAAGCCGTCGTGCGCAGCCTTGCTCTGTCTCAGGCTTTTTCAAGTAAGTCGATATACTCTTTGAATTGTTGAAAATTACCTTGTGGGTTGAAACTTTTGACTCAAAGTTAGGTAGACCGATCTTTACCGGGATGACCATTTTAGTCCCATAACATAAATTGAAGGGTGTTTCTCATGAGGTTCCCTCGGTGTTATCTTGTATGACTACAGTACGAAAGGTAGCTCATCCATCCAGAAGTCCCTTACATCCTCTAGCTTCATTTTCAACCAGTGTAGTAAGGTTTGATTCGTTACTTTCGCTTACCAATTCGTTTGTGGGTAGGCAATAGAAGTGTGGACCAGTTGAGTTCATAAACTTATGCAATATTTGGTGAATCTTTTATTAATAAATTAGATTTTATTGTCGGTCACTATAACTTCAGGAATTCCAAATCTACATATGATGCTTTGCCGAATGAACTCCATTGTGTTCTATTCATTTATCCATGCCAGCGAAGAGGCCTCTACCTATTTTGTGAAGTAGTTGATGCCGACTATGATGAATTTCCTTTATCCAAATACAATAGGCAATGAGGCTAATATGTCGATCCCCACTATGCGAATAGCCATGGTGATTGTAGGGATTGCAACTATGTGTTTGGCCGATGAGGAACGCTGACGTGGATTTGATAATTTTCGTATTTCTTCACAAATTTTACAGTGTTTCACTTCATCGTTGGCCAGAAGTACCCTTGTCGCATGACCTTTAATGCTAGATTTTTGCCATCAATGTGTGACCCGTAAATTTCAATATGTACTTTACTTAGTGCATAGTCAGCCTCTTCTAGCATGAGACACCGTATGTAAGGGATGAAATAATCTCATCGGTATAGTCTCCCATCCATGATGGTGTACAAACTTGCTGTCCTCTTTATGCACTTAACTTCATCGGGGTTTTTCAGTAGAAGGCCCTTGATAAGACGCCTTCTATACAGAGTCATCTAGGTTTTGTCGTCTGAGATTTAAAGCACCTCTTATTCTGGTACTTCTATACTTGGGGTGTAAGAACTTCCCACATATCTTGGGCGTATTGGTTGGGACTACTGGTTGTTGCTATTTTCATAGGTTGATTCGCCTTCTAGTTATCTTCCCTAAGGATGTGGAGCATTTCCACCATGTCGATTGTTTCAATCATGTCCTTCGCTTTAATACGATACCTTGTGAGCAATGGGCTAGATAGTTTGAAATTCTCGGTGACCTGGTTGATGATCAGCTCTGAGTCACTGTAGATGATCAAGATTTTTACTGAACACTCCTTTGTCAGCTAGAGTCCAACCAATAAGATTTCATACTTGGCAACATTATTGGTGGTAAAAAATTTCAGAGTCATCAAATATTTTATCTTTAACTTGTCTAGATTCCTCAAAATCGTGCCTACTCTGTTTCCTGATTGGGTTGTTAAACAATCCACATGTAAAACCTAGATCGGAGCTTCTTCTTATTGGCAGGCACCTTTGCTTGTATTGACAATATCTAGAATTAGGATTCGATTGTGAAATCCGTATGGGTTTGAACTTTTATGGTTTGCCATGGTTAAAATTTTATGTCAAGCTTGTCCAATTCGATGGTCCATTTGATCAGTCATCCGAACATGTCAGGTTTTTGTAGAATCCCTTTTAATTGCTGGTCTATTAGGATGATGATCTTGTGGGTCTGGAAGTACAATTGTAACTTTCTGGCATAGTAGACTAGTTTTAGAGTGATCCTTTCGGTGAGTGTGTAACGAGTATCGGTGTCTATCAAGATTTCACTGACATAGTAAACCAATCGTTATACTTTAGACTCTTGACTGATCTGGGACCGAGCTTAGCACTGTGTCTGATATCGTCAGATAGAGATATAACTCCTTGCCTTCTTTTGGTGAAGTCAAGAGATGTGGATCAGTAAGGTATTTCTTAAGTTCTTTGAAGGCTTCTTGATAGTCAACAATCCACTGAGAACCACTTGCCTACATTCTCCTTAGGGCCTTAAAGAAAGAGAGATATTTCTTTGTTGACTTTGCTAGGAATCGAGAGTGTTTTGAGTCTCTCAGTAAGCCTTTGGACTTCTTTTATAGTTTGAGGTGGGTTCATATCTATGATAGATTTTATCTTCTTGGGATTCACTTTGATTCTCTAATGAGATACGATAAAACCAAGGAACTTTCTCAAAATTATTCCATTTACACACTTGGTTGGATCTAACTTCATCTGATGTACTCGGAGCACCTCGAAAGCTTCTCTGAGATTGCGAATATGGTCATTAGTTGTTATACTTTTGATGAGTATGTCGTCTACATATACATCCATATTTCAACTTATTTGTACTTCAGATATTTTGTTTATAAGGCTCTGACGCGTGGCTCCTGCGTTGTTTAGATCGAAGGATATAACTTTATAATAATACGTCCCTTGGTTCATCACGAAGGATGTGTACTCTTCGTCTTTGGGATTCATTCGGAAATGGTTATAGTTTGAATAGGCATCCATAAAGCTTGATAGGTCGTGTCCAGATGTTGAATCTACCAACAGGTCAATTCTTAGTAACGAAAAACTATCCTTCGGATGTACTTTATTCACATCGATAAAATTAACGCACATTTGCTATTTTCCATTGCTCTATTTGACGAGTACAATATTTGACAGCTAGTTCGAATACTAGACTTTCTTTATGAAACTTATGTCGAGTCACTTCTTGTCTTCTTATCTCAGAGCAATTAAGTTCTCGATGAAATGGTTTCTCTATTTTTACCTGATGGGTTTATAATTGGGATCGAAGCCCAACTTATGGACTATTACTCTGGTCCCTGACATGTTGGTGGGTGTCTGTGCAAACACATTGGAGTTTTGCCAGAGAAAAGTCATTAACTATGCACGCAGGAGACCGGGCAATGAGCTTCAAATCCGTACATATTTCTTTGGCTTGTTGGGATCTAGAGGGATCTGGTTAGTTGATTCACCAAACTGTCCTTATTGTAGTGTTGCTTTGTCTCGGAGATCGAAGTCTTCAACTGGATAATTTGGAATTGCATGATGACTTGAGATAAATAATATATTCAGCGGGTGACTTGGTCACCTAGGACCTCTCTAACGCCGCATATTGTCATGAATTTTGTCTTGAGATGTAGGATTGATGTTACTAATTCGAATGTGACTAAGCAGGGTCATTCCAAAATAGTATTGTAGACTAAGGGTAGGTCGATCACTAGGAACGTGAGCTTATGGGATGCTATCTTTGGATACTTTCCTAGTGTGACCTTGGCCAGTCTTATTTGATCCTTTTTTAATTCGAGCTTAAAATAGGCATCGAGATACAACAAATTTATTGAACTTCTATCATCAATAAACATCTATTTCAGTTGATAGTTAAGTGTACCATTCAAAATGAGTGTAGATATAATAAGATGATTAGAATAGAAAGTTATAATGTGAGTCATATCATCGTCTCTAAAACTTATGATATTATTTTTAACTCTTATCCTTTGTTTTTGTTGTTGGAAGTTTTCTTTGGGTGGTTCAGAGTGCTGTTTTTGGGTGGTCTCGTGGACATCATGTTAACCACTCTGGCTACAACCCGGTTGTGCAGCTGGTCCTGTTGGCCCAATTTGTCATCATTTGTTGTCCTGGAGGTTTGCCTTGAGTCTCTTAAGAACTTGTTGAGGTACTCTTTTCGGATGAAAGCTTTAATTTATTTTTTCAGAATCTAACAGTCCTCGGTACTGTGACCCAAAGATCAATAGTAGAAACTGTACTTAAACTAATATCTTGCTTCTGTATTCTTCGGCTACTTGGACCATTTTAAAAACTTCTCAACTCGGATCTGAATGAGAATGTCTGAGTGACATTCAACGGAGTCAGGTTCAGAGACCTGAACTCTCTTTGGATACCTAGTTCTATCCTTGGTAGTTTCATGGGATCTTGGGTATTGGAGCTGTCTCCATTTCTCTCCTTCTCGCTTGTCAATCCTGGGTAGTGGTATGTGCGCTCTTGCCTTTTTGTTTCGTTGACTTCCTTGGCAGAGATATACGCACGGGTGATGGTCTCTCCCTCAAGGAAAGTCTTAGGCTCTTGTTAGATCAAGTGCTTGAAGAAGTCACCCTATTGCATGGTCGTCATAAAGGAGTTTAGTTTCACCTAGTTAGTTAACTTGGATCTCTTTTGGGCTGCTATGTTGAATCAAGTCAGAAAGTATTTTAGACTTTCATTTGACCCTTATCAAATGTGCATAAGGTGCCATGTGTTTAGGAAGTTGTCGACCAGCTATTGAAATGTTCTAATCGAATTTGGTTGCAACTGACAAAACTAAATCTGAGCGTCCTACTTGAGAGTCAATGGGAAGCAGAGATACAAGGACACGCCATCAAGGCGCTAGAATCCCAACAGAGTGTGAAAGTTATCTAGATAGTCCATCAATCAAAACTTTCATTGCAGGCCTCCAGGTTCAGCAACTTAAATTTATAAAGGAGTTGTTACATCCGGATCTCCTTCATGAATGGTGACCTTTCCAGGTCAGCAGAGTGTCTGCCTTTACTTCCCTAAGAATAGTTGCTACTTGATCTTTTAAATTCTCTCCTTTACTTAGGAGGTGGATGCAATCCTTTTAGTGTTGAGAAATATCCTCAATTCCGAGTGATTTGGGGAGACGTGCTTGATTAGTCAGCTAAGGGCCCTCCTAGGTAGGATACTGCATGAGGCCTCTTCTCGAGCTGAAGGAAACAATGTGGATTCTACTGCTCTGGGTTTTCATCCCATGCTTCAAGACTAAATCAGCATTCTAGCCAAGTCTAGGCCCTATCGCTTGTGGCCTCTCAAGCCTCGAGGTTATCAAGCCGCTGGATTATCTTCTTGGCGGTCTGTCTCTTCTTCCGACTTTTCCTTTTGGACACTGAAATCTGGTAGTTGAAGGAAGGAACCCTCAGTGGTTGTCCCTCCAGACAAGTACAGATGGTTTGTGGCAGTTTTAACCTCGTGTCCAACCGGGGAAGTAAGTGTCTCCATGTTTATATTGGTGGCCAGATGAGTGTCTCCATGACTACCCACGGATGGGTCGTCGCCATGGGAGACGGTGTCTCCGGCCCGTGCACCTGCTTGAGCAATGATGTTTATCATGACTATTTTCTTCGGTTGCGTGGTTAAAATTTCATCGTTTTTCACAAATGACACTAATGGTGCAACTTTAGATCCGAATTGTCAAACGAATTAGAGAGTCATATTTCTCGAGTATCCAATTAGAAATGGGTTCGGTTGTTATTACCCTGAATTTGGATCCTGCATACCATAACAAATGAATAATAGATGAGAGGAATACAGGACTTACTCCCCTATATATCCTTCGACGCTTAAGTCAGTAATATTTCTATACGGGAGAGAAAGATAGAAAGAAGTAAATGCGTATATGCAAGTGGATGAAGATCCAATGTTTTGATGAAGGGCTGTGCTTTGTAAGATACACTCAAAGGAGTGAGCGGCTAAAAGGTATTGCACTAGTTTAGGAAAGTGACTTTTAGAAGCGTGTTGCTTGACTGAACAAGAGTTTGTCTTAATGTTCTTCTATCTAGATCTCCGTCCTCTTCTTCTGTGGTGAAGATGGCGTATTTGTAGTGTGGAGTGTTGGTTTGGCAATCTTAAACCCGGCAACCAAAAAATAAAATAGCCATAAATTATAATGGACACAAGATTTAGTCAAACCAAACTCTATACGACCTTCAACAATAATAATAAATAAATAAAACTTGCTCAATCAGTAAATCATCTATAAAAGAAAGTATCTAATAAAATATCTAAATTATCACAGTATAAATTATACTAAAATTCATTCACCACAAGTTTGCTCAAATTATACAAATGACGATAAATTAAAATATATAATAATCCCAAATATGTGTCTCCAAACAAATCAAATATAAAAATGAATGTAAATATAATAAAATAAAATATTCAAATCTCTTCTATCCAAATCTTATAAGTATCAAATATCATTTAATCTAAAAGGATTAGAAAATATAACAAAATACGAGTTTAAAGTTTAACTAGTATATATATACATTATATAAATCATATGTAAAAAACAAAATGAAGGAATAAAAAAATAGTAAAATACATGTGAAATTTAGTATATCTAAATTCAAACATGTAATCTAAATATCAACCAACAAAATATCAAATATCAAAATATAAAATGTCCAATTATAATTTCGTACACAAAATTTATAATATGTATACTGATGGGTCTCATGATCTGAAATATCGAACGAATTAAGGAGTCGCTTAATTTCATTTAATTGGTTGAATTGACGTTGGTTTGGTCTTCCTTACTTTAAATCAAAACCCTACACATCACAACTAGCAAATAAGAGATCAGGGGATGGTGGGTTTCACTCTTTGATTTATATTTTGATACTTAAATCAGAAATCTTTCTTAGTTGTGTAGAAAGATGAGAGAAATGTAAAGAATGTGTAGATATATGTACGGGTAGATTGGGTGTTAGCTAGAGGACATTGTTCCGATAGTATGTTCAATAGGTGAGCGGCTCAGAGAATGAAGTGTGTCCAATTGGGAGTGGTTTGGGAAAGAGGTGTGCTCGACTTGGGAGCGACTTTGAGGTGGAGGACAAAGTTTTGACGAGTGCTCTCGATTAGGGAGTTGCTTTAAGGTGGAGGATAGAGCTTTGATGAGTTTGTTAGGCTAAGAAGCGTTTTTAGAGAGAGAGGAATGCTCGTCTGGGGAGTGAATTTGAGGTGAAGGATAGAGCTCTGACGAGTGCGCTAGATTAATGAGCAGCTTTAAGGTGGAGGACAGAGCTTCGACGAGTACGTTCGGTTTGGGAGCGGCTTAGAGAGAGAGACATGTTCGGTTGGAGAATGACTTCACTCGATTGCGTGTTCTCTGAGCGTTGGAATGCGAGAGTTTACTCAACCGGTGAGGATTGATTGCTTTAGGGCTTGATTGCAATGGCTAATCTCCCCTTTCTCTTGGTGGAGAAAGTGTACTTATAGAAAGAGGGCTAGTTCAGTCATCCTTGGGCTTGATGGCCGGTGATAGTTGACCGTATGAATCTACCCAGTTGTCTTGACGATCAGGGGGTTGGTTATGGTAGACGTCACCTTTTTGGAAATATTGCAAAGCCATACTTTCCATCTTGGAGTGATACGATATACGGGTGGATATTCTATGGATATTTATTAGGCTATCGAGCTAGTTCTTGTGGTTGCATTATGGTAAGTACTACCTACGTGTTTGCACCTGCCGCATAGGCTATCGGTTAAGCTAGAGCTGACTGAGCCGTCATAGGCATTAGCAACTCGTGTGGCATTGCTCCGCCTTAGGCGGTGCCGATTTAGGCCTTTTTGTGACAGGAGTTGGGCCTTGGGTTTCGCAAAGCTTTCACTAGGCTACTGCTTCTTGGGTGTTTTTCTCCTGCAGGCTGGACTCTGGGTTGGCCACGTAAGATTCGAATATTTAATTTATGATAATTATAATTAATTAAATTAGAATAATTAAAATTGAGGTCAAAAGATGTAAAAATTTCGGTTAAAGAGTTAAAAAATTAGATCGGATGGTTCGTGCCTGATGGATGCTTGACACATCCTTAACACAAGTCTAACTCATGCCTAAGTACAGAAAATAGTGGGGCAGCGCCTGAGGCATGCTTGAACTGTGCCCAAGCACTTGACTGGCAATAGCTACACCCTGATGCCAAGTCGCGCTTAAGCACACTATAGTATAAATTCAGCGCTTAAGCCAATTTTTTTGATTCTTCTCAGAGAATTTCCAAAACTGAGAGAAAAAGAGCCAAGAAGAAGAGAGAGAGGTAGCCAATGAACATAAAATTTGGTAGATTTGAGTGAGAATTTGGGTAAAATCAAAGCTAAGACAAGTGTATTCTATACTTTTCTTTTATTGTTATTGTTCTTTCTAACTTTCATGAGCAATTCTTATTTTATTACTCAACTATATTATAATTTCAATGTTATATTGTTTGTACTAAGTATGCATGTTAATTTTTCAAGATTTTGTAACAAAATTTCATAAAAACTCATATCTAAATTAATGTATTATGTAATATGTGTTATATTCTGTAATTAAATTCTCATGCATGTTTGAAAATATGATATTTAGTTTCTGCATGTCTGAATTTCAAACCCAATATCCATACATGACTATAGGTTGTTGAGTATAAGTTCCTACATGTTAGTTTTACACTACATGCCCCGAAATTTAATAAAATTATCTACATGTTTGTTAAAATTTGCACTAAGTTCCTGAATTTTATTCTGCATGAGTTGTTGCTGGTTTCTACACTAAATTATACTGAAATTGTTGCATTAAACTCCAACTATCGTTTTGAAATGCATGTATAGAAACTACAATTCTAGCATAAATTAAGATTTCATGTTGAATTAGAAAGTCAGATTTCATAATTCATCATCAACTGAATTTTCTATAAGAAATATAAATGTATATGATAAGAAAATATAGAATTATGAGAAAAATTTTACAATTATACTATAAAATATGAATATTTTCTCTAAGAGTGAGAAAATTAAAAATTAAGAAATAAGTGTAGAGTTTTTTTTAAGATTAATTATTGGACCAATGTTATTATTTAGTGGATAGTATATTTTGGCATGCTTTAGTATATTATAGTGGTATATCGATATTCAACTCTATATAACCGTAGGGTTAATAAGCGACATCTGGTCCCGTCTATAGGGTGATATGTAGATGACCCACATTCAGATCTTGAATAGAAGTTTATTGCCTTTGATTGTATGAATATATATATAACTCGATCTTTGATTGTCCTCTTATTTAGTTAGTAAAGCCTATTGGCCTTAATCGTTAAAGAAAAATAAGAATTGAACATGTTTTGATAGTTCAAATTAAGAAGAAATATGATAAGAACAAGCTAGAAAATCAGCATGAAGTTGGACATATATTTCTATGAAATTTTATGGCATGACACTGAATTTCAATATATTGATCCTTCCGTTATATTATTAATGAAAAAATATGTACATATTTATTATTATATAGTGCTTTATTGAGCTTTTAGCTCACTCATTATTATTTTTACTAACTTTCTCAGATGAGATGTACGAGTCCTTATCAGGCATATAAGATTGAAGTATTGAGTTGATATGAGAAGTTTAGATTAATAATATGATGATGATTATTGTTGTTTAATATTTTTGGATTGTATTTATTATATTATGATATATTTGAACAGTATTCAAACGATGGTTGATGAGTCTAATATTATATCTTAATTGATCAAACAAATTTTGATGATATCAACTGATATTTCGGTTATTCAATCGGTAGTATTTTATTTTTCGGACAGTTTTAGAATATGTTAAATGATATAATTTTGTCTAATATTCAAGTTCTGAACAGTTCCAGCATGTTATAAAATATTATTTTAAATTTTAGGGCAGTTTTTGAGATATTTAAATGATAAAATATTAATTGTTGGATGACAAATCATGAATTGAAAGTAATGTGGTCTTGTAATTATTTCGATTGTCTGATATATGGTTGTTGGATATTAACTTATAGTGTATGATTTATCTCTGTGAATTTTAGTGTACCCTGATCATATTTTTTGGATATGCATTGTTCTTTATGTAAGGTCCAACGTCACATTTTGGGTCAACTTAAGAGCCAACTAAGATGTGGAATGTTTTGGATCTTTTATATGTTTAAATTTATTTATTTGTGGTCGATTGAGGTATAGACGCGCAATTCATGTCCATAGGTTAATTAAATGAATGAATTAGTTTAATAATAATTTAGTTAAAGTTAGTATCGAGATTGAGATTTGGAATGGAATAGGCCCGTTAGGTGTCAGACCTATCATATACAAGCATTAAATAATTCAAATTGTACAAAATTGTTAAAATCACATGATTCTAAAAGGCTTTAATGTCCACAGTTCAAATCACAAATTCAATAAGTTTAAATATCCAAAGTAGAATAAATTCACAAAAGTTAAATATTTTAAATATCAAATATAATGTATGTTAAAATCTCAAAAATCTTAAATATGCCAAAATTGAGAACGAAGGATCAAAATGTCAGCTTTGAGAAAAAGTTACATATAATTTAAACTCTTAGGTGTGCTGCCTGTAAATTATTTTTTATAGACGGAATTAAACGCTATTTTTTATTACCTGTAGATGATAGGTATGATTATTAAGTGTGTATGATATATTGAAATATTCGAATATATTATTTTTGTTCAATTTCTTGTTTTAATTCTCAAAGAAAATACAAACGAGAGGCTCTACAACAAATATTTAAAACTTTTTTCTGTAAAAAAAGTATATATGTTTAAAACTCCTACTTTGTTAGAAAATGTAAATATCAAAACTTTTCTCCTTGAAAAAAGTATAAATATACTTATATGGAATACCAATATGTAACGCTAAATGTACCAGTTTTGTAATTTTTCTTTATAAATATATATATATATAAATATATTATCTCAAAATATTCATTTATTTTGTGAAAAATAAAAATATATTGTAAACTTCTGGTAAAATCCAGTAAAACTTTAAAACAATTAGTGAAAACTATATGTATACATAAATATCTAAAATAATAGGGTAAATAGTGACATATATGTACTATAAAAATAAAAATATAAACAAAAATCAAAGGATTTTAAAATAAACTAAATGTTGAATTTTGAAATATTTGCCTTAAACCTTTGATATCAAACGGGCATTCCCAAAAGGTAATTTTAATGTGAAAAATTTTCCCAATTGTGAATTCCATTGAGTTTCCCCTCTTTGATCATACCACCCAATATTCACTTATTTTAACTACATCAAAATTAGATTTTTGATTTAGCAATAATAAGATATAGGTTCTGGAATCATTTTCTGTTTTGTAATGAACTAATGAGCCTCTTATCCATTCTAATTTATTCATGGCGGGAGAGTAAGTCAACATAAAAAAAACTCACATTGAGAGCTCAAACACCGTGCACTCTATGCATGATATTAATAGAACTCATTTACTATATCACATAAATATATATATATATATATATATGTGTGTGTGTGTGTGTGTAGTGTATTACACTAATAAGTTTAGCGCTACTTTATTATAAAGCAATTGTAATACAATTATCAATTACTACTATCAATGTGATCAATACTTTGTGACAGTCATCTTCTATATGTACACTATATGCACAATATAGTTTATGCATTGACACATTGAGAATCTAGATAGTTTGTCCAAATAAAATTAAGTGAAACCTTCAAACTTTTTTATCTTAGATCCTACACACAATGACAGTTAACAAGATGTCAAAGGATATAAGACTCATTTCTCATAATACCCTTCGATACTCAAGTTAAAAATTTTTTATAAAAATGAAAGATTTTTGGAAAAACGGTGATAAGAGAAAGCAAGAGAGAATTTTAAGATTAGAGAGTATGATTCTGTGATTACTAAAAGACACAATTGTGTCAAGGTTAATCTTCTATATTTGTGTTTTCTCTTTCGAATTTGGATCCTTTCTTAATTGAGAAAATGATGTGTATTTATAACCTTATTATCAATCAATTCATCTTTCTAGAATTGGTATGATTGTGCATTAATCGAGGCATTATACTTGTTGAAGATCCAACCATTGTATAAGCTTGTAACTATTCAGAGCTTGGTACTTATTATTTAGTAGTTATAACTGTCTGTTTAATATGGTTATTCATTTATCAATTCATTTAACTATTTATCAGAATTTAAAACCTTGTTTAATCTTTTGTTAGACCATTTGGTGTCTGTTTTTTTAGTAATTTGGCCATTCGAATATTTAGCTGGTTGGATGTCTAAATAGATTATTGATTCTCTTCCATTTTGTGTTTAACAATTCAGTTGTTTCATATTCCTTCACCGACTTGCAATCTGAGGACCCCATATTTCATCAGGTTGGGTTAATATTATTTTAACCAAGTACTAACCCCCATACTTAGAGACTGAATCTAAACTTCGAGTATATTAGAATGGAGACCCAGGTGATACATTTTAAATGTCATCTGAATATACTTTTCTGTTGAAATCTAAATCGATACTCATTTATTGTTGATTGATTTTGTTATTCAGAGTCTAATTCTCTATGATATTGACTAGGATTCTTGAGAGAAGGTAAAGAGATGTGTCATTAATAGAACAATGTGTCATTTGGATCAGGATTGATATTCAAAATGCTTCTTTTTCAAATTCAATAGCCCTTTTAAATTCTAAATTCTCCTTTTTCATTTTAAACCTTAAATGAGTGATCTTTTCATTTTACATTTGAGCACTGGCTTTCTAATTCCTTTGTTTGTCCTACTCTCCATCAAACATGGATCCATAAAACACCTTGGAAGGCATTGCCGATATTTCTTCTTGTCTTTCCATGAATCATTACCAATCCATGACCAGGATGATATTCTATCTACTATTCCTTTTTTGGTTTCTTCACCTATGGGGAGGGCTTCCTCTTCGAGGGATTTTTTATTGCTATTTATGAAGCTCATTTAATGGATGACATCCAAATTCTTTTTATTAAGGTATTCGTTGAAATAATGGAAGTCATAGAAATTTTAGTGACTCATCTCCAACCTAATGCCGTTAGATATGTTGTGACATTGTGTGTTTCCTTAGACCGATGGGGCTTAAGATTAGATGCTTTGATGTTTAAGATGGCTTTTGTTTTAATTAGGAGAGCGATTGGATCTCCCTAACCCCTAGGAAGAGGTCTAAAATATGAGAACCCAAACTCAGTAAAGAATTGAAATGATAGATTCTTCTTCATTAAGATTCCCAACAATTGAATTTTGTCTAATAATTAGAGTGTTGTCAATATTACATTTTCTAGTTTGGTCTTTGAATGACCAAATCTCAAACTGACCTTATTAAAAAAAAAATACAATTGAATTGTAAAGAACTGATAGTTTTTTGACCAATGAAGCTTCAGATGGTGTCAAATGATATGTTGTTCTTAGAGAAGAGGCATTTTGTAACATGCACCCCATCCCTTGAAAAGAAAAAGGAGTGGTCTATTCATTAATTCTCCTCATCGAGCAAATATTGATCATCCTAGAGCAACTACTCTAGAGCCACTTTCAAATAATGATGAGGTCATAAGAATTATACATACAGTTTGCATTTAGATGATAGAGAGGAGTGTCGAAAGATATTCTTAGAGAACAACCTCAATAATTGCCTCTTCAAATGTCCAATTCTTTTAGGAGATGCTTGCTTTGAATTTGAAAGAGAAGAGTCCTATTATTTCTTTGAGGAAGGAGCAAGACTCTCGACTCCTATCCTTGCACGAGGATGAGTCGGTTAACGATCCTATCATTGATCTCTTAACTCCTATTATTTAGGTTTGCTGCAACTCAAGTTGCCACTTTGAAACTAGCTTATCATTGATCAGAAACTAGCTTAAGTTTCTGATTCAAAATTTGCTTCTTTTGTAATATCAAAATCTTGTATGTCTAATTAGAGATAGGCCTAAAGCCAAAACGTGGAAATTGCACTTCTATCTTGGCCGTACTTTGATCCTTCTATAGTCGGGGGTTTTGAGTGTAGGATATAACTGCCAAGATTGAAGCATCATTTTTTCATGATTGATCGAGTCGACTTGAGAACGAGTTAGCTAAGTGGATGAGTAAGCCTTGTGATTATACTGATCAAGTTTTCATTGTCAGAGATCGAGCCAACTCACTCGAAGACAAGGTTCTTGAGGCTAACAATGATTGGCAACAACATTTGACACCATAGAGGGGCTGGGAGTTGAATGCTTAATGCTCGAGAAGTTATCAAGGAGAAGTATCTGACCTGAAAAAACCGGTTCTTTTCTAGACTCACAATTCAATGAGGGAATTGTTTATTATAGGAGAATTGTCTCCTTAGTTATCCCTAGCTTTCCTATTGGCTGCTTAGATATAGAAATTTTGTATCTTCTTTAGCCCCTGATGTTAGGGACTTTATGGAACAAGAAAGCTCTCAACTCTTACATGTTTGATTGTTGAAATGTAATAAGGTGAGAATGGAATAGTTATTCCCATGAAATAGAATATGATTGGAATAGAGTTAAAAATTGTTATTTTTATATTTGATTGTTGGAATAGAATAAGTTAAAAATTATTATTTTAATATTTGATTTGTAGAATAGTATGAGGAATAAGGTGGTAATTTATTATAACGACTTTTTTGCCCTTATTTAAGGAAGAAGATATTATTTTTTCTTATATATATATATATATATATATATATATTGATGCGTCCTTGGATCCGAACTTCGAACAGATTCGGACTGATCCGCTTGCCATGGTTCCGACTCTGTTCACTGAGTTTGGATCCTGCACACCACTAAAACGAACAGGAGGTCAGTGTGTCGGCGAAAAGTTATCCCACCGAAAACACTCCGACGCTCAAGTTAGTAAACAACCTTCAAAATATGAGAATGTTACTGAAACTGAGAATTGAAAGAGAGAGAGAGCAAGAGCATGTGGATCTCCAGATAAAAGAGAGGCAAAGCCGTTTTCTTGAATCTGGATGGTAGGGAGGCAGTAAACGGCTGTTAGAAGCACGTTTGTATGCCTTGGGTTTTTTGGATGTCAGTAGAGAATTGTAAGTATATCTCTGTTGTTGCTGCGGGCGTTGTGTGAGTAGGAGCTTGCGTGAGTAAAAGTTAGCATGAGTAACAGATAGCGTGCCTGGAATGAGAATTCTATGGCTTATTTATGGTTGACAGGGTGATGTCCATCTTTTGGAAGGAGTGATCCCCTGCATGATTCTTGGTTGGCCTACCTTTCAGAGCTGATGCCAGTTGCCAAATGAGCCAAGATAGTTTCCCTCAATGGCGGTCAACGACTTTCCAAATTACTTACCTTCATTCTATATTTTTTACCGTTGAAGTGCCCCAGTTGGCAGGAGATTGGAGAAATCTGGCACCTTCCTTACAGGAAGGGCGCCGATTTTGTCAATGTCCATTTTGGGAGCTAGCTGGGATCGTGAAAGATACTGGGAGAGCCGTTGCTAGTCGTTTGATGGATCGTGGGCTCAAGTGGGCCAGGCCCATAAAAAGCCTTTTATTTTTAGCCTGTTGCTACAGTGATTCAGGTCAACGCTCGAGTTGACCGTCTGCACGCTAGTTAGCCGCCTACTAGAGTCTAGACGGTCAATGGTGGCGTTGACCATCTTGGGCCTTTCAGGTTTTAGGCCTTCGCGCCCTATTTGGCCGTTTTTAAATTGACTGTCTGGTATGCCATTTTGGGCCTCCGTTGACTATGGGTCAGCCCATATTTCGGTATACCCATCACTATCCCCCCATGCCGGTGGCCAGAATTCTGGGTTTCGGTATGTTCATGATAGGATGCCCCTTACTGTCCTTCGTCGTTTGAAGATCCCGGAGGACTCTGTGAAAGGTAGAGAGGAAAGTTTGAACAGAACTGTTGACTGTCTTGGTCAGTTTCGGAGAAAAATATTGACCAGAACTGTTGACCGTCTTGGTCAGTTCCGGAGAAGAATGTTGACCAGAACTGTTGATCGTCTTGGTCAGTTTCGGAGAAGAATGTTGACCAGAATTGTTGACCGTCTTTGGACAGTTCCGGAAGACTTTCTGCCAGCCTTGATGGACGCGTGGCCATCAGCCGGTTTGCAGGCCTAAAGAAGACACGCGTCTTCTTTTAGTTGGGCGGATATCCTAACCATTAATGCGTCAGAGATCCGCCTTTTGAAGAGCCAAGTAGGGAGGTGACACGTGGTAGGACTGACAGCATCCTTAATGAGGGGTTTTTAAGCATGCTTGCCTTTTAAGTTTCCCTCTACATTTCGAAAACCTTTTACGCCTCCTAGCCTTCGTCTTCTTCGTCTCCAACTTTCATTCTCAGAAACCCTTGTCCCTTCTGCAAACCATAGCATCCATCGCAAACATCGCCTCTGTCCTCAGAGAGGGGGACATTAAAGCCTTGTGCGTAGTGTTTAACATCCTAAAGGAGATCGCTTGGAGGGTCACCGGAAAGGATGACAGAGCCTTTGCTCCACCGGCGGGGCATATCACAATTTATGAGGCCCACCTGAGGAGCGGTCTCCGTCTTTTGTTGCCAGACGATCTGCAGTCCGTTTTGCGAGCCCTACGAGTCCCAATCGCCCAACCCCATGCCAATGCTGTTCGGTATCTCGCACTCTATGTATTTTTCTTCGAAAGCGTTCTAAGAAGCTAAGAATGTTGATGGTGAGAGGACTGTTTAAAATAAACCAGGGATGAGAGTGGATATCACTCATCCCCCGTCCTAGCTTGAAAATGAATACGGCCACTATGACTCGCTCAAGAATTGGAAGAACCGGTTCTTGTTCGTGAGCGTGGGGACGACTTGGCCCCTTCCGAAGGACTGGGGCTAGGTTCCAGAGGCGTATACGGGGATGCCGTCTGTGGTGTAGATGGCGACCCTGGAATGATTAACGGAGTTGATCAAGGAGAACCCAGCTGACTTCAAGCGGGATTTCCTGATTTCTCCGGTGGAGACCAGGAAGGTGAACTAGGGACTGCCTTCCCTGGTTCAAAAACCCTCGCCGCCAGTAAGGATGATGAGGCCAGAGGACTCCAAGGGCGTGATCATCCGCATGCGTCATACTGATGAAAGGTTTATTGGCCCGCTGCTTGAGAAGGTGCTGGAGACACCTTCATCGTCGTCGTCCCGCATCGATTATGTTGCTGCTGGGATCTGCAATGGACCTGGTAGTACTGCGGGCCTGGAGGCGACCTACGAGAACTGGCCGGTGGAATCAGGAGAATGAGTCATCCTGGCGCAGCCTGTGCCACAAGTGGAGCCCTGTACGGCATTGACGGAGTCCTTTACAGAGCCCGCTTGCGAGCCAGTGGTGGAGGTGCGGGAGCCATCCGTTAGCTCTCCCGTTGCACGGACTCCTGTTGTGGAGCCCATGGTGGAGCTTAATCCTCCAGCAGCTGCTACGGAGGCTGCCGTTGAGGAGCCCGCATTAGCCATGGATGAGACTGAAGAGCTGCTGGAGGGCATTCTGGAGGAGGCTGCCACTAGCTTGGCTAGAGAGGATGCTCCTGGTCTACCGTCACTTGGGCCAAGTCTGGAGGCCAATCCCGAGAGGTCCACGAGGAGATTTTGTGAGGTATGATTCTTGGTGATGGCTTCCTCGTACTTTCTTCTTCCTCAGATTTGTGACTTGTTCTTTGTTTTTCTCTTGTGCAGTCAAGGAAGCTGATTTCTACCATCTCCAAGGAGGTGGAGCAGCGTGACCAAGCGATTGCCGATAGGGAGGCAGAGATCGCCTGGCTGGGGGCTAGGCTGGCTGCTTCGGGGAGAGAGCACCGCGAGGAGACTGCAGCCCTCGAGGCGGTCTTGGCTGGAGTGGAAACGGATAACGCTAAGTTGAAGGCTGAGGTTGCTCGCTTAAAAGAGGAGGAAGGACGAGGCAAAGCGCGCCTCAAACAGCTTGCCGAGCGAGTAGCAACCTTAGAGAACAATCTGAGTCTCCGTATCTGCCCCCACGAGGTCGCGGGTATGATGCATGAGTGGCTATTGGAAGGGATCAACTTTAGTCGGTGCGTTGCGCGGTTGATTGATCCTGACTTCCCAATTGAGTTCATCAATCTGTCCAACAGAGCGGCGCAACACAAAGACGACCTCGTGGGGGAGCCTCGTGATATTCAGGGGCCTCCGCCGCCCCCGTAGCCTTTTGTTCGTTTTTTGGGACCTCCTTTGTACTTATGTAATTTGTAACACGTTCAAAGCAATAAAATGAAAGTTCTTTTCACTTTTGTGTCCATTTACTTTTATCGCATTTGGTGTTAGCATGCTTTGTTGCATTGGGCGGCCAACTTGGTTGGCCGGCTGCCGTTTGTTGGGTTGCCTAAGAAGCGAAGTTCTTTGGCTTGGCAGGTGGTTGTGTTAAACAGCCTGGTGGCGCCGTACAAGTGATGACTTGGGCGGCCAACGTTGGAGAAGTATACTTCTCTCTTCGACCGTCGCTGACTGATTATGCTACCTCCTTGTAGAGGAGGTTGTTGCGTGTGTTGCATAAGCCCCCTAAGGTTTTGACTGCTATCGGGCCACTTGGATGACCAAGGTTTAGATACGACCTGCTAATGGGCTGCTCGGATGACCAATGTTCATATTAGACCGATTGTGGGCTACTTGGATGACCAGGGTTTATAATAAACCGCTTATGGGCCACCTGGATGATCAGAGTTTAAATACTACCGCTAATAGGCCGCTCGGATGACCAAGGTTCAAGTTTAACCGTTTATGGGCCGCCTGGATGACCAGGGTTTAACGAGAGGTTGAAGACCGTCCTGACTTAGAGGCAGTCTAGGTTGGGTAACCTGCAAAGAAAAAATAATGCACATGCACAAAGGAAGGATGCTAAGTAAATACTTATTTTTCGCGAAATCAAAACAAGCAAGTGAGTGCAAACAATAATGCAAATGCGTATCTGCATTTGCTATTGGAAGTATTGTTTGAGGTGGATGGCGTTCCATGTTTGCGGAACCAGTTTCCCGTCCTGACTCCGGAGTTTGTATGCTTCGTTTCGTAGGACGGTGAAGACAAGGAAAGGCCCTTCCCAATTAGGGGAGAGCTTATTGCGGCTGGCCAGCTTGCCTGTGGCCTCGACGCCTCGTAGGACCAGGTCCCTTACATCGAATCGTTGTGCCTTAACTTTTTTATTGTAGTATCGGACGATCCGATGTTGATTGGCCGCTGTCCGTACTCTGACAGCATCGTGGGCTTCCTCTAACAAGTCTAAGTGCTCCCTGATTTTTTGGGAGTTCGCCAGCGGGTCGAAGAACTCCACTCTGAGACTTGGAAGCCCAATTTCAACTAGAATTACCGCCTCAGTCCCGTAACAGAGGCTGAAGGGCGTCTCGCGCGTTGGTTCCTTCGGGGTTGTTCGATAAGACCAAAGAACGGAAGGGAGCTCGTCCGCCCAGGAGCCCCCTGCGTCCTCCAGCTTAGTTTTTAAGTCGTAGAGTAGCGTTCGGTTTGTCACCTCCACTTGTTCGTTTGCTTGGGGGTATGCCACAGAAGTGTGGACCAACTTGATGCCAAGGTTGGTGCAATACTTGGTAAAACGTTTCCCCGAGAAATGGGTCTCGTTGTCGGTCACAACGACCTCGGGGACGCCGAATCTACAGACGATACTCTGGCGGAGGAACTCCAAGGCATTATGCTTTGTAATCTTAGCCAGTGGGACGGCTTCGACCCACTTGGTGAAGTAGTCAATGCCCACGATGATGAATTTCCTTTGCCCCGTGGCAAAGGGAAACGGGCCGAGAAGATCGAGCCCCTATTGTACGAAGGGCCAAGGGGCTTGAAGGGTATTTAGATCTGTGGATGGCTGGCGGTGGAGGTTATTGTGAAGTTGGCAGCTTTCACATTTTTTCACAAACTCCAGCGCATCTTTTTTCATCTAGGGCTAGTAATAGCCCTGACGCATGACCTTGAAGGCCAAGTTTTTTCCGCCAATGTGCGACCCACAGATCCTGAGGTGTACCTCATTTAAAGCGTAGTTAGCCTCTTCGAGAGTTAGGCAGCGGAGGTATGAAGTCGAGTAGCCACGGTGGTAGAGCTGCCCGTCAACCACAGCATACCAGCCGGCTGTCTTCTTGACCCGTTTGGCCTTCTCCACATCCTCTGGCAACGATCTGTCCGCCAGATAGTTTAGGAAAGGCGTCATCTAGTTTTTCACTCCGAAAATTTGCAATGCCTCTCGCTTCTCGATGTTGGGAGCGTCTAGGATCTCCTGCATGTCCCTCGTATACTGTTCCAGGTTTTCAGCTGCAGCGGCTTTGGCTAGCTGATCCGCCTTCTAGTTTTCAGTTCGGGGAATGTGAACCAGGGTTAGTTTGTCAAAACCCTGGGCGGCCTCCCTTGCCTTTGCCAAGTACTTGGCCAAGAGAGGGTTGTTCACCTCAAAGCTTCCGTTAACTTGGTTAACGATTAGCTCGGAGTTGTTGTAAACTGCCAGTCTCTTGGCAGAGCATTCATTGGCTAACCGCAATCCAGCTAATAGGGCCTCGTACTTGGCAACGTTATTGGTTGCCGGGAAATTGAGCCTGAGGGAGTATTTCACCTTAAACCAGTTGGGAGTCGTAAGGACCACTCCTGCGCCACTGCCTGTATCCATAGACGATCCGTCCACGTGGAGTATCTATTCCGAAACTCCAACAAGCAATTTTGCGCTTTCTTCGGGCTGTTCCTCGAGGACTGAGGTTGTAGTCTCGACAATGAAATCAGCCAGCGCCTGTGCTTTCACAGCACGCTTGGGCTGGAATTCGATGTCGAACTCACTCAACTCGATAGCTAATTTTACCAATCGTTACAGAAGCGTCGGATTTTACGGAGTATGTTTTTATTGATTGTTAAAGTAAGGACCCCTTATGCAGTGGGCACAGAAGTAGGCCCAACATAACTTCCTTGCTTGCGGAGAATGTGGCGCCAAAGGCTGGTTTACGCGCCACGAGTAGCGGGTCT